>CM077809.1:18092500-18692500 GCA_039764185.1 Tamarix austromongolica | reverse complement strand
CTCCCAGACCTGTCAACCAAATTTAGAAATTAAAATACAGTTGATAACAATAATAATAATAATTATTATTATAATAATAATAATTAAACTCGAATTAGCATTAAAAATTAGAATAAAAGCATAATAATTATCAATAAATCGAAAGTAAGTATATAAAAGGTCTAGGGTTTCACATTGAGTTGGAGGGTATGGGTGGCACCGGCGGTGGTTCCCGGAGGTGGCCGGAAAATGGATCTAAGAGGGGTAAAAGAGAAGGAAAAGAGGGAAGGGGAAAGGTGAAAAATAAAATAAGCTTATGGTTCGGTGTAGGAGACTTAGAAGGAGATATTGGGTGGTTTAAAGGGTGGTAGAAGTGGCGAATGTGGCGGCGGATGGTGGCTTAAGGTTTCAGGGTAAAAATTCTAGCTAAATGGATAGCAAACTTTGCACGGTTATGGAGGCCCGTGCAAGAAGAATCGAAGGTTGAGAATGGTTTAGTTAGCTAGATGGAGTTGCAGGGAAGAGTTTGGAATGAAGAGGTGACGCTGAGGTTGACTATCGGCGACGGACGGGGCGTCTGAATCTGCGGTGGCTGGGTTTCTTACTTAGGGTTTCGGGAAAGAAAAGATTTCAAAATCATCCATAACTAGGCTATATATAGAGTTTAGATGGGTTATTAGGGTTTCGGGGGTCGCCTGGGTGGTATTGTATGCTAGGGTTATGGTGGCCGGTGGCAGGAATCGACCATCGATCATTTGGGTCAGGGCCGAAATTTTGCGAGCCAAAAGAGAAGGAACGAGCGAGAGTTGAGGATAATTGATCGTTCCAAGTCAATGTGCTAGTCAAGAGGAAGAAAAAGAAGGGTGAATCAGTCGTTCAAGTTCCGCGTAGCCGTCGTCGCCATTATCGGGCGCAGGAGTTGCAGCAGCGGCGACGAAGGAGAAAGGAGGAAGAAGAAAGGAGGAAGGGGGTGGGCCGGTCGGCCGGGAAGGAAAAAGAAAAAGGTGAACCGGGCCGGTCGCGCCGGTTATGTCGTTCATTAAATGAGACGCCGCGTTTCATTCAAAATTGACTCGAAACGCGGCGTTGAAGCTATGCTTAAGGCGCAGCAGCACTGGGCCGCGGCGGAAGGAGAAAAAGAAGAGAAAGTGGGTTGGGCCGCGCCAGGCCCAACCGGCGGAAGAAGAGAAGGAGAAAAAGAAAAAGGAGAAAGAAAAAAGAAAAAGGAAGGAAAGAAAAAGAAAAAAAATTAGGTTTTAGGTTTGAATAAATTAATTTGAATAATTTAGGTATCTAAAATGAAACATTTATTTGGGAAAATATTAAATTTCCTTTTTAAGTTAATTTAGGGTTTTTAAAATATTTTTCCTAAATTCCTTTTTAATTAGCAAAACACCCTAATTTTCTTCCCTTAAATTATGTATAAAATTAATATTTATTTGAAACTACTTTCTCCTTATTATCTTAAATAAAATAGTGGATATAGTAATTTTCTAAAAATAAAATCCTTACTTAGCTAAAATGTCCAAAAATACCTATAAATTTATTCTTGATTTGCCTTAATTAATTCCCTTTTATTTTTAATAAAGTAATATATTTAATTAGTTTTTATAATAAACCTCATTTAAATATAATATTTAAAATTATAAATTTTTGGGGCATTTCAGTTTCACTATAATTACTTCATATCTTTCCTATGTCTTATCACAATTATGTTTGGTTTATTGAGTACAAAAACTCCCACTATTATAGTCGATGGATCGGTCATGTAGGGCAAAATGTGTCTGGCCACTATTATTCACCGGTGGACTAGTCATATAGGGCACCTCGACTCCTAGCCACTATTATTCGCCGGTGGACCAGTCATATAGGGCATGCAGGGCAAAATGCTCCTAGCCACTATTATTCGTCAGTGGACCGGTCTGGCCCCGACTCACATGATGTTTCACTATAATTACTTCGTATCTTTCCCATGTCTTATCACAATTATGTTTGGTTTATTGAGTACAAAAACCCCCACTATTATAGTCGGTGGATCGGTCATGTAGGGCAAAATGTGTCTGGCCACTATTATTCACCGGTGGACCAGTCATATAGGGCACCTCGACTCCTAGCCACTATTATTCACCGGTAGACTGGTCTGGGCTCAGCTCAACAATATTTCTCTTTAAATGGATAGTATCTAATTCATGTCTTATTCAATAAGCAATTTTCCCTTGACATGCATGTCACCAACATTCTACCTCTATCCTCTCAAGGGGGTATGTCTTATATCTTGAAACTCTTGCGCCTCTTATCATGCTCCAACATCCATTCCCCCCTTACATTTACACACAATGAAAACCAAATCCTAAGGGTGCGGGTTAAAGCCCAACACCTCATGACATCAAACTCCACTTACTATCACCCTCTAGGGTTTTCACTTGAAAACCCTAATTGGACCTATGTGGCTCAACTTTCTCTCACTTACACTACCATCACCTCATTTATCACCCCATACCTTATCTCATTTAGATCCAATCCCAAATCATATCACTTTACCCCTCCATTCCACATATGATCGAAAAACCCTAGTTGGCCACTTCAACCATGGTACCGTTCTTCTCCCACAAGTAACCTCTCTCTTTTCACCCAAAATCTCTTCTCTCCCATGGAACCCATACTCACCCCTTATACAATAAATTCCCACTCTGAACCCATACTCCATTCTTCCTTAATCATTTTTAATCCCACATTTTTCAGATTACTACTTCCCCCCAAAACCCTAATCGGGTCCCTTATACACCCTTACACCAACCTACATACTATTTTTCATCCCAAGACTTCAATCACTCTACAACTCCCCCCTTAGATTATTTACACCCTAAGACAACTTTTCTCATGTAAAGATCATCCCCATGTGAGTTTTATCCATCCCATGCAAACACCCCGAGTCCCTATGCAGATTTTAGGATTTCCATGCATGGTTCCCATCTCTCATTCATTTGGTCATTTCTTCCTCTTTAATTTCCTCTCATGGATCATGAGGTATTTTGGTCAACCTCATATCCCCATTAATGAACTCACTTCCCATTTCTTTCTTTTTGTCCTTTCATTCCCATATCATATTATCAATTTTCCTAGCATACATGTCCTAGAGAGCCATATCATATCACACCATAATCACCATATATACACATCATACTCATGTCATAAGAAGCACATATAAACATACCTCAACTCCAAGTTGCGCTATACATAAGACAAGTTAATGACAATCATACGATACATGACATAGCATGATATATAGCATCCAAGGCATACAAGTCACACAACACATATGGGTCTTAGCTACATCCTTACCTAAAGCGACACCGGGCTTGGAGCACGCTCCTACGACTCCTTAGGGATTTGGCTTGAGTCACCTATAAGAGGAAAAACTGATGATTAGTTCCCCTCCTGCTAAAAGTACTATTATTCCTTATTTTAGTCTAAGATTAGGGTTATTAATATTAAAGGGAGCTTTACAAGTGAAAACTAGGGTTTTTATCTTCAAGGTAGCCTACTAGATATTACTAGTCAAAATATGTTTATTTTAATATTTATTGCTATACTTATATTATTAAACCTAATAGCTTTATTCTTCTAATAATAGTACTGATATTAATTATAGTAAAACAATGATGATAATAATAATAATAATAATAATAATAGTAATGCTTCTAGAAATAAAAGCCCTATCATTTTTAAGGCTAAGGCTAATAATAGTGTCAGGGTTAAAATAATAATATAATAATTACAATACCAACAAAGTACTAATGTTCCTAAAAATAATAATGATAACAGTTATATTTTGAATAATAATAATATAAGGGTTCAAATGTTTTTGTAATAATAATAGTAACAAAATAATAACAATAATAATAGTAATAAGTAATAATGATACCATAGTAATAATGTTAGTGATAAAGGTATTAGGAATAATATTAGCGATATTCTAATATTAAATAGTAAAATACTAAGGTTCAAGTATTCTTCTTCTTTAATAACAAATGATAATACACCAAATTCGGTTCAAATAACATTAATAATAATAAAAGTAGTAATAATAATAATGATAATGATGTTAAGTATAATAACAATAACAATAACAATAGTAATAGTAACTGAGATGGTAATAATAATATAACGGTCCAAATATTTATATTAATAAATAAAAGTGATAATGGAAAAAGTTAGTATTAACAATATTAGCAAGGAAATAATGATAATGATAATGGTAATAATAATAGTAATAACAACAACAACAATAATAATAAAGTTGGGTTAAGTAGTAGTAGTAATAATAATAATAATTATTATTATTATTATTATTATTATTATTATTATTATTATTATTAAGAATAATACTAATAGTAATGATAATAAAAATGGTAATAGTAATATAAGGATCCCAACATTTACACTAATAATAAAAGTGATAATGGCCAAGTTAGATTAGTAAGAAAATAATAATGATAATACAAGTAGTGGTAGTAGTAATATTAATAGTAATAATGATCACTTTATTAGTACTAGAGTTGTAACCCCTTTTAAATAACATGCCATAGTTATAAATATTTCTAAAATTAAGTTAGGTAATAAAGTTGAGACATGCTAATAATATTAATAATGGTAATAGTAATAGTAATAATAATACAACACTACTACTACTACTAATAATAATAGTAATACTAAGGATAATATTATTAATATTACTAAAAATTACTAACACTTATAGAAAATATTTTAGGGGTTGGGGAAGTTGGAGCACCACCTAAGGTCGGTGGCGGAACCGCCGGCAGCGCATGGTGGCGACGACGGCGATGGTGGAGGAGGAAGAGAGGTGGAAAGATGGATATGTAGGCTAAAGGAGAGGAAGTGGAGGGGTGTTTGAGGTGATGGAAGGTGCAGCAGGTGGAGAGGGGTGGAATGGAGGTGGTAGTGCAGCCAGGAGTGGCGACGCACGATGGTTGGTGCGGTGGCTGAAGGTGGTGGAAGGTGGAGAAAGTAGAAGGAGAGGGGGGCAGAGGGAGATAAAGGTATAGGAAGGTAGGGGAAGGTTCCTTGGATGTTTTGGAGGGTGGAGGAGGTGCTGGTTGTAGCGAGATTGGCGATGGAAGGTGGCGCGAGGGGTGGCGAGAGGCTGGAGTGGACTGATCGGGTTGGCAACTTTGCACGGTCGGGGCAGCTCATGCAGGGTAAGATAGGGGATGGTGGTGGCTCAGTTTTGTAGAGGGAGGTGCGGGGAAGGTTTTTGTGGGCAGTCGTTGATGGCGGCGGAAAAATGGATTGTTTGGGCGGCGGTGAGCGGCTAGGATTTCTAGAATGTGAAAAGGAAGCTCCACCTAGGCTGCTAATGGGGGATATTTATAGGCTAATTGAAGGGGAAAATGACAAAGGGGAAGAGGACAAGCGGGACAGGTGTAGCAGGACCATCGGTCGACGGTGACAGGTGGTGCAATCTTGCCATGGTAGGTTAGGTCGGGTCAGGGAGAAAAAGGAAGGGGGAGGGGCACACGAGGAGGGGAGAGATGGGGTTGGTCGGGGTCAAAAAAGGGAAGAAAACAACGGGGAGAGTAGGGGAGGATGATCGGGCGTTGGGCTGGTGGCTACCGGTGGAAATCGGGGTTGCGGATTAGTGTTGTAGGTCGGGGCGGGGGAAGAAGAAGAGGAAGGGTGGACCGGTGGTCCAACGGAAGGAAAAAAAAGAAGAAGAACCGGCCGGCAGTTGGGCTCGGGGATAAGGCTCGCGGCTTGGGCCGCACAAGACGGGAAAGGGGAAAGTGATCTAGGCCGGTGGGCTAGCCCGGTTGGGGGAAAATGGGGAAAGAAAGAAGATAGGAGAAGGAGGGAGAGGGAAAAAAGGGAAAACAGGGGGAAAATAGATAAAATAACTTATGGGAAATAGATTGTAGTATTTTTGGTAGATAAACAAATTTTAATAATTTAACTTAATATATTGGTTTAAAAGCTAAATTTTAGAAAATATTGGTTTGAAATATTATTTAAACAGAATGAGTATGATAAAATAATAATTTATTTATTTTAATTTATTAAATATTCACATCTAATTTTGTATACTCAAAAATCTACAAAATAATTAAATTAAATAAATTTAAAAGGTAAAATCCTCAAAATAATTAAATTAAATAATTTAAAAGCTAAGTTATCCCAAATAAAAGTGATTTATTAAATTATAGGTTTTTAAAAATTTAGAGGATTATATATGCTCTTGAGATTAGTTTATTTATCATTAAGTTTGTAAAGCTCTAATTTCTTATGTATAACCATACGAAGTATCCTGATGAAAATGTTTGTGTAATTATATTTTATTTACTTGATTTTGGTATTTAGTATTAGATTTTTCAATATTATTCTTAATACGATCATGAATTTTCTTAAAGAATTTAATTCTTTCCTTAGCATCATAGTTCTTAATATCACCTTTCTTTAATGACTACATATCAATAGGCAAATAAGGATTTACTTCATTGTAATACCCCAAATTGAGTGGAGTGTTAAAATGATTGATTTAGCTACTTATATCAACATGATATACCATTCTTTTGGCTGTTGAACAATTTTAAGATGGGTGACCCTCCTAAGAAGTTTTGAAAATTTCTCAAAAAGTACGTGAGTGAGGACAAAGTGCGCTGAAAGGACTTGTGTTAATTTATGAGGTCAGCCGATCAATCTGAAAGTGCTCCAAGGTATCCCCCGTGTGGTCATATCAACTCGGGGTGTTACATTCATAAAAAAATTTAAATGGACTCAATTGATTTGTACTAGAAGGATTCCTATTGTATGCAAATTCAGCATGTGCAAGTTTTATATCCTAATCCTTTGTACTCTTACTAAATAATTCTTGTAGTAAAGTTCCCAAGGTCCTATCAGCTACTTAGGTTTAACCATCCATTTGTGGATGATGATACGTACTAAAAAATAACTTAGTACCTAGCATATGCCAAAGCGTCTTTCAAAAGTAACTCAAAATTTTCACATTTCTATCTGACACTACTTTTGGGAATACCATGTAACCTTACTATTTCCTTGAATATAAATCTTTCACATATATTGCATCATCCATTTTTATTACAAGAAATAAAATGCGCCATTTTAGAAAATCTATCTACCACAACCATTATAGAATCCTTTTCCCTTTGTTTACTCGATAATCCTAAGATAAAGTTCATACTAACTCTCTTCCGTGGTTGACTAGGAATAGGTAAAGGAGTATACCTACCTTTATGGAAGAAACTCTTATTCACATATCTCCCAATAATAGCTTGTACCAACTTTATTATTTTTGGCCAATAAAAATTCTCTTTTAATATTTCCAGAGTTTTACGAACACCAAAATTACCAGATATATCCCCTCGTGTGCTTCCTTAACAAGTAAATTATTTACATTAGAAAGACGTATACTGAAATGTCCCAAAAACCCTAATTTTAAGAATTTTAGCTAATTAAGGATTTATTTTGTAAATAAATTAAATAAATTATTTTATTTAAAATAAGAGGAAGTAAATATGGCAAAATTAATAGGAATTTTATAAATAATTTAATTGAAGAAAATTAGAGTGATTTGCTAATTAAAAGGAATTTAGAAAAAATCTTTCAAAAACCCTAAATTAGCCTAAAAAGAAAATTTAATATTATTTTATTTAAATATTATTATTTTTAAATATCCCAAATTACCAAAATAATCCAAATGTCCCAACCCACCTATTTTTCTTTTTCCCCTTTTCCTTTTTCCTCTTTCCTTTTCTTTCTTCTTTTTTTCTTTTTCTTATCCTTTCCCCCAACTTGGGCTAGCCCAGCGGCCCAAGCCCCTATCCCCTTTTTCTTCCTTCAGCACGGCCCAAGGTCGGTATGCCGCTTTTCAATTTTCTTACCCTCCCCCAACCCGTCGGTTCTCCTTCTTTTCTTTCTTGGACCACCGGTCCACGCCCCCATCTTCTTCCTCCTTATTCTTCTCCATGTCGTAGCCTGTAACTCCCCGAAACCTCTGAGAATCACGCCGTCGACTATGCCGTTGATCCGGCCACTCTCTCCTCCCTCTCCCTTGCTGACTCGCTAGCTAATTTGACCCAACCACACCTCCCCTCTTCTTGCGCATGATCCCCTCTTTCTTGGCCAATCACCCCTATCCCAATTGATCTACGCCGACTATCGTCGTCGCCAATGAACCCTAACCCTACCTGCCCTATTCCCTCGTCACCCCAGTGACCTTATCCTCTCCTGTAAGCCCTATAAATACCCCTACCCAGCTTGGAATTGAGCCTTTCTCCAAAACCCATAATTTCCCTTCTCGTGCACAGCCACCACTTCAAACACTTCTTCCGTTGATGTCATCCAACACCAGCGTTCAAACCACCCTCAGAACCACTCCCTACACCGCCCTCTAACTAACTACACCACCCTTCTTCCTCGATTTGCCTTGCATAAGCCACCCCAATCATGTAAAGTAGCCTCCTCGATCAACTCTCCCTTTCACTTTGCCGCCCTTCACACCACATTAGCCACCACTTCCGCCATAACTACCGCCCCTACACCTCCCAACCTATTTTGCATACCACTCTCTATCTTTCCCTACCTTTATTTTCCTCTTCCTCCCTCTCTTTCTCCTTTTCTTCCTTTCCTCCCCTTTCAGCCACCACAGCTGTCGCAGTGCACCGCCACCTTCATTCTACTCCTCTCCACCTAGGCATCCCTAAACACCCCAACTTCCACCCTCTTTCTCTCTCTATTTTTCCCAACACTCAACTTTCTTTCATTTCTTCTCTTTTTTCGGCCACCGCCGCTGCCACCGTGCACCACCGCCGGTGCCGTCTATCACCACCAACCCAAGGTGGAACCATAAACCCTCTCAACCCTTTTACCCTATTTATATAATCTTTATTTTATTTTATTTTATTCCCATTATTTTAAGTATATTATTATTATTATTATTATTATTATTATTATTATTATTATTAATGTTACTATTATTATTGTTATTCAGGGTCTAAGCCCTATTTTGTTTATTTCGATATTATTATTATTATTATTATTATTATTATTATTATTATTATTATTATTATGTGTTATTATTATTATTATTATCATCATCATCATCATCATCATCATCATCATTATTATTATTAGTGTTATTATTATTTCAAAGTAGGGTTGAAACCCTACTTTACTTTATTTTCAATTTTTACCATTATTAGTATTATTATCATAATTATTACTATTATTTTTTAATTACTATTATTATTTTATTATTAGTAGTAGTAGTGGTAGTAGTAGTAGTAATAGCAGTAGTAGTGGTTGTAGTAGTATTATTATTTTGGTGAAGGGTCGAAGCCCTTATTTCACCATTTATTTTGAATGATACAAATATTATTATTAGTGTTATTAGTATTATTATTATCATTATTTTTATTTTTAGTATCATTATTATTATTAGGGTAAAATCTTCAAATCTTATATTATCATCTTTTACAATATGACTATTATTTCTTATATCCTTAGCAAAATTAGTAATTGGTTAATGTTATTATTATTATTATTTTATCAAATGCCTAATCTTAGAATAAATTAGGAAATAATAGTATTTTTGGTAGGAGGAAATATAATCAATCCTTAGCTTTTCCTTCATATAGGTGAGATCAGTTAAAGCCCTAAGAAAGCATAGGAGTATGCTCCAAAATTGGTGTCGTTTTAGGTAAGGGTGTAGCTAAGGCCGTATGTATGTAATGTTTATTATACGCCTTGTATGCCATGTGCCATAGTATGTGATGTACCTTGTGTGTATTGTTATAATTATTTTATGTATGGTGCAGTTTGGATTTGAGGTACATTTATATGTTATCTTATGATTTGAGTATCATATGTTTTATATTGTGATTGTGATGTGTTATGATGTAACCTTGTAAGACATGCATTCTAGGTTATGTAATATGATGATATGGATTGAAATGATGTGGAGTTAACCTAAATGTTACATGACCATAGATGGAAGGATGTAAGGTTTTGCATGGAGGAATTTAGGGTTTTGCATGGAGGAACCTAGGGTTTTGCATGGGGGAACCTACATATGTAGGGAATAATCTAGGGTTTACATGGGTGAATCTAGGGTTTCACATGGGAGTTTTAGGGTTTTGCATAAAAAAGTTCAGAGGGTTGCATGGGATGTATAAAGTTTGCATGGGGGTGAATTTTACGTATGAAAAGTTGATTTGGGGTGTGAGGAAGGTGATGGAAGTGTTTTTTGGGTGTTGGAACACTTTTTATGAAAAATAGTACGTGGGACATTATAAGGGTACATAGGAGACTGAGTTAGAGCTTGAAGTGAAGTAGCCAGTTAGGGTTTCATGGACACACGTTTACTTGGTGATTAAAGTGTGATGATGAGGATAGAATCTATGGGTTGTGTTGTGTGGAGTGTTAAAATGATTTGGGTTGTGTGAAGGGGAGTAGGATGGGTCACTTGGGTCTAAATTAGGGTTTCGGAATAAAATCCTAGAGTGAGATGGGGAGTGGACTAGAGGTGAAAAGTAGTGGGCCTTGACCCACATATATAGGAGATGGGCTCTAATGTGAGTTAGGGTAAGGAGGAAAGGAGGTAGGGTCGATTTAGGAGGTGTATGATTCTAATGATGTAGGACAAGACCTTTGAAGGATAAGGGTAGAGGGAGTTAGTCATGCATGTCTAGGGTTAAAATTTTGAATAAGACACTTAAGACATTAATCATGTAAAGTGAAAGATTATTGAGCCGGGTCTAAGCCGATCCACCAGTTAGGAATAGTGGTTAGGCTGTCCTACCTTATAAGTGTCCAATCCACCAACTACAATAGTGGTCAGGAGCTTTATACCATGTGTGTTTGTAGCCCACCGACTATAATACTGGGGGATCCCGAGCTCAATAAACCAAACCTCAGTTTGCTAAAGCACATAAAAGACACTAAGTACTTATAGTGGAACACCATGTAAGTAGGAACCAAACCGATCCACTGGAAAGGAATAGTGGCTAGGGTATTCTACCCTATATGTGACTGGTCCATCAGCTATAATAGTGGTTAGGTGCATGTTGCCCTATATGTGATCGAGCCACCAACTAAAATAGTGGGAAGTTCCTGTACACGCATGGATTAATAAAAAGAGCATGGTGTGAAATGAGTATCTATAAGAGATTAATTAAGTAAGTAATCCAGACCATAAATGGACCTTAGTATGTTTACCTGAATGATCGTATACTACTATGTTATCATGTTGGACTATAAGTTGTTTTTATTATTCCTCTTGGTTTTATATGCTTCTATGTGTTGGCCTTAGTCTATGGTTACCTTGCTCAGTACATAGCGTACTGATCACCCTTTTTATAGGTGTTGCTCATTCCAATAAGTAGAAGGCATTTCTAACTTTGTGCAGGTGGGCAATGCATATTTTGATGCCTTCGATGTCCATGAGGTATCAGACAGGGCTGAGTGTTGATCATGGGCTTAATTCGATGATCAAAGTGATGTGGCCAGATTCTCTCTTTATGTCATTCTATTTCTTTATGTTATTTCTTTTCTGTATTGGATTTTCCAGAATTAAACATTATCATTTGTACACATTATTCCTTTCAAGGAATTTTTGATTTCGTACTTTGAGACATATAACTTTTACGCGTACTTTGATTTCTATGCTATGACTCTTCTAGTTTTTCTTTTTATGAACTATTGGTTTGAGTATTAAATTAAGTTTGATGATAATTCCTTTAGCCTCAGTACTTGGTACTGGAACGGTAAAAGTGAATCAGTTTGGTACTAAGTGTGGCGGTAATATTTTCGAAATTCACAGGTTCTGAGTTTATTTATTTTCTTCCATTTAAAAAAATAGTAAATTTTTGGGGTGTTAAATATACACAAATTATTAAGTTTGAAAAGAAAGCCATTATGAAGTACATAATTACCATAATTATGATTTTTCTTACACATATTATAAGTTTCAAAGAAATATTCATCTGTTACACATAATTCTTTCAACATTTCAAAACCTAATAATTTAGCATCCAATATGATAAGTATCATAGACCTCCTTGATAATGCATCTGCTGCTACATTTTCTTTACCTTAAAAATTTTAAATAGAAAACATGAATGATTGTAAGAAACTAACTCATTTTGCATTTCTAGGACTAATTTTATTTTTCCCATGCAAATATTTTAAACTTTCATGATCTGAATGCAAAACAAATGGTTTAGGTATCAAATAATGACTCTATATTTCTAAGCTTCTTATGATGGCATATAATTCATTATCATATGTTGAATAATTCAATTTATCACCATTTAATTTTTCACTAAAAAATGATATTGCCCTTTTTCTTGTGAGAGTACACCTCCTACCCCTACCCCACTAGCATTACATGTAACTTCAAATAATTTATCAAAGTTAGGTAATGATAATACCCATGCATTACATAGCTTGTACTTTAAAATCTTAAAGGCTTTAGTGACATCTTCTCCCCATTTGAATTCACCTTTTTTCATAAGATGTATAATTGGTGTGGCAATAGTTGAGAAGTCTTTATTGAATTTTCTATAAAAACTCGCTATTCCATGAAAACTCCTCACCTCATGAATATTTTGGGTATAAGACAATCTTGAATAGCTTGAATAGTTGTAGGATCCATTTTTATACCTTTTCTACTTACAATATAACCAAGGAAAACAATACCCGAAAGCATAAAATCATATTTTTCCATTTTTTCATAGAGTTCAGCTTCATTTAGATTATCAAATAATCTCTTCAAACGAATAAGATGATCATGCTCATTTTTACTATACACAAGTATAGCATCTAAGTATACCATAATGAATTTTCCAAGAAAAAGGTCGAAAAACTCCATTCATTAGTCTTATAAATGAACTGGGTGTATTACACAATCTAAATGGCATATCAGTCAATTCTAAAGACCATACTTCATTTTAAAAGCACTTTTCCATCCATCCCCGTCTCTTATTCTCATTTGATGATACCCACTCCTTAGATAAATTTTAGAGAATACTTGTGCTCTACGTAATTAATCTAACATATCATTTAATCTAGGTATAGGAAATCTATATTTGATAGATATATTATTAATAACTCTAGAGTCAGTACACATGCGATAAGTACCATGTTTTTTAGGAACAAGTAATGTAGGTACACAAAATGGACTCATGCTTTCTCTTACATATCATTTTTATATGAGCTATTGTAATTCTCCCTCTAATTTCATAGCTTTTTCTAGATTACATATATAGGCAAATCGATTAGGTAAAAACATACCAAGCATTAAGTCTATAACATGTTTCATCCCTCTTTTAGATGGTAATCCCGGTGGTAAGTCATTATAAAATACATCTTTATACTCATCAATAAGCTCATATAATCAAGGATTATTTTTATTTTTCTCCCCTTATAGGTATTCCTTGATAATCAAAGAATAACAACTACCTTCTTCCTTAATACATTCTATCATAGCCATTTATAAATTCTATCATAGCCATTTCATGCAAAAATAAGCTCCTTTTATTTCAATTATCTTATCATTATCACACTTCAAAGGTTTAAGGTTGTGTTTTTTTTATATCCTTTTTAACAAGATATTTGCTAGCAATACCATTATGAATAACACGACTATCATATTGCCATGGTATACCTAATAAGATTCCACATGCATCTATAGATAAAAATATTACATAACACATCATCATGATAATTACCAATTTGAAATGGGATTAGGGATTGTTTGGTTACCTTGACTTCATTGTCCTTGTTAAGCCATTGAAGAGAATAAGGCTTTATATGTGGTATTGTCTCTAATCCCAAATCCTTCACCATCCTCTCATTAGCTAAATTTATACACAATCCACAATTAATAATAACCCAATAAATTGTATCTCTCACTCTTTCTTTAGTCTTGAATAACTTCTCTCATTGGTTAGGTTTCTCATTAACTTGAATTTGAAGTACTCTTTGAAGGACATAACAAGCATGCCTTCATCCTTAGACTCACTTTAAATTACTTCATTTAGCTCAAACTCAAGATCTTTATTACAAGTCTCCATAGCTTCAATCTCTTGAATAGATGATACTCTTTAATTGGGACATTCTCTAGAGAAGTGTCTAAATCCTTAACATTTAAAGCATTAATTTGTATAGACCTCTTTGACCTTGGCCTTACCCTTCTCCTATCGATTAAGTCTTGGTTTCTTCTAGACATTTGTATAGCTTGAGGTACATGTCCCGTACTTAGTAGCTTGTGCACTCAGGTAATACTTTGTAGAAGAAGTATTTTTCTTGGCATGAGGCTTAGTAGATTTGATTTGCTTTTCACATTTCAAATATAGCTTAATCATATAATCAATAGAATTATATAAACAAGTTTTAACTTTTTCTTGAATCATCGTGTGAATACCACCTAGAAATCTAGCACATGTTTTTTCCTTTTTCTCATGGATGTCAGATATAAGGGTTAACCTCTCACATTTCCTAACATATTATTCAATACTTAGAAGTCATTGTTTAAGAGTAGTCAACCTAATTTAATTATCTTATTCATACTCTTCGGGTACAAATTTCTTTCTCAAACATTTCTTAAGCTTAACCCAAGATTTTATTTTAGATTTACATTCTCTTTCCCTAGCTCTCTTTAAGTTATCATACCATATCTTAACAAACTTCTTAAAATTAAGAGTAGCTAATTTACACTTTTCTCATCATTATAATCCTTGAGTTCATATATAGATTCTACCTCATGTAACCACACAAGAAATAGATCAACATCAAGTTTACCATCAAAATTAAGAAGATCAAGTTTGATACCTTTATATTCTTTATGATGGTGCCTTGGTTAATAATCATAGTTCCTTCGATTACTTCCACTCCCTTGTGAATATTCTTCATAGTCTAATCGTGAGTTCAAATATCTCCCTCTTTCTGGGTTCATTGGAATTTCTACACTTTTCACTCGATCTCCATAGAACTTCTTTTATTCTTGCATATTTTGCACCAAATCTTTCTCGGTAAATCTATACTCCATCCTTTGCAATTGAGTTTGTATTGCAGGAAGTTGTTGAAGTTGAGCATTGGTTGCAGTTAGATTGATTGAGAGATTCTAGGTTGCCTTAAAAATAGCTTGAATATTTTGTTCTTCCTCCATAGCAATCAACTCACTAACACACTTAACAAAATATTAGTAACTTCTTAGGGTTTTAGTTGGAAACTCAAATCACACAATGATTCTCCTTTGTTTTTAGTTTAGTTATTGTAGAAAATTTTAATTCTAATGAATCAAACACACAACCAAAAATCAAAATTATCACACACACAAATGAATTATGATATCTTACATGTTTCTTGTTAAGTTCTTGATATATAATTCAACAAAAATTAAAGCCAATTACTTGACATCTTACAAACAAAACTATGTGTGTATTCTATGTTCTAACATGCAATATAACTAAAGTAAAGTCGAAACATAAACCTATATGTGTAAAGTGTAAGAAACTCACAAACAAAAGGTCCAAATGATGTACTACACAACTTGTATTTGAAGAAACAAAAGACACACAATCACCACAATCCTTAAACACACAAAAAACAATTAGAGTTAAATGTTTATTCGGTTCTCATGTACTTTAATCAATAATAAAAGGTATTTATTCTTCATGAAATACTATCCTAATCATTTAAACATCATGAAGACTAATTATCTTTAATAAAAATCCAAAATAATTGACCCACACACAAATTTTATTCCTCAAATCACTCAAAATATTAACATGCAATTTCTATCTTTTAGTT
This sequence comes from Tamarix austromongolica, assembly GCA_039764185.1. Taxonomy (NCBI): domain Eukaryota; kingdom Viridiplantae; phylum Streptophyta; class Magnoliopsida; order Caryophyllales; family Tamaricaceae; genus Tamarix; species Tamarix austromongolica. The sequence goes on along the minus strand of CM077809.1, from coordinate 18,676,675 downwards.
CTGTCATTAACAGGTAATCATTAAATATTTACTTCAATATCACTATATCACATTTCCTAAGTCCACATTCGACCATCCAAGATCATACACATGCATGCAAGAGTTCAAGAAAAGCAATTAAGATTCAAAGAATCATAACAAGAATGATCAAGAACCTCAACCAAAGTATATGTTGATGTGTTTGTTTATTTCCACCTTGAAGTCATGTAATCCTCCAATTTGTGTCAAACCAAAAGCCTTGATTTGATACCAAAGTTTATGTGTAAGATAGTGTATGAATTATCCTTCATAATGCATGGCATTTTTGCTTTGTTCTTTGAAGAACAGTGTTGATCAAAGTAGAGATCAGAATTGAATATGGAGTTATCTTCAACTTCAAACGCATGATTAGAAATTTTGATCTTCACCAAGATCAAAAGAATTATAATGATAAACCAAAAATTTCTCTAGATAAAAATACCTAAACTCTCTCAAGATAAACTCACTTGAAGAGGAAGGATGGGAGGTTTAAATCTTCTTAAGAATTAGGCTTAACTTTCATTCATTCATTAATGTTCTAATCCTCCTCCACAAATTCTAAAAGATCCCTAAATATACACATATGAGGCCAAGAATAACCTTTGTTAATCAAGACCAGATCAACCAGACTAATTAATAAAATGCTAAACTAATGCACACCCATATGGTATATATAATAGTTTACAATTACAATGACAAGACATTATAAAGTATACATAAAATATCGAAGTTACATTAAACATAATCATGATAATGCATTAAATAATCAATTAATCAAGCTTCATGTCTTGTAGCTTTGTCTTCCATGCAAAATTGTAACCCTTAAATTGTCGTTGTCTTTCACACTAGATATCCGTGGTGAATTTTTCTTCTTGCAAACATATATAATACCTGCAAGAATCACTTAACGAAATATTATTAGGGTTGTTATGAAGGTATTTTTAAGAATAATTGGTACCATATCTTAAATATGCTAGTTCTTAACCTCTAACATGAGAAGATTGAGATGAAGATGCTCATATATCAGCAGCCATAGGGACTAAGACAACCCTATAAACCTCTAAAATTCATCTCATTTGACCGTGATTTGGGTTATTTTTTGGGATTTTTTTACACACACCCTACCCCCCTTTTCCCGCCATATCACACCACATCATGTAGTTTATCCTCATTTGTCCTTTCTATCTCACAAACCTACGAGCCTCTCTTCGTTTTTTGTTCTACCTTACTCTACTTGACCTCTCTTCCCTCGATTATTCATATTTAGGTTTTCTCCATCTCCTAATCCTTCCTTTAGTTCTTACTTGTTTTAATCTTACGCAAAACAAGATTAGATTTAGGAAAGGTTGAGGCCTTGCTCACCTTGGGTTCCTCTTTTGTTTGAGGTTGTGTTTCTGATATTTTATTTTTCTTTTTATGTTGTGTTGGTGCTACTTTAAAGATTTTTATGAGTTTAATCATCCTCTTTAAAGTGTCCAATATCTTAGAAATGCAAGATAAGGTTTTTTCCACTTTCTTACAAATCTTGCTAGCTTGGCTCAAGGTAAGTAATTATTGTGTCTTAAGTGGAATGAATGGGAATGAGGTTAATGATGCCTTAGATTTGTTGAAATATGTGATAATGTGTATTATAGTAAATTCACAAATAATAATATGAATTGATGAAGTATATGGAAGCATATGGTGTAGAGAGCATGTTCTAAGGATTTTATTCATAAATGGTGATTTTGACGTATGAGCACAGTTTGTGCTGATTAATAGTGTTAAAGTATGTAGAAATGTTATAAATATGTCCTGAAATGGTTGTAGTGCATATGAGTCTATGCAATCATATGCTAGAAATGTTGGAAAATTTTATAAGCTAGGTTTCAAAGTTAATGTTGGAGCATTAGTACCATCAATTAATTGATGTGACACATCAGATAATGTGCCCATTTGACCCATCAACTAATGGGAAGCTTTAGTGAATTGATGGTACTTTTATCAATTTATTGATATTGCCCTTTGATCAATAGATTATGCTTATTCTAGTATGTACTTTGTGCTTAGTCAATTAACTAACAAGTCTTATTGGTCGATGGACCGTGTCTTTCCATTAGTTGGCTTATATGACTTCTTGGTTAATCAATTGCACCATTTTCTATATTTAGTTGATCTTTTTAATTTAATTCTTGTTTGTGGTTTTGTGGAGACCAAATACTGGTCCTTAAGGCCCATTTGGGAATGTTTGGCCATCCTGCTATGTTGGTTGACGATGGGTTTGGTCTTAAATGTAGAATTCATCTAAATTTTAGTTCATGAATAAAAAGAAAGAATAAATGGAAACTAGGCGGTGTATTGAACATGTGTATATGAGTGTATGGTATGCTTATAGATTTATCCTTTATGGCATAATTGGTTAATTAATAATGGTTACCGCCTTGATTACCCCCAATGCAGAGGATGGAATAGTGCAAAACATTTAATGGTTTTGCTTAGATTATGCGGAATGAGAACCTTTGGTATGGCTTGAACTCTTAATACAATAAGATAACAAACAATTAAAAGGGAATAGAATTTGATTGAGTCTATGTTTATTTGACTCTCAGATAAGCTAATTGAGGGGGTAGCTATTAGATTATGGCTTTTCTATTGTTGAGGACAAAATATTTGTAACCAAATGTACATAAATATATGTCATTTGGCTTCTTACCTTTTTAGAGCTTATAGGGTGTCTTTTTTACGATTATTTGGATAAGCTGAGACTGCTTCCGCCCAAAAGTAATTAGTCTACTTGGATTCTACAATCATTTTTTTATGGTACTCTTAAGGCAGACAAGTTGTGTGAGATCCCATTTTGTTCATAAAATTCCATGAACATTTCATTTTTGAATTCTTTTCCATGGTCACATTTTATTGAGTTGATGATTGTACCTTTGTGAACTTGCACCCTCTCAGCAAGGACAACAAATGCATTAAAAACATAATCTTTAGAAATGAGAAATAAATTACAAGTATAGCATGAGAAATCATCAACTATTACCAATGCATTTCTATAACCGCCTATACTTCTTATTCTAGTTGGACTAAAAAGAAGCATATGCAATAGATCTAGTGGTCTAGATATGGTCATAACATTTTTTGGTATAAAATAATTCATATGTTGTTTTCCTAGTTGACATGCATCACATAATTAATCTTTAAGTTCAATTTAGGAAGATCACAGACAAGTTCATGTTCGGCAAGTTTGTTTAGCATACTACCATAATTTATCCTTCTATGCCACAACCAATCATCATTATCTTATGCATTTAACCATGCATTATGTTTATTAAAATATTTATAATCTAGCATGCACTAATTATTAATTTGGGGAAAAACAAATAAGATTGATATATATTCCATGCAGTACAAGTTACTAAAATTTACAACATAACATTTGTCACACAATTGGCTTACGCTAATAAGTTTATATTTGAGTCTATCAACTAGGTACACATTTTCAATAACGGTTTTAGCATTATTGATATTTATACTTCAGATTCCAATGATTTTACCATTGGAATTGCCCTCAAATGTAACTCATAGGGTATCAACATAGAGAACATTGTCCAGTCACCCATCATGTGTCTTAAACACCCACTATCTAGGAACCATTTTTGGCTTCTCATTATTACTTTGAATCAAACTTGCAAACACAAATGTTTTAGTTTAGGTACCATTTCAATGGGTCCCTGAGGGGTTAGTTACCAATCATTGAAATATGGTTCACTTAGGCACCAACACCTTCTTAGATATTGAGGCATTTTTAACATTTATATCAAACACACGTGAGAAAGAAACACGTTATTTTTTTACCACATGCATCACAAAGTAGTCACTTTTTTTTATGTATGGAAGTAGATTTTGCATTCCTAGAATGTCATCACATAAAAGAGGCATGCCCATTTTTACCACAAACATAACACATAATAGGTGAATGAGAGACATATGCTTGATAAGCCTTAGAGGCTTTCACACAAAAGTCTTTAAGAGTTTAGAGTTTTATGATCCTCTTATTGCCATAACCTAAACCATCATAATTCTTACAATATTTTTAGGCACTTAACAATAAGTTTAAACCTTCTTCACCATTTATAAATGTATAATCTATATTTTACAAATTTGTCACACTTTTATTGTAGATCAATAAATTTTTTTTGAAGTTGATCTATTTTCACCTTGTGATTGGCATCAACAAATTTATTATATGCATCCAATTTGATTTTCTTTTCATACAACTTGGTCTTAGAATGCAACATATGAGGTTCTAAAATGACATTTTTATTTAGTAAATTTTCATGTTTTTCATTTAGGTGGCCATATTTTTTTTTTCATCTTATCATTTTGTTTAACAATTCTCTCATTTTCACGGAGAGCATCATGCAAAACACACAATAAGTCATCATATGAATAAGGAGCTTCAGAGTGTACCTCATAACTATCATCATCATTGGAGCTAGGGTATAAGGTACATGTTAAGGAATCATCTCTAAGAGCCATGAAGTAGAGACTTGCTACTTCGATTTCACAATATAATGGCTCTCCTTTGCTTCCTCCAAATGTAGTCATCGTCTTCCTAGGATATTGTTTTCCTTGATTTATGTTTCCTTTGCTCCTTACCATTTGTCAAACTATCATCTTCATGCAAAACACACAATAACTCATTATCACATCCTCCTCCTCCTCCTCCTTCTCCTCCTTCTCCTTTCTTCTCCTCTTTATCATTCTCCTTCCTCTTCTGCTTCTCCTCCTTCTTCTCCTCCTCCTCCTTTTTTGCTTCTCCTCCTAATTCTCCTCCTTCTCCTTCTCCTTATTCTTATCCTTCTCCTTATTCTCCTCCTCCTCCTCCTCCCTCCTCCTTAATTTCCTCTTCAACAATGATTTCTTTTTGTCTTAAGGAAGATGATGAAGCTTTTGGAGCTAAGGCCTTATTATTTCTTTCTTCAACAATATATTTCATCTTTTATTTATGAACCATTAGATTTATAAGTTGTTCATTAGTAGTTATTAACATGAGATCTCTAGATTATTCGATTGCAGTGGATTTTGGAATCCACTCTTTGGTGAGACATATCAAGAATTTACTCACTTCTTCTTCTTCGTCCTCCTCCTCCTTAATTTCCTCTTCAACAATGATTTCCTTTTATCTTAAGGAAGACGATGAAGCCTTTATAGCTAAGGCCTTATTATTTCTTTCTTTCCCAATATCTTTCATCTTTGATTTATGGACCATGAGATTTATAAATGTTTCATTAGTAGTTATTAACGTGAGATATCTAACTTATTCGATTATAGTGGCTTTTGGAATCCACTCTTTGGTGAGACATCTCAATACTTTACTCACTTATCCTTCTTCCATCATAACTTTCCCCGATGCCTTGAGGTTGTTTATAATGAAATTAAATTGTTTGTTGCACAGATTATGATAAATATCAGCATGTCATGTTGCTGGTTAAATAATCATACATGTTCTCACTCTATTCACATCTAATTACATAGATATATGTTTCCTACATTGAAATTAACACAAGAAAATCTCCACTCAACTTTATCTCAGTTTCATGATAATCTTTTAGCATGATTTCAAATATATGTTTATCATTGACTAGTTAAGGGTTCCCAACACTAAAAAAAACCCAAAAAAAAATACTCAACTAAACATAAATAATGAAAAACACTTAATAAATAAATAAACACATAGCAAATCAATGAAGCACAAAAATGAATCAAAACTCCCCCACTCTTATCATGTACATTTTTATCAATGGAAAATCAATCCACATAGCATTAGAAAAATGATTTGAGAAAAATTAAGTAGCATATAAAGGAGAAAAGAGCGATTTAGTTTAAGTGAGAGCATATAGAAGGTATATTAAAGGTGATGAAAATACTGTAAAAATATAAGGGGGAGAAGTTTGTGTTTCTAGGCCAACATAGCCGGTGCCATGAAACACACCCCCACTCTATGTTATTTCATAAGTTATCCATTTGTGTTACCTCCCACCTTCAAAATTTTATGTCCTTATACCCTAGAATTCCTTCATAAACATGTTAAGTTTCTATGCATTTACCAAAAAAAAAAATCAAAGTTCCCAGCGAATCAAAATAAAATCCAAAGAAAAATTTAACCATAAACCGAATTTAACACACGCTTGGGTTATCTCCCAAAAAGCGCTTGTTTATAGTCATTAGCTTGACTCTAATCCCATTTACTCAATATTCTTTAAGCGTATGATATATTTGAGGCTCTCAACCTCACCCCTTTATAGAATTTCAATCAATGTTCATTTACCTTAAATGTTTATTTTTTTTAGATTGCTACTTTAGAGGGGAAAACTTGTGTTATTATGAACGGTCCAAACCAACATGAACACAACTTACTAGGAAATAATCAAAAGTGAGAACTAAAAATAAGTAATTGTTATCCCTTTTCAACCTCTCTTTTTGTGATTCTTTTATCATGCATTCTCTTTGTGCACTCCTTATAGATTTGAATATTTTCATATGCACCTAATCGAAATTCATCAAGCTTGTTTAATTTTAGAAGCCTCATTTCACCTACAGTCTACATATCCATATTAAGAAAATGAGTGGCCCAAAAAGCTTTATGATTAAGTTCTATAGGAAGGTGGCAATATTTTTCAAAAATAGGCTTATAAGAAGACATTCCTATAGGGATTTTAAAAGCATTCCTATAAGCCCAAAGTACGTCATCTAACTTAAAAGACCAATCTTTCCTAGAAGCATTAATCGTAGTTTCTAATATCCTATTAATTTATTGGTTTGAAACATTCTACTTGTTTGCTAGTTTGGGATGATATGGAATTACAACCTTATGCATAACTCCATACTTACCCAAGAGAACACTAAATGTGCTATTAAAGAAATGAGAACCCCCATCACTTATTATAGTCCTTTGCGTAAAAATATTATTTTTCAAGAATTTAGTGATAAATTTTTCATTTTTAGTGGGAGTTGTAATATCCTCCACCCACTTAGACACATAATCAACTACAATAAGGACATATTCATTATGCATAGTTTAATAAAATTGTCCCATAAAGTCAATACCCCACACATCAAACAATTCAATAACTAAAATATTTATAAGGGGAATTTATTATTTTTGAGAAATGTTGCCGACCCTTGGCATCTATCACAAGACTTAGTGAAATAATAAGCATCATTAAATAATTTAAGCCAATAAAAACCACTTTGTAGAACTTTAGGTGTAGTTCTAGTGGGTCTAAAATGGTTGCCACATCCTTTACTGTGATAAAGAGATAAAATAGAATAGAACTCATGTCCAAGGATGCATCTCCTTATTATTTGATAAGAATGGATTTTATAAAGATAATAATTTTCCTAAAAACAATATCTTAAGTCGTGCAAAAATTTCTTCCTTTGATGATGTGACAAGTCATTAGGCAGAACTCCACTTGCAAGGTAATTAGCTATATTAACATATTAGGGATGATTTGTAACTGTATAGAGTGGTTCATCTAGAAATGTTTCATGCATAGGTTCACCCTCCTTGTTTGCCTCATACAATGATGGTAGAAAAGAGAGGTGACTTGGAACGTTGTCCCCGCATCTCTTATTACCCCTGATTTATAAATCAAACTCTTGTAGCAGTAGAATCCATCAAATGATTATGTGCTTAGCATCTTTCTTAATAAAAATATATCTCAAAGCAACATGTTTAGTATATATAATGATTTTATTAAGAAAAAATTAAGAACGTAACTTATCAAAAGAAAAGACCACAGGTAGCAATTCTTTTGTGTAGAATTCAAAGTTTTGCTAACATAATAAATAGTATGAAAAAATTTATCCCTACACTGTCCCAAAACTACCACATCACTAGCATCACACATAATTTCAAAAGAAATATTCTAATTCAATGTAACAATAATAGTATAATTCATAAGTTTTTCTTTAAGAGTGTTAAAAGCCTTTAATCACGCATCATAAAATTCAAAGGTCACATTTTTAGCCAATAGTCCACATATAGGTTTTGAAATTTTTAAAAATTCTTTGATAATCATCTTATAGAAGCCTCCATGACCATGAAATGTGTCTCAATAGTGCTAATGAACTTGCTCATCTTCTAATTTAAAAAAAGGATTTATGTGGTTATTGAGACGACATTGGAGCAAGTGGCATAGGTCTCTGTGATGGGAATCTAGGGGGTCTTACCAGATTGTCATTTATCCAACTAAAGTTTGGATGGTTCCTCTACCTCGAATTATATACATTTAAGTATGAATTATTTTATCTACTAGCAATGTTAGCAATACAATTAAATTAATCAAAAAATGGTTGGAAAAGATGACCTACTTGAAACTTTGTGCTAACATGTGGACCACCACATAAGTCATATATAGATACATTTGCTTGAACGTGTATACATGAAGCACCACTAAAATTATCCAAATTTTAGAGATTAAATCTATTTTAGCCTCAAATTCCATGATGGAATCTATAAAATGAATTCCCATATTCATTTGTATAAGACCACATTTAGAATGCCATTGGTGGGAATTTGAGGCTAATTCCTCAATAAAATTGTAAACTTGCTTTGGAGTCTAGTTCATAATAGTACCATTTGTTGCTACATCTAGCATAGAGTGGTTAGTAGCAGATATACCATTATAAAATATTTGCATTTGCGACCAAACAAGCACGACATGTTGCAGGCATTTTCTTAACAATTCCTCTAACACTTCCCATGCATCATACAATGATTCTAAGTCATGTTGCATGAAAATGGTGTTGTCATTTCTTAATTTAGCAGTTTTCAAAGGTAAAACAAATTTAGACAGAAACAACTTCACCAAATCATCCACAATTATAATAGAATCAGATGCTAAAGAATTTAGCCAACTCTTTTCCCTTTCATGTATTGAGTATGGAAACAATATAAGTCTAATAGCATTGCTAGAAACACCATTCAATTTGAAAGTGTCACATATTTCAATAAAATTAGAAATATAAGCATGTGGGTTATCATATGGTGTACCTTCAAATTGGATCGAGGTCTATATCATATAAATAATAGTAGGCTTGATCTTAAAATTATGTTCTTTAACCGTCGATCCTCTAATACTTGATCCTGAATCCACTATACTAGGAAGTAGTATAATCTTTTAATGATCTCCTAAATTATTTTAGTTGATCTTGCTCTCCGTGAGCCATTTGTATTTTTCTTTTGTAGCGATAAAAAATTTTAAATGAGCTCCAAAATTTTGAATTTTTTTCTTGATCTCTAACTCAAATGGAACCAATTCACAATGATTACTTTAGGTCATATACTAGTGACTTGCACCAATACAAAAATAGATAAGACCAACAAAATTGAGTAAATCTAGAAAATGAAATAAGAGATAAAAAAATACAATTTTAAAAATTCCTAAATCAAGATTTATATTTTTTTGGTTTAGGGCTATTAAATTATTCCCCAACAATGACGCCAAGAACTTGATGTCAACCAAATATACCTATCGACAAATATACCAACCACAAGTAATATAGAACACTTAGATTACTGGATTATCTTTTTCACACAGATTAAATAATAACACTAGGGATGGAAATTTTTTCCACGGGTTCAGGGTCCCATTGGTGATTTTTCATTCAGGTTCGAGTTTGGGGAGAGAATTTGGGGATTCTTAATGGAAATTTTTTTCGGGACGGGTTTGGGATCCCCATCCCCGAACCCACCCCAAATATTTTTTCTATATATATATATATATATATATATATATATATATATATATATATATATGTATATATAATATTTTTAATAGAATATTAATTAAAAGTATAATATAAAAAAGGCTTGAGGATCGGGGATCGGGTATAAAGTCAGGTTTCAGAGATTGGTTCGGGTTTCAAGGTTGGGAAATAAATTGGGTATGGGAAATAGATCGGGGATCGGGTCGGGTATGGAGATTTGATCCCCGCGGACATTGGGTCAAGGAATCCCCGATAAAAAAAAATTGGGGATCTAGTCAGGTTCGGGATGGGGATGGGGTCCCAGTCCCCGATCCACCTCGTTGCCATCCCTAAATAACACAATAACTCTAATTACTCTAATAAGTCCTAGGTAATCCAATTCAAATAAAGAGAAAAATAATTCTAAACTAAGAATTTCAGATTAAACTAAATTAAGCTAAAATGGAATCAAACAATATCTAATATAGATAAAATCAGTTAATAAAAGCTACCAAGTAATCTGGATATGCCGCTATTTAATTATAATGATCAATTAATCAGTTACCTAATCTTTCCAATTACTAGATATGTGACAGTGTAAATATTTAGCTAATGCACTCTTTTGAGCTACTTAGTCTTATCGTAAATCATCAGTCTCACTGTCTCTAGTTAAAGGATTTAAATAAAGGATGATACTTTAGGTTCAATTAATTATTTATCCTTCCCTATTGTTGTAAAATTCATATAACTATTCTCATAGCTCATTAAATTCATATTTATGCTATTTGACCTAAAGTGGAGAATCATCTACCGCTCTTAATTGGACTTGTAAAATGCTAATTAAAAGTAATCAATCTATTAATTAGGCACAATCTAGAACAATAGCATAAAACACATAGAGCAATCTATTAATCAAGCAATCAAATAATCTATCAGTATAAAAAATAGGGTTTCACCATATCCTTTAAAAAATAAATTAGAGCATGTTATTAATTAAAATAAAATTAATTAAAGAATATAAGTTATACATCAAATATTGAACATGAGGAAATTAGAATATGAAATTAGAGCAATTCAAATCCAAAATTAACCCAAAAAATAATGATTTATTTAGATGACCGACGATACTTTCTCTACTTTGTGTGTCATACTCTACCGCCGATCGATGCTCTTGACTTCAACCTCCTATGAAATCTTTTTTCTCTCTTCTTTGTGACTTCCTCTTCTCCCTGTTGTAGATTCTTTTCGTTTGTTATTCCTCGGCCTTCCTCTTTCTTCTTTCTTTCTCATCACATATTTTCTATCTTCTTTTTTTCTCTGACCCCTTTTCTTCTACGCTGTGTTTATTTCTTATTTCTTTATCCCAATTTTCTATTGTCCTCTTCTAGCTTTTGTTTCTTTTTTTTCTTTTCTGTTTTTTTCTATTCTCACCTTTTCATTTCCTTTTTCTTTCTTGATTTGTTACTCCATGCATGTTGTTGTCAATTAGTATCAACAAAATAAAATTAATTTGATATTAATTAACTTCATAAAATTATTTCAAATAATTATTCACTTTAGGATATATTTTCAGTTGAAAGTTTAGGTTAACTTTGACCCATATGCAATCAGATTTAGGAGCCCTTAATTTTTTAATGATGAACATATATTTAAAATCATGTTAAAAGAGGATAACAAAACATAGATAAAGTTAAGTGGAGATTTTATTGTGTTAATTTTGATGTAAGCAATGCATATCTACGCCTTTGGATGTGAATAGAGTGAGAACATGTATGATTCTCTAACCATCAACATGGCATGTTGAGATTTATCACAACCCGTAGTGAGATTTTGAGCTATATATGCATTCTTTTCTAAATGTTTCATATAAAATAATCTATATTTTATTGGCATCAATTTTCTTTGTAAATCTCATACACAATCATTTGTTTTGATCAAATTACTTGTTGTAGCTCTTATAATGGACTATAGAGCTTATCATAACTTGTTCATGAGCTAATTGAAGCTCTTAAGTCATAACCACTATAATTAAGAAAGTGATAAAGGTACCTTATGATTCACCACCATATGCTCAGATAGCCTTCTACCTCATTTTCTTTTGTGTACATGAGTTGTAAACCCCTTACTTAACCATTTTTAGCCTTTTACATTGACATTTATTTCTTCATTGCCCGCTTTTTTCCTAACCAAATCTATAACACATCTCTACCGTTGTTTTAAAAACTAGTAGAAATTTTTAAGGGACTTATACATGTGATTCAAAGTTGTATGTAAATAAAGTGTTAAAGAGCATCCAAAACAATAAGTTTAGGGGAGGTAAAAAATAAAAAGAAAGAAAATACATTTCTCCTTTCATTTTTTAAAGAGAAGTAGTAAAAATGATGTGGAGGCCCAACATGAAAATATTTGGTCTATCTGATGCTACATTGTATAATGTGAAGATACGTTGATAAGCTTGAATTTATAAGAAACCTCTGTATCAATATAATTCTACTAGGTTTTAGGATATATTTTTTTTGAATCCTTATTTTCCTTTTCTTCATTAAAACCCTAAACCTATCTCTTTACAACCCTTATGAATTCCTATTTGATTATTGAGATAGGTGATCTTGATCTATTGGAGATTATTCCCATCAATCAAGCATATGGTTCAGTCCATTTGGCAAGTATTTGATCTTCTTTCTATCTACACAAATATGAGTCTTCCTTATTGACATATGTGAATTACTTGTTATTTTTATCATCTTACCTCAATATCTAAGTGTGTTTATGCATATGCATCCATGAATATGAGAGAAAAATAAAAACAATAGGGTATATCTTTGTAAGGATGGATCTTAATGTGAGTAAGGCGTGATTAGATTTTTGTTCACTATTATTGTTCTATTAATATCCATCATATTTATGTGTGAACCATATTTTAGAATTAACTCTTTAAGTTTTATGTTGCTAAATATTGGTTGAGTGTTAATATTAGTGTTATGAAATAGAATATTATAAGATAACATTGGTTAAGGATGTTAGAAGTAAGTTTTTTATTTTTATTTTTTGTATGATTTTGTGGGTACATCATTTACAAAACCTTCACGAGACCTTACCCATTCTCTACGGGTGACTTAGGGGTTTAAAGGGTTTGTTGCACGTGCTAAGTGTAATCGCGAAACCTATAAAAGTGGCTAGTTAGTTCCATTTTGAATTTATTTATTTAGAACCATGTCTTTCTTGAGAACAAGTAAGAAGTGTGGGGGTGTTCATGAATGCATATTTTTAGTTGTTTTATACCCTTTTACTTTAAGATTTAGGTTATTTATTTGAATAATATGTGAATTTAATAATATTATTTTTAATTATTTGCATAATTCATAATAGTCTCATGTATTTAATTAATTTAAACCTTAAAGTTTATTTTCATGTTCTTTTGATAACTTGTCGTATTTTGACCATAATTTTCACCTACAAACTCAGATTTAGGTGATTCAAATTTTAGTCTAAAGATAAAAATGAAATATATAATTTCTATTTCTAGTATTTTTTTTCTAAATCTGATTGTATATAAGTCAGAGTTTAATCTAAATGTTTAGTTGAAAATATACATTAAATTAAAGATTCATTTAAAATAATTTTATTAAGTTAATTAATATCTACTTAATTTTATTTTGTTGTTACCATATGGCATCAACTTGTCTAGAGTAAAAAATCAAGAAAAAAGAAATAAAAAAGTGATAATAGAAAAATAGAAAAGAAAAGAAAGGAAGAAAGCTGGAAGACAATGATAAAAAAATGGGCCAAAGAAAGAAGAAAGAAATAGAGGCATAAAAGAAAAGGGGCCGGAGAAAAAATAAGGTAGAATATAGGCAATGAGAGAGAAAGAAGAGAGAGGAAGGCTAAACAAGTGAAAAAATCATAAAAGGCTAAATTCAAGAGCAAAAGCGGTAGAGCACGACACACAAAGCAAAGAAAGTTGATGAGTGATAATCCGCAAGTGCACGACTTCATTGTAGCATGTCAAGGTTTTATATTACAGGGACTTCGCTATTGATTATCAATTCTTATCATTTTAGCTATCTAGATCTCTAAGGAATGATAATATGGATGTATATAATGAATAAAAATGCAACGACTAACAAATTATAGATTATGAAATGATAGATAAAAAGCTTAGGGTTGAACTTCGATCTCATTCTCGATATTTAATAATGAATTAACAATATGTTGTAGTATAGTCCAAAATTTCTGGGAACAATTGGTCTAATGTGATTCACTAGCCTCATTTAGGGTCTAATAATGTATCTAATCTCATTCATTTACTACTTTCTTGACTAACAAGTTAGATTAAATCCATTAAATACCACTAATTTAATAGTCCCTAATAATCAAATATCTACTTTAGCGATCATTTGAATTCCTATTCGTATATTAATTTTTGACATTGATTTCAACCTTTCAATTACAATCAACATCTACACAAGTCAAATATTATCAAAACTAACTCATAATAATGATTCCTAACATATGAAACAACACATATGAACCATACATATGACATATACTTTAACTCATCATATTCATACCAAATCGAGCCTAATTCAATCTTATAAAAAAAATACTCACTCATGGTTGGAAAGAAATGTAGAAAATAAAAATAAACAACATCCATAGTTTAGATACAATAAATAATGAAAGATAGAATAGATAGATCAAACCGTAATTTGAAGATAAAATAGGTTAATTGTAGAGTTGTGATACACAATTGTCTACTCTTAATTTGAAAATTGAGATTGCATATGAACTGGAAAAAAATTAAATGGAGTTCTTTGCTTGGAAATAATGGAGAGAAAAGAAATAAGAATATATTCCTTCTGCCCCCTTGTTGTCAAAGGAAAATCCCCTAAAAAACCCCTATTGGTTGCTGGTAGATAACAAAGTGGAAAAGGATATGGGAAAGAGAGAAGTGTGTAGTGGTAACTACAAGTTGCATGACCATAAAAGGATGCATAGGCTGGCCATGCAACTTTCCCACTCTTGGTGTTTTGAATTTTGCGTGGTTGTGCAGAGGGTGTGTTACAGTTGCGCCAAACTTTTGCAAGTGGCATCTGTGCGATGGTTACACGGTTGTGCTGCAGCTATACAACACATTTGTTCGCACATTTGTGCTCTAAAGGTTGCCCGACTATGTAGCTGATTATGCTGTTGTCGTGCAACACCCCTTTCTTGCTCTTTTTTATTCCTTTCCTTATCTTTTCAGCTCCTTTACTTTCTTTACTTCTCTAGTATCATGTGAGGTTGATTGTCTTCCTTCAGTGCCTTTTATATTTGATTTTTCTTCTTACTCAATGCACCACTTCCTTAGATTTGTGTGTTTATGCGCAATTTTCAAGGGAAAAATATTACCAAGAGAGTTGTAACACAAATAAGAGATTTGAACTATGATATTTCTCATAATTTATGTCAAACAAAATTTAAAAAAATGAAAGCACGACAGGATAAAAATATGAAAAATATTCAGTTTATCAACTATACTGCTGACCATTTGAATATATTATTATTATTTTTCAGTTTGATTTTATATTTGAAGTGTTATAATTTCATATTCTAATTTTCTTAGGTTCAATATTTTATGTATAATTTATATTCTTTAATTAATTTAATTAATCTTATTTTAATTAATAATATATTCTAATTTTCTTTTAACAAGGATATGGTAAAACCCTGTTTTTTATATTGATAGATTAATTAATTACTTGATTAGTATATTACACTATGTGTTTTATGTTATTGTTATAGATTGTGCCTAATTAATAGATTTATTACTTTAATTAGCATTTAACAAGTCGAATTAAGAGCTAGAGCTGATTCTCCACTTTAGGTCACATAACATAAATAGGAATTTAATGGGTTGTAAGAAAAATTATATGATTTCTACAGCAATTAGGAAGGATAAATAACTAATCGAACCTAAAACATTGTCCTTTATTTAAATCTTTAAAATAGAAATATTAGAATTGATAATTGGTGATTGGACTGTATAGCTCGAGAGAGTGTGTTAGTTAAATATTCTTATTGACTCATAGCTAGTAAATAAAAATATTGGGTAACTAATTAATTGGTTATTATAATTGGATAGTGGTAGATTTAGATTTCTTGGTAACTTTTATTAATTAATTTTACCTTTATTAGTTTTTGTTTAATTTCAATTTATCTTAATTTAATTTGATATGAAATTCTTAGTTTAGAATTAGTTTTCTCTTTATTTAATTTGGATTGCCTATACTTGATTAAAGTGATTAGAGTCACTGTGTTATTATTTAGTCTTTGTGGAAATGATAATCCGGTAACCTAAATGCCATGTATTACTTGTCACTGATATACTTATCGATAGGTATGTTTAGCTGACATCATAGTCATTAATGTGAGATCTCTAGCTTCTTCGATTGCAGTGACTTTTGGAATCTACTCTTTTGACCTCTCAAGACTTTCCACACATATTCTAATTCCATTATAACTTTCCCTATAGCCTTGAGGTTGTTTATAATGGAAGCGAATAGGTTGCTTAATTCACTTATTGATTCACCTTGCTTCATGAAGAAGAGCTCGTATTCTCTAGCATGCAGGGTAATTCTTTAATTTTTCACTTGGGTTGTTCCCTCATTAGTTAGGATGAGCTTGTCCTAAATTTCCTTTATGCTGGTGCATGATTGTATATTGTGGTGTTCCCTCTCACTAATATTTGATTACAAAATCATGATGGCTTTGTTGTTGAGAGTGATCCTTTTTTTTGTACATCTATGAGTTCATCATGTGTCTTCTCAACCATTCTGCCATTGACATATTTTGTAAGTTTGTTTGGGTCCTCAATTATAAGGAACACATATCATAATCTTACACCATAATGAAGAGCACTATCTTATTATAGAATGTGAATTTCTCACCATTAATCGATGATGGCTTTGTAGTGGAGATGCCTTCATTTAAACCCATTGAGTTAATTATTGAGAAATGGTCTTTTCAACTCAAGTTGTTAGATCCTTTGTGACTTGCTAAGCTTTGATACCAATTGAAATAACCCTACAGGGGGGTCAATAGGATTATTAAGATGGTAATGGAAAATTTAAAACTTGATACAATGACATTTGATCCTATAAACATACAAGAATAATTGAAAAGTTTAGCAAACTAGTTGTTGTGTAATGTTGACCAATCAATTTGTTTGCTCAAACCAGTCAGTCAATTTAGTCCTGATCAAAAACCATTTTACATTTTATCTCAATCCTTATATTAGTTAGTCAAACCAATCAATTAGTTTCTAGAATTAGTTTATTGGTTTGATAAAACTAGAAGGCGTGTTTAAACATAGGCAAAATGGGTTTCTACAGGTGTTGAACCCATAACATGGTTAGTCAAGCCAGTTGATCACTTTTAAAAACTAGTCGATGGGTTTGAGTAAACCATTCGAAGTATTCAACTAGAGCTAAAACCATTTTTCTTAGGGTTGAAGGTCCACATCAACCAATAAATCAATTTCAAGGGGGGTTTTGAAGGTTTAAAGACTTGGTTTTGAAAACACAAGAGAGTCAATAGGTTATAGAACCAATCAACTAGGACCAAACACTTGTAAAACACTTTGAAAATTTTTTGGGCTTTAAAACAAACAAATAATTTATGTCAAATAAATTCTAAAAAGGTTTTAAACTCAAGAGATTCAAATAAAAAATGTTAACGTTGTATGTGATCCCTAATCCATATGATGCGTGTAACCCTTCACAATACCATGTCTAGTAGTTAGCATGATAGTCTCGGCGTTCTTGTGCTTATACAAGTGTACCATGTCATGAGCATCTTATGATTATAGTACATCACCATATCATGTTAATGCATGCACATGAATTTATGCACGACTAACATGTTTAGTATGCTTTTAATGACCTTTTGTGCTTCATAAATTCCATATAAGGTAACTTAGCTTACTCATTACTTGAGTACTAATGTGCTTATTTAATCGATCACCTACTCAATCCCACGAATAGAATACATTGAACAGGTAGTGGTGGATAACTAGTAAGTGACCATATGCTTTTTTTAAGGTCGGACATCGAGAGCTAAGACATTTTGTCTTGCTATCATCTTTTGAGGGTCCTTTGTGGCTAAAAATTATTTTAAGGATGCCTTTTTCTTTGATTTCCTTTCTCTCCTAGATTTTGTATTATTTTTTAGGCTTACATGGCCTTGGTTGTACACTATTTAGCTTTTACATTGTTTGTGCACTTTGTTTCTCTCATTTTTTATTCAATTTGGATACTCAACCTTATGTCTAGTATGGGAAGTCTATCTTATATTAGATACGGTGGTAGCATCTAATTTTTTATAGGATTATTTTTTTTGTTTCCACTTCCAAAAAATTTTGGCAATAAAAAATAGGGGGTGTTAAAATACCTGCTGGCTGAATCATACATATACCACACACCTCATTTTTCAACCATAATGTTCCACACTTGCACAAAGCTTATAAATCTAGATAGTATAATTTATTTCATGATATTCACATCACATTAACATGCTCCACAAACCTTCACAACATCAAATTACATGCTTGAACTCGTCTTTTTATATAAAGCATAATTGTAACACCCCCAAAATTTACACATTTTTTTAAAAACAATATGCTTGTAAATTAAAACCGTAAACTTCTGGGGATGTTACTGCCACACTTAGTACCAGACCGGTTCACTCCTACCGTTCCGATACCAAGTGCTAAGGCTAAGAAAAACATTACCAACAACATCATAATAATCCAAATTTATAAAAATGAGAGTCAGAGTACGCATAAGCCTAATATAATTCGAAGTACTAACTGTTGTTTTTCCAGATAATAACTAAACAACATTAGTAAAATTGTTTCTACAACTCAAACATAATAAAAATAACACGAGTCATAATTTAAAAAAGGAAAAATAGCCACATCGCTCCAGGAACTGATCCAACCCAAATATCACTCAGCCCCTCCCAATGTCCCATAGATATCGATAGCATCAAAATAAGTGTCTCCTACCTGCAATAAGACAGACGGGACTTCTGCTCGTGGGAATGAGCAACACCCATGAAACGGGTGATCAGTACACTACGTACTGAGTAAGGTAACCGAGCACTAAGGCCAACACATAAGCACATAAAATCATGCATAAGAATAAAAGAACATAAAGACCATCATGATAACATAATGTCGAACAATCATTCGGGTACATATATAAAGGCCAATTTATAATCCAATTCAATTACTTAATTAATCTCTGATCAGGAGTTGATTCATGGCATACATTTTATCAAATCCATACGAGTACGGAAGCCCACACTATTATAGCCGATGGATCGGAGGCACATAGGGTATCATACCCTAACCACTATTATAGTCGGTGGATCGGAGACACATAGGACTACGCATCCTAACCACTATTCCTAACTGGTGGATCGGTTGGCCCCGGCTCGCATGGTATTCCACTGTAAGTAATTAGTGTCTTTTAAAGCTTTAGTAAAACTCTGGTTTGAGTTCATTGAGCTCGGGAACCCCTACTATTATAACCGGTGGAACAGTCACACATAGGACATCATGTCCTAACCACTATTATAATCGGTGGATTGGTCACACATAGGGTAAAAACCCTAACCACTATTTCGAACCTGTGGATCGGTTGGTCCCGTCTCAATATCTTCTACTTTAAGAGATTAATGTCTTAAATATTTTATTCATAAATATTTTCCCAGATATGCATGACTAACTCCATGCAACCCTAGCTCCCATGTAAACCCTAACTCCACGTAAACCACTCTTCCATGCAAACCTTCTCCCGTGCAAACCCTACCTCCATGCAAACTCTAACTCGACATAAACCACTCTTCCATGCAAACCCTAACTCCACGTAAACTACACTCCCATGTAAACCCTAACACCATACAATTTTATGCAAACCCCAACACCATACCATCTCATGCAAAACCCTAACATCATACCATTTTATGCAAAACCCTAGCGCCATGCCATTTCATGCAAAACCCTAACGCCAAGCCATTTCATGCAAAACCCTAACACCACATTGTTACACTTCCCACCATTATTTTACCACCCTAACATGCATATCTTAAGGCAACACCATACAACAATGATAACATAAATATACACATAATTCTCATGCCACAATTTATTCACACCAACATACTTCAACTCCATAATCATGTTGTATTAATAACAATTATACAATATTCACACAAAATACACTATAATTAATATCATATGGCATGCATAGCATAAAATCACATAATACACATATGGCCTTAGCACCCCTTACCTAAGATGTCACCAGTCTTGGTGCACGCTCCTATTCCACTTGAGGATTTTGACTAGGTTCACCTATTATGGGAAAAATACTAGAATTAGATTCCCTCCTGAAAAATATTATTATTCACTAACTTATCCTAATACTTGGTTTGTAATTAAAATAATATTATACTATAATTGATTATACAAAATACTACTAACATACTAATAAAATACTATTGTAATTTAAATGAATGGTGATATAAGGGTTTCTACCCTTCACCCAAAATGATATTGGTAAAGATAATAATAATAATAATGATAATATTAATAAAATATTATTAATAATACTAATATTAGTAAAATAATAATAATAATAATAATATAAATCTTAAAATTATAAAGTGGGCTTTCGAGTCTTCCCAAATAATAAAGTTACTGTTCAATGATAATAATAATAGTGTTAATAATATATATACTTATAAGAATATTAAATTAGTAAAGATAATAACCATAATAATATTAATAATATAAAATAATGCTAATAATAGTAATAAAATGCAAGGCTGTGAGACCTAATTAAAATTTAAGGTCTCCGCCCCCACTAAATAATTATAATATTAAATAAATAATTATACTAATAATAATATTATTAATAATAATAGTAAACATGTAATAATTCCATTAAATAACTAAAATTCGAGAATAATAATATATCTAACTCAAGAATACTCCCAAACCTGCCAACAAAATTTACAAATTAAGTTATAGCTGATAATAATAATAATAATAATTAAAATTGAATTAACATTAAAAATTAGGATAAAAGTAGAATAATTCTTAATAAATTGAAAGGAAGGGTTAAGAAGGTCTAGGATTTCACCTTGAGTAAGCGGGGATGGGTGGCACCCGCGGTGGTGCACGACAGTGGCCAAAAAAGTGATCTAAAGGGGGAAAAATGAAGAAAAAGAGGGAAGGGGAAGGAGAAAAAAAGAAAGGAAGGTTATGGGTCGGTGGAGGAGAATTACCAGGAGTTTTTGGGTGGTTCAGAGGGTAGTAGAAGTGGTGGATGTGGTGGTGGACGGTGGTTTAAGGTTTCGGGGAAAATTTCTGGTGAGAGGAATAGGAAACTTTCCACGGTTATGGTGGCTCGTGCGAGGAGAATCGAAGGTTGCGAATGGTTTAGTTAAATAGAGTGCGTTGCAGGGAAGAGTTTGGGAGGAAGAGGCGGCAGCGAGGTTGGCTAATGGTGGAGAACGATACGTCTAAAGCTGCGGTGGTGCACATACTTACACTTAGGGTTTCGGGGAAAAAATCTCAAAATCAGGCCATACAAGGGGTATTTATGATGGTAGAGGGTAGGCTCGAGTTCTGGAGGTTACCAGGAGGTCAAAGCTGGTGAGATAATGGGGTGGTTATGGCGTTGATCGGTCAGCACGATTTCAAATCGTGACCGACCTTCGCGAGAGAAAATGGGGCAATCGTGGGGGAGAAAAGGGAAGTGGGGCAGTTCAAGATGGAGTGTGCGTCGAGGGGAAGAGAATGGGCAGGAGAAAGGCTGGTCACAACACGTGTGCCCGACGACGCCATTTTTGGGGGGTGGAGGTTGCAGGCTCGACAATGGAGGAGAAAGGAGGAAAAAGGAAGGAGGTGAGCTGGCGGCCGAGGGAAAAAGGAAGAAAGGAAAAAGGGGGAAACCGGGTCGGTTCGGCTGTGGTTGTAAGTCGTTTAATGAAACGTGGCATCTCAGGAAAATAAGGAATAAAACGTCGTGTCAGAAGGAGCAAAAAGAAGGGAGCGGCGCCGGGCCGCGGGAGAAGGGAGGAAAGGAGGACTGATTGGGCTGCACTCCAGGCCCAATCCAGCAGGAAAAAGAAAGAGGAAAAGAAGGAAAGAAGGAAAAGAAAGAAAAAGGAGGAAAGAAAAAGAAAAAGGAAAAAGAAATTTTAAGTGGTTTGGGGTTAAATAAGTTAATTAGAATATTTTAGGTAATTAGGATAAAATATTTAATTAAAAATAATATTAATTTTTCTTTTTAGACTAATTTAGGGTTTTTAAAAATATTTCTCTTAAATCCCTTTTTAATTAGCAAAAAACCCAATTTTTCCTTAATAAAAATATTTACAAATTATTGTTAATTTGCCCTAAGTAAATCTTTTCTAGTCCAAATAAAATAAATAAATTTATTAATTTCCTTATAAATCCTCATTTAATTATATTTCCTAAGATAAATAATTCTGGGGCATTTCAATAACAATCATGTAAAAATGAACATAAACCATCGTAACAATTTAACGCACATATGGTAACATACTCTCCATGCTTAATTGCAAGCAAGTAATATTTTCCCTCATTTTTCAAGCTTCTAAAATTAGAATAAAAGGTTAGAACCCACAAGCCAAAACCAACCACATAGACTTCCTTGAAAACCTTAAGAAATAACATAAAAATACACAAGAAACTTTCATAAGTTCAAATTCAAAAACAAGAAAGCAAGATCTAAAGTAAAAAGAATAGAATCAAACATTAAACTCCAAGATTAGGAATGTTGAGTCCAATCATTTGAAAATTGTACTTAGAGTTTCTAATATTTAAAACAACGCAATTAAATGTATATGATAAGATATATTTATATTTAATTAAAATAAATATAAAATAACTTAGATTTTTTTTAAAAGCAGGGTATTATGAATAAAAACAATCAAATATTTCAATAGAATCGTGCTAGTAGTTCAGTTGAATCCTACTAATATTACAGCAAAATGACAGTAATTTTTCAATTGGATCCTACTAATATTTCACTAAAATCATGATAAATTTTTACAACAAAATCATATTATATATTGTGGTCATTTTAACAAAATTATGCTAGTATTTTAACGAAATGCTACAAAAGTTTTAATCAAATGTTGTTAATGTTTCAACAACATCATGCTAAAGGATTATAACATAATCATGCTAATATATCAACATAACCATACTAATATTTTAATAGAGTGATATTATTATTATTCTCAACATAATCTTACTAATATTTCATCCCAATCATAATAAAATTTTACAATAAAACTATAGTACATATTTCAACAACATACAAATATTTCATTAAGAGAATTCTAATATTGCAACAATATCATATTAATATCAACAACTTTTGCCCCTTAACCATTATTATATCAATATATAATGAACAACTTACATTATGAACAAGTTCTCCACCTTTTATATTAACCATACATGTTAAACCTTTTGAATTGTAAACAATTTTGGTACCTTTAATCATCGTCCTCCAACAATCAAAATAATTACATTAGTTGAAAATTCAAAATAGCTTATCAAAACTATCAATTATACCAAACATTAAAGTCAAATGAAAATTAAAATAACTACATAATTAAAATTAAAACAAAAGTTCAATCGCAACCTCTAAAATTCTACAACCACAAACCTACGAAAACGAAGCAAAAAAGTTCAACGAGGTTTCCAGCAATAAGCTCTAGCAACTAAATCACAAAAGTATCATAAATGAATGATCAATAATCAATGAATTTTTTTTTAGCAGAGTCACAAACTAAGATTGAAGAAGAAGAGAGGGCGAGATTGAAAAAAGAGAGAGGAACGATAACTTAATAGAGCCATATAATTTAAAAACTCAAATTGTAAAATTTTATGACTTTGTTTGGTATTAAGCAATTCAAAGAGCTTTTAGTGTTTTGAGGCAGATTAGAGACTCAATGTACTCACACCTCTAAATCAAGTATTTGGTAAAAAAATAAATAAATTGGTATTAGCAATTTGGGATAAAAGTCTAAAAAATGAATGTGATTGGCTTATTCAGAATTAAAAAAGAAAACTATTTATATTTTTAATATGTTAATAACTCTCACTATATGTTTTCAAACATCTATATATAAATATTTAGTATTATCTATCAGTCAAACTAGCTAATTTAATTTAAATTCGTTAACCATTAATATAGTTTAATTGATTACGTAAATTTTGTTTGATTCATTATCCCCATTATATAAAAGTTTCATCATTTATATGTTCTCAGTTACTTAATATATATATAAATATACTTTATAATTTTATTATTTTCTATATATTTTTGATCCCATTCCCTTATCTGCCAAGCTAGATGTATAACATAATGTTTGTATAATTTGGTACACAAACCTACCTCTCCAACTCCTAACGTCATCAAACCTTTTTAAGTTTCGTTAACCTACACCATAAAATCATTGCTTGCATTTCTAATGGTGTGTTTGATATGAGATAAATAAGAGTTAGTAAAGATGAATTAATTGATTCATTCTATTTAAAAATGGATTTTATTAACCTTAACTAAATGAATTAAGGTTAAAAATTTATTTTCGTTTACATTGGCTAACCTTCAATTTTATAGATAATATAGATGAAATTAAAAATATAAGTAAATTTTATAAAACATTCACTTCATGTTACCTACATTATTTTAATATCATCTAAACAATATTTTATAATATTTAATCTAATTTATCTTAAATTTATTTAATTAAATTAATTTTTAATATTTATCCTCCCATCAACACACTATCGTTATAACCATTTACCCTAATCATAACAAACTATTTGCCCCCCAAAATTAACTTTATTTTTTCGGTCTTCTCTTATTTCTCATGCTTAAAAGTTAAAATTAATGAATTATTCCCGGAGGCCGGATCCTTATTGTTTGGCTTCTAGGGTTCTCAACCAAAATTGGGGTTATTGAGCGCAATTAGAGGCTATTTCTCGAGCACACACGGGGTCAAAACTGGTCAATTATAACTAGGAGGAGCCTAGGAGGCATGAGCTTCCAAGATCTCGAAGCAGGACGGCGTGTGGCTTCGAGGCGAGGTTTGATCAATGGCAAACAAGACCCTACCCAGGCCGTTGCTTCTGGAATTTTTCAGATTAATACGGCTGTTGCAACCTTTCAACGGCTGGTTAACACCCTCGGTACTGCCAAGGATACCCCCGAATTTCGAGAAAAACTGTGAGTATTTCTCTTTGAGTTTCATCTATGTAAGGTTATGAAATCTGATCAATTTTCTTCAAATCAATTTTTTTTGTCCCTTTTATGCACTTTGTTAAGCTTTTATGTTTTATGCACTTTGTTATGCTTTTATGTTGATTCTGAATGGTGGGTTTTGATTAATGCTGGGCGAATTCTATTGGATTTTTATTAATAAGTCTGAATTCTGGTGGGGTGTTTGGTAGTTTAGTCTTTACCGTGATCTTGATCCCTACAAATGGATGGTCTAGGTCACTGTGGTGATGGGATCGAGAGCATGATTGGTGGCATCAATCTTTTGCTGCATGAAATGCTCTTCATGGATTGTCATCGGTAATTGCTTTGACCACATTGTTGGGAAAAAGAGAACAGCAGAATACGCAGATGAAAATTGAAAAATGAAATCAAACCACTGTGCATTGAGCGACGTCACTGACCTAAAGCGAAAATGTGGCTTGACCGTTGTGCAACCCTCACATGTTCTCGCCTCCCATGTTAACTCAGCAGGCCTCAAGTCTGGTGCACTTGAGACTGAAAGCTATGGAAACCACAAAACAATGCCTGGTAATTTTCAAAGAAGTGCTTGGTATATATTCAAAAACAAAACATGAATCCTCCCTTTATAGATTGTAAACCGAAGAGAAAAAAATGAAAAAATTTCTCTCATGCAATATCTTGAAAACCACCAACTATGAGAGAGAACATTTGAAAATGTTCAAAATTGGTCGGAAAGTTGCAACAAAGGCTTATCAAGAAAAGGGATTTTAAAATGTTTTAGAAATTTAGTAAAAGGAATAACAGCTTCTTCATATCTATGACCCACCCACACCCATTCTGATAGTGGGTGGCGCGTCTCAAGCTTTTCAACTCAAAGGTACAACTGTACAAGAAAGAGGGGAAGTATAAACATGAAGGCTGGTGTCTGTTTTCTTATGCTATGATCCACAAGTAACTACAAGTGGCACATCGGCCTATAAGTTTTTCAACCACTCTCTCTTGACCAGCTAACTAAAGGGTAATGAACTTTGACTTTATAATGTAACCAGCTATATATGTGTAGCAGACTTCTCTGACACAATTCCTCCTCCCAAGATAAACGCATAATCAATATTTGAATTGACCTCATCGCTATCAGAAATCTATAAATCCATCTAATACAATAGGAATCTTACAAAAATATCAATTCTTAATACTCTTAAGGTATCTAAGTGAAGTACAATCCAATGGTCATTACTTGGGTTGTAAGTATATCTACTTAGTATATTCATCACATAAGCTATGTTTGGTCTAGTATAGTTCATGAGGAACATCACACTTTCTATGATTTTAACATATTTAGTTTGTGAAACCCTAGAATCTTGGTTCTTTTTCAATTGTATGCTAGGGTTAGACGGAGTTTTCACATGTCTTTCATCAAAATAATCAAACTTTTTGAATAATTTTTCAATATAATTCGACCATTGTTTAGAAGCTTGTTTAAGGCCTTAAAAAAACTTTTCCAGTCTACACACTTTGTTTTCAATTCTAAACCACACACTCATCAAGGTCACCATTTAGAAAAAGTTATTTTCCATTTGATGTACTACAAGTCCATGGATAGCAACTAAGTCCACCTGAGTAGGTACCGTATAGTGACAATTTTAATCTGATAAGAATAAGTATTAGAATAGTCAACATCTTTCTATAGCCTTAAACTTATCAATGGTCCCATTGATCCTTAATTTCTTTCTAAAGGCCCATGTACATGTAATTGGTTTATATCATCTAGGTAAATCAACTAAGTTCCATGTGTAATTTATCATTATTGAATCCAATTCATTATTAATTTCTCAGAAACTAGCACCAACATCATTATAAGATTTAGGATTCCCTCAATCAAATAAGCAGACACAAATTTCACATTAATCTTATCAAGATTATCATTTTCAACAAAAAATATAGTAACAAAATCAGGTCAAAAGTATTATCATTTATAGCATTCGATGAAGAAGGTAAAAGAAAGGCACAAAAGAAGCTTTAGAAGAACTAACAATTTCTCATGCGTTATTTCTCATGGGAAACACATTCTCAAATATTTCTGCATATATTTACAAATAGAGTTATCACTCAAGCACCATTATCTATATGTAACACTGTTTTGGGCATAACCAATAAATTCATAATCAAAATTTTTGTTTCTTAGATTAGCCCTGCTGAAGTTAGATAAGCCAACCCTAGCTAAACACTCCTACATTTTCAAAACTTTCAAGTTAGGCTCAATGCCTTTCCATAAATCATAGGATTTATATCTAGCTTTTTATGAGGGACATAATTAAAAATATAGTAAAATTTCCTCCACATGTGATTAGATATACCAAAACTTAAGAGTATAGCATTCATCATTTCCTTCAGAGTTATATTTTTTTTCCAGCTATGTCATTTTATTGGGGAGTATAAGAGGCACTAATTTCATGCACAGTACCATTCCTATGACAAGATTCCTTTAGGAAAATAGTTTTATATTCACCACCCTTATGGAACTTAAGCTTTTAATATTACAGTTCAATTGGTTTTCCACTTCTTCCTTATATTTAAGAACATTCCTTCAGTTCATCTCTAAACCTAAAGAGTAAATTTTGGTATATCTTGAATAATTATCTATGAAGGTCACTTAATCACCTTTTTTTCCTCACTCAAAGTGTTCTTAAAATTAGCCAAGTCCAAATGCACTAATCCAAGAATTTAGTGACAAGAGTAAAAGTCTTTTTAGTATATTTGGCTTTCACACACGCGGGACACTTATCAAAATCATTAGTGTCCGATACATTAATGAAATCTATATGTTTTAGTATTGTAATGGAAGCCACATTCACATGCTGTAGTTTACCATGCCAAAAGTTAACAGGCTTAGCAATATAAGCAAAGCTGGAAGCATTTTCATTAATTGAAATATACATAATGTTTTAAACAAAGAACCATTAACAAGATACCCCTTTCTATAAAGTCTCCATTTTGGGTCAACATAACCATATCAAATTCAAAAACTAGTTTCAATCTAGCCCTATTAAGTAAGCTACTTTGATATAGGTTCCTACGCAAGGAGGGGACATATGAAACATCACTCAACAACAAAGAATTTTCAGAGGTTAGTTTTAGGTGGACCTTAACCTTTCCTTTGCCCATAACTCCTATAGTTGTTGAGTTGTCCATGTAGATTGATGCAGAGGTGTTTGAAAGGTCCGGTATCCAAGATCCAATCAACTTTTTTGTCAATTAGGTTTGCTTCCACCACCACTACAACAATAACCTCTTCGGTCTCAATGGCAGGTGCAACACTTTCTAATTTTGGTTTTGGTTTTGGTTTTGGTTCTGTCTCTGCTGGCCTTGTCTCTTGTAATTTTGATATGCCTTGTGTTAAGCTTTCCCACAGATATAGCATGTCACTTTCTTATTCTAGATTATTTTTCATCTTTCTTGAAGATGGATTGTTGGCCATTCTTCTAGGGGTTCTTCCCTTTCCTTTGGACTTATCCTTCTTAACAACAAACTCAATCACATTTGCATTGATAGACCTGAAAGCAAATGATATGTGGTTGTCCTTCAAATGGTTTGCACTCAGGCAATGATAGGTCCCTCTTGTGATTCAGATGATTTGTGGAGTCACTCTAGAAGGGTTGAAATTTCTCCAACAACACATTTGCCTGGTCTCACAAGTCTTTAATCCTTCACCCAGCATATATTCTCGTATTCATGGACTTATTCCATGACTAGCTTGTCATCCACCATTTGAAAGTGTAGCAAGTTTCCCAAAACATACACTTGTTCCTTCCAGCCTCATTAGATCCATACCTACTATTAAAAGTGCCCCAAATCTCCTTTGAGGATGAAAAACTGAAAAAACAAATCAATAACTTCTTGTTCATGTGAGACAACCGACCTCATACTATTTTGCTGTCCCTTTCATATTTCTTCTTTGCAGCATTGTCTCCCTTCTTAGCTGCAACAGCTGTTGGAGTTGCATGAGTCGCACCGTTGCCCATCATTAATGATGGATCCTGTAGCAGTACATAGCCTATCAATCAGCTCAACCTTAGACATATCAGGAATCAACTTTGGAACAAAGACAGCCTTGGCAAACTCGGTAGCAACAACAAAGTGTAATTGAACACAACAGTAGTAAGCTCAATTGATTCTGAACACAAAACTGAATTGAGCACATCATTGGAAAAGAATTTTTGAAACACCGGACACAATCGAATACCAAACACAACAGATCACAATACTTGAACGGAATGATAATCCACAACAGAAACACCGAACCACAACTGTCAATTCAGAAACAATTGAATTTTAGCAGACATAGTATTTTGAATTCTGTAGAACATCAAACAAACCAAACATAGCAAATTATCGAATATAATAGCAACGAATCTAAAGAAATTCTACAAATAGCATGTTGCCAACAACAACTAATCACAGCAGAAAACTGGCAAAAATATCAATTATACAATGCTATGTATACTGCCACTTTTGCTTCAGACTGTTTCACCCCATGGTTAACACAATGAGTCTATGGTATTGTGCACTCAAGAATGAAAGTTATGGAAATCGCAAAACGATGCAGAGGATTTTTTGCGTGAAAAAACGAGTGAAAGGTTTGGGAACTAGATGAGAAGTGCTCAGTATGTATTCAAAAACAAACCCTTAAGCTGCCCTTTATAGAGAGAGTAAACCGAAAAGGGAAACAAAAAAAAACGGTTCCACTCACCCAATATCCTGAAGACCAGAAACTATGAAAGGAGAACGTTTATAAATGTTCAAAAAATGGCTAGAAAATCAGAACATAAGCTTACAAAGCAAAAGGGAAATGTATTTGAAATTTAGTAAAAATAATAACATAACTGCCCGGATCTATACTATAACCCACCCCACCCCAGCCCAGGCTAGGCAAGTAGGAGGTGCATGCATGCATGTGATCTATATGTTAATGAAATTTGACATAAATAAAATCAAAATGTTGTGCCATGATTGGCGTCACTACCCTAAAACAAAAATACAGCCGAACTGTCATGTAACCCTAGCACTGCATAACACAACAGCCTCCGGT
Organism: Tamarix austromongolica; assembly: GCA_039764185.1. NCBI lineage: Eukaryota > Viridiplantae > Streptophyta > Magnoliopsida > Caryophyllales > Tamaricaceae > Tamarix > Tamarix austromongolica. The sequence continues at coordinate 18,646,495 of CM077809.1, read as the reverse complement.
CCTGTGCACTTGAGATTGAAAGCTATGGAAACCATAGGACAAAGCTGAGGATTTTTTTGTGAAAAGTTTGGGAAGTAGATGAGAAGTGCTTGGTTTATAGTCAAAAACAAACCCCAAAGCCTCCCGTTATAGAGTGCAAACTGAAGATAAAAAAAGAAAAATGGCTCCACCCACCTAATATCCTGAAGACCTGCAACTGCGAAAGGAAAATGTTTGAAAATGGCTGAAAAATTGGAATAGAAGCTTACCAAGCTAAAAGGATTTTAAAATGTTTCACAAATTCAGTTAAAAGAATAATAGTCCTGTCCGGATCTATGACCCACCCTAGCCCAGATTGGGCAGGTAGCACGCGTGGCACCAACAAAGTAGCCCAAACATTTCAACTCAAACCAGGTACAAGAAGAGGGAAAATATAAACATGAAAATAAAGGCTCTGCCCGGGAATGTGGGACAGCGATAGGCACAAGCAGTGCAGCTGCTGCTTTTGCCATTGCTCCAACACACATTACTTACAAGCAGAAGATTTTGAGGTTGTACTAATTATGAGAACTCCCAGGACAAATTAGCTAGAGTAGAAGTTGTTTTGAGGTAGTAGATAGGTTTTTTTGGTAGTTGCTTTATCAAGTCTGTATTGATGCCATCTGTAGTATTTGTGTGCAAAAGGTATATGTCTATTTGGATTGTCTCTAGTGAATAGGGACCAGCCAGTAGAAGCCATAAGGCTGCTGAGTAGGCCTAAGTAAGTGGTTTTTTCTTCTCTGAAATATTTATGTATAATAATATTATGTATTATTTTAGAGTATGAAAACATGCTTTTTGTGCTTTTTTGGAGCATGTGTGCTATACAAAACCAAGGTAGTATCTTTTAATGCTATCAATTGTGGTCGTATCAAGATCATGCTTATAAAGGTTGTTCCTTTTTTTTTTTTTCTTCTCTCTCTCTCTCTAAAAGAACTGCTGTTGTTTTCCTGTAGCCACAAGACAAGGCTTCATATTGGGCAGTTGGTAAAAGACACTTCAGCTAAGCTAAAGCAAGCAAGTGATACAGATCATCATGCTGGCGTTGCTGTGAGTTTGCAATCTGTAATTGAATCTCTACTGAGCCATCTGTCCTTATCATGGATGAATGATTGGCGGTTTTCATTAATCCCTTTTAATGCTCATCTAATGCAGGCAAGCAAGAAGATTGCTGATGCTAAGCTTGCCAAAGATTTTCAAGCTGTTCTTAAGGAGTTCCAAAAAGCCCAGCGACTTGCAGCTGAAAGGGAAACAGCATACACACCATTTGTTCCTCAGGCTGTTCTTCCTTCCAGGTAATTTTATATTCTTTATACATTTGACTGATCTCATCCCAGGGAGAATGGGTATAAAGAGAGTGAGTGCCATATGGCAGCGACATTGACATGCAATATGGTACTTTCAGGTATGTTCTTAAGTGATGAGGATATCTTACATAGTCTTTTCTCTAAAATTTAATTTTAGGTTTACGTTACAACGTTCTATTCTATTGCAGCTACATAGTGAACGAGATAGATGCAGGAACAGAGAAGATTCCAGAGCAGCGTGCTCTTCTCTTGAATTCTAAAAGGTGAATGTATGATTTTTACTCTACGATGCCATTAGATAAGTTGGGTACTGTGTATTGCGTGAAATACTTTCACAACTTAGATATCTTTTTTTTTTTTGGCTATTTTAGTCATTGTGGTGGGTATCTGTCTCTGCTAACCTCCTTTTTTTTTCTCCTTCCTTTGACTTGTAGCTTCATTGGCTATCTCTTTAGCAGAAGCATCGTTGTGGCAGTACTCATTTGTTTAATCCTGGTTTACTTGAAAGCAATAAACCTAGTAAAGTTGGCATCTTCCCGTGAAACCTTTCAAGCCATGACGCTGAATATTATACCTTGGTGGTTGTGAATATATGTTCTTGCATTTTTTTTTTCTTTATATCAGCTGGTTCGTTGATATCAGCTGGTTCGTTGCTTCTACCTGAAGAATCTTCTGGTCAATTTGGCTGACTGGTTAAATAACCTGTTCTATCATTCTTTTCTAGGTTTTGAATCTTCACAACTTTAACAATTACTTTATTTGGTCATAGAATGAAATAAGTAAAAAACGTTGCAGTCCTGCTGCTTCACAGCCCTCTTCTCCCCATTGAAAATAAATACTATAAAATAATAATGTATAAATGCTATGCATGCGCAGACATGATTTTTGAGGCTTTGTTCTGCTTCTGCTGCTTGTTTGGCGTTGGCTGAGTGTTTTGGGCGATTTGTGCTGCAGACAGGAGGTATTGCTTTTAGACAATGAAATTGCCTTCAATGAAGCTATCATTGACGAAAGGGAGCAAGGGATACATGAAATCCAGCAGCAAATCGGTGAGGTTAATGAGATCTTCAAAGATCTTGCAGTGCTAGTCCATGATCAAGGAGTGATCATCGGTGTGTTACCTTTCTTCTTACGTTTTAATTTTGTCCAGCCTGGCAGTTTGGTAACAATTTTTGCTAGCCAGCCTTTTGATTGTTTTTTTGACAGATGATATCAGCTCGAACATAGATAATGCCCATGCTGCAACGGGACAGGGCCGATCACAGCTTGCAAAAGCAGCAAAGACCCAGCGATCAAACTCATCTCTCGTAATTCCAACATTTTGTTTATTCAGATGAATATGCTTGATATAAGTGTTTCTCTTGACCGAATATATAGGCTCAAGTCATGCTGTAGTTTAGTTTCCATCATTTCTATTCTATTAGCATGTGCCATTTACCTCTGACATTGTAAATTTTTTACGATGCAGACATGTTTGCTTTTGGTAATATTCGGGATCGTGCTTCTCATTGTGATCATTATAGTAGTAGCATGATAGAAGACGATCTTGTTTCTGTGACTTAAGTCGTCCAACCAGGGAAAAAGAATGTGCCCTCAATGTCCTCCTTTGTTTTCATGCCTATTGGCGGGCTGGAGTTTGGTGAGTGACGGAAGATGTGTCCCAGATTAACCTGATGAATGGGATGGAATATGAATTCTCTTTCTGCGAAGAGGCGTCGGTGTGGTTCTTGCTGTAAATCTGCGCGAGGCTTTTCTGGGTCTCTTTCTACATAATTTTTTTTCATCTTATGGCCCTTGTTCGTGTTGATTGACACTCGAAGAACAACGGCAGTGAGTAAATAAATAAATACATAGGAGAAAACCCATATGCGCATGATTACATCCTGTTGAAAACTTAACAAGGCAATTAGGATTTTAATTAAGTTAACTTGATATTCGGTTTGGTTATTTAAAAATTTGGTTTGATTTGTTAGTTTAATTAAACAAGTTGAGTTTAAATTGTTTATTAAGCAAGTCAAGTTTGAATTTAAAAAAATAAAGTTCAATTTATATTACAGTATTGATTTATAAGTTTAATTAGATTCATTTGTTTAATTAAATAAATTAAATTAAAATTTTATTTTAGATTTATTTATTAAATAAGTCAAACGTAGGTTCAAAGATGTTTGGTTTGATTTAATTTATTTATAATATTAAAAAAAACCCATCACTTTAAAAAATAATAAGGATTGCCTTTTTTTAGTTTGTGATAATCTTATGTGTTTTTATTACCATCCTTCCTACTAATTAATTTTTTCCACTTCTAATAATGCTGATAAGAAAATATACCTCTCCAATTGTTGCAAGATTGTTAGGGTATTTAGATTAATATAAGAAATAAAGGTAATTGTTTTCCTCACATATCCAAATTTGTAAAGGCAAGGAGTGAATTATGGCTTTCTTTACTTAAATCTGGCCTAAATGTATATAAGTTAGGAACGTAGGTTTGGGTCGGACACATTTAGGATACTTGTGTATTGATGCATCAAATCTAAAAGCTTGGGTTGGATCTAACAAATAAATAGATTTTAAATAAATCTAATTTTTTTTTAAAAAATATATAATTAATTTTTTATATATATTAATACATTTATGCTTTATAAAATTATATATATTTTTTAATGAAAAGATAAATATTTTAAAATAATTGCTTTAACTTTTTAAATAAAATTTTAATACTTTTAGAATAAAACAATTTATAGATTGACCACAAAGTAAATACATATAAATACAACTAAAATAAATAAATTAGAAGCCTAAACAATATTACAAAAAAGATAATATTATACATACTAAACATATTTGATAAGATGAGTCTGGATTTGAAAAATGCTTGGCCTAGATCTATTTAAATATAAATAGATTGAAAGATGATAGATCTTAAAATCTTAAACCTAGACCCTTTAAAAATAAGAGAGATTTAGACCAAATTCTGAATCCTTAGCATCCCTAATACAAGCGTTTAGCTTGTAAAAATTAACAAAAGTAACAATTGAGCATAGCAACCGTTAGCCATCTCTGTTAAAACTTTCCAATTGCTTGCAACTACTGATCTCACTCATTCCTTAGCCCTGTCGGCCATCATAAATCACAATTTACATCCTACCACCCCTAGTACAAATATCATGCTACTAGAAGATATCATGATAATGCTATCACTTTTATAAAACTTTAAAACTAATGATATTAATATGGTTTATTAAAAAAAATATCCCCCCCCCAAAAAAATTTTTTATTATCATTGTTTTTTTAGTAAATAAATATTCATATTGATATATTTTAGGCATATAGAAAAATAAATGTGTATATAAAAATTATACATCTTATAAAAATACATATTTTACTGATACAAGTGTAGGAAAAAATATACATACATAAAAATAAAATTTATATTTTTCAATACTACAATACACATTTTTTTATGACTATAATACACATCTTTTTATAAATGTTTATTTTTATAAGAACACATATCTTTCATAAGAAGAATGCACAATAAACATTAGAGATAAAAAAATACACATTTTTATTATTATTTATAAAGATGCTTGCATTTAACTTGCAAGTACGATGAAAGAAGCTCCAACACATTCTTTATTTCTAAATTTTATTTTCATATAACATGTTGGGCCTTATAAGGTCATTGCATACATGGTGCTCTATATTACTAGTAGACCAACTATCCGCATAGATTGTTTCCTTATTATTCGGTAAATCAAGTGTTAAACTAAATATAAAAGAAGCTGATAACAATTTAAATTGCCATAAGATTAAGAATATTTGCAAATAAAAAAAAAGTCAGAAAATGTCACAAAAATGTGACAAAGAATTTGGTTGCCAAACTCATCTCGTCACCTAACACAACCTCATAAGATAGTAAATGAACCAAACCGACTCGTAAGATTTTTAAACTCAACTCATTTATTTAGCTAAACAAGCTAAACTTATTAAAAAAGCTTAAAGTTTGAATTTATTTATAATGTAAAAGCTCGCAAACTCGGCTTGTTTACTACAAAAATTTATAAGCTGGCTTGATTCGTTAAAATCTCAACTTGTTTTTAACCAAGCCGGACTTTATTATTAAGTTTATTTACTAAATGAGCCAAATCCACCCCTCATTTAAAATCAGTACATGAAAATAATCAATTGAATGAATGTTTTCATGCAAACCAAGATCAGCTAGCTCTACTAGAGAAATCCAGAGGTAAATTATGTAGAATCCTTAATTTATCAAAATTTAACAAGCCACCCTATGCAAAGAATAAATAAAATAAAATGAGTCAATCCTCCTTGGATGCTTACTTACAAGCCCACAACGATGCTGCTATCTCAACGTCGGTAATAGTAGAGGATAGGAAAGTAATCTTACCTGAAACAGTACCCCGTATTCTAACTTCTGGCATTAGTAAATGAGTTATGCCGGTAAATTAGCAAAGCTTCACCGCTCACAGCAGAACCTAGTCTTCTGCTCAGATGATTGCATGAACGAATTATGCCAATCAGAACCTTGAAAAAGCAAAGTTGTACGTCAGTATCCTTTGTTTTCGCCAGCCAGTGCAAGATTTGAGCATTTCTTGAAGCAATAAAGCATTCCAACGATGTTGAAGTCTGAAATCCGCTACAAGTCGGGGGGTCACTTTTCTTCTCAGGCTCAGGCTTCCAAATACAACTCTTGCATAAAGTAGTCAGGAAAAACATAGATTACTTAGATAATAATGTCTGTCAAGATTGTTTCAGAATTTTAGAGTATACTCTCGAACGCCTCAAGGATGTCACCACAATCACAATAGTAGATAACAAAGCTGCAGCAAAGGTAACAACAGATACAACTCCCGCATGAGCCTGGATTCCACATGGTATGCTCCACACAGTATTGTCAGTTCTGAGATCACCGGTGTAGTTTAATACTGTTAATGAACAGCTCTGACTGCTCCTCTTTCCTTCTTCGTTGCAGCGGATAAACAAATCTGGTGCACCAAATCGAACTTTGGAATATCCACTTTCGTCAAGGGGCTGGTTAAAGGAAATGATGAAATAAATGACTCAAATCTTAATAAGGAGACTTTCGGTCAGATCTATACTATCATGGTAAGATTATATGAAACAGCCAGAATCAACAGACTTCCAACCTCTTTGTTATGCAATAGAAACGAAGGAATGACAAGTTCAAGCATCAGTCACCAATAAACAAGGGAACAAGGAGTCCTATATTCATAAGTAAAGAAGCAGATTCTTCTGACATCAAATTCATGATCAATCACCTTAATTTGACACACTGGAGTGAATGCTAATACCGATGAACCCTATAAGGACAGTTCAACCGCCTTTCGATGAACCCTATAAGGACAGTTCAACCGCCTTTCAAAAGCCAAAGCACAAGATCAGGTGTATACTTACTTGGTACCGAGCATGCAACGGGATCTCTATATTTAACTGCAATGTATCTCCTTCTCGTGAGGAAAAATGCAAAGGAACATCCCTATGAACCTCAACAAGTGACCGATTGGATAAGAATGAAGGCAGCTCCAAATTTGTATCGCCAAAAACAGCAGCATCCTTAAATACTGCAATAAATGAATCATAAGCGCATGTGCTCTGTCAGGACCAAATCACATCCCACATTCTGAATTTCAAGCACATAAACAAGAAAACTATAATACCTCCGCGCTGAAGTAGGTGCTTTAACTCAAAAGGATCAGCAATAACCCCATCTGGCAATCTTTCAACAACTATGAGCTGACACAGCTGCTTAGGAACGTTGGATGTGAAGCCTGGAGGAAAGTCCAAAGTGACTGACGAACGTAGAATACGATGAAAACCTTCACCAATCAGCTGGTGCTGCAACTTCGATACTCTTGGCAATGCTTCATCTGGACTAGCCTCCTTAAGCTTATGGGCTATGAATTCTTGGAAGCTTGAATCAACTAGATGACCATACTTTCTAAAGTAGGACTCAGAAATAAATATCTCTGAACAAGGAGAGCAACTTCTCAGAGCAGCATCAATTGAGTCAAAATTTTCACTGCGATGACCACCCTGCAAGCCATGAGAAGGTAAGAAGGTAAAAAGCTTGTAGAATAAAAATGTGTGAGTAAATAAGCATTCCTTTCTATAAAGTAAACATGTAAATAAATGATAACTATACAATAATTTTGCAATAAAAATGATACCATGCCCAAACCAAGGTTATCATGTCCAAATTGAAAAGTTTGCATGAAACAGATTCAAGAATAAATATTCATTTTAAACAGAAAATTTACATTTCGGTCCATCAAGCAGTTGAGGGGAGCCTGAAGAACATCAAGCAATTTACATTTTTGTATGCCTGAATATACTAAGCAAGGATATGTTCCCAAGGAATCGAATTGCAGACAGACAATCTGATTTAACTAGAAAAAGAAAAAGTTAAGGGCCTGACTCAGTTCGAATGAAGCTCTGTACTAGTTAAATTTTAGAATACCCACCTCATTTGAATGAAAAGAAGTGAAAGTATCGCAGGCTCCAATCCCAACAAGGAATATAGAGACTGCTGCCACTATTGATACACAAGCATGCATCTGGTCCGGATGCCTTGTTAAACTTCAGAAAAATTTGAAGGCATCCAAAATTGATCAAATCTAACCTGCAAGCTGAGATATGATCCAAAAGTTAAAAATTATTTTTAAGAAAACCCAGTAATCTGATCCTCATGGGGCTCTCGGATTTCTCAGTACAAATGGATAAGCAGTTGTCTAAGAATAATTCAAGGCTATAATGCACAAGTATTACGATTTATACCTTAAAATTATGGGGTGGAATACAGCCAGAAGCTCTAGAAGTAGTATGAATGACTGATAATTGGGATTTGGGTGTCACTGCCGCTATTTCTTCTTTCCAACCGACGACAATGGTTCTCCAACTTCTTTAGGTTAGGGAGCGGAGATGTGCAAACTGCAAAAAGAGAGGAACAACGTGGGAAACACATGTTGGTTTGGCAATCCATATCTGATCAAAAGAAATAATGTGTATCAAAACTTAAATAATAGTAAATTTGAAGTAATAATCATATTTGGTATACATATCTAACTAACATAAAAAATAACGGTGTCCCCTTAGTTTTTTTCCTGCTCAATTCCATCAACAATATCCGACAAAAGAAACAATTGGCGACATGTCTTTCAGCTACTTAGGAGCTTAGATTAGAAAAAAAATGTAAATCAAATTTTGTCCATTAATCTCCAGCAATCAGTACGTCTAAGCATGGTAGCACGGAAACATGCACCGACTTGTATTTCACGTCCCCAAACCATTTCGGGGACGAAAACGCTGAATCACATCCTGGGATGGTATATATGCAAATTTATCAAACAGCAAGGAACGAAAGCAACAAAACACTAAGAAAGAAAGAGGAGAGAAGCATGAAGCTGGAATTGAAGAGGAGAAGCAAGGTCCGAGCACCAGTGTTTCATTTGACGAGGAGTATTCCGAGTCTCACGGTGTGGCGGTGATGTAGCACTTAAGAAGTGGCTAAAAGGACTTGAAACGGTGCATTGCTGGTGTGATGAATGTTGGGGATGACCAGTGATCGAGGCTCCTTCTTCAAATGTGCTAAACCTGAGAGTTCTTGATTTCCCAGTAGTGAGCAGTGGCGGGAGTCTGTGCCTTGTGTTTCTATAAGACCCCCATTTTCACTCCCACAAATTTTTATATAAAAAAATAAATGTGTGGAAGGAAACATAAGAAACAGGAAGCGTGAACGCCTTACCTACCATGATCAATGTTTGAACCTATCTCATATCCCTCCTTGTATAGAGGATGGTCAGGTTGTGATCAAACAGGAGCAAGATGAGATTGACCGTGAACTTAATGAATGGAAGCATAATCTAGTAGGCTATGTGTATGGCGATTCCCCTACCTATAATCAGATGCAGGGTTTCATTAGGTTTCACTGGAACCGAAATGTGCCATCCAAGATAATATATCATGAAGCTAGTTTCTTTGTCTTTAAATTCACCTTTGAGGAAGACTACAAAGCCATTTTAGCCCGGCATTGGACTTATTATATTAAGCCTATTATTCTCAAAAGATGGAAGAGGAAGATGAAGCTCACATAGGAGGAATTCCAATTTGTACCCCTGTGGATCAAACTACCCAATTTGCCTTTACAGTGCTAGTCTCCTCGATCTTTAAGTATGATAGCAAGTTTAGTGGGCACTCCCATTTGTGCTGATGCAATTACAATGAGGAAAGAATGTATAGCTTATCCTCGAGTGTTATTTGAGGTAGATACAAATCGACTTGTGTGACAGTGTATCTATTAGGGATCCAGATGGTACCATGTTTCATCAAAAAGTAGAGTTTAAATGGAGGCCATTTTACTGTCATTCTTGTGCCACTTCTACTCATGCTGGGTTAAATTGCCCTAGGAACAGGAAGGCACCCCTAGATGTAAACCAGAGAAGACATGAATAGGTGGTGTTTAAGGACAGAAGACAAAATGCTGATCCTAAACACCCACCTAATCTGAACAATGAAAGAGAAACTAAAAAAGATAGTGCATCAAAAAGTAATCAAGTGTCCTCAATCCAAGGCCAGCCTAAGGCTCTTCCCACTAGAGGTTATGCCCTAAGATCTGCCACCCAGACTATTCATAGGCCACTGGACAAGGCCAATTCTTTCCAGGTGTTGCAGCAAGAGAACATAGAGCCTGAGGGAGAAGAAGGGGTGAGGCAATACTCTTTTGACCTAGGTGAGATATGTCCTGGAATGTTAGAGGAATAAATGATCAGTCCAAACAAAATGCAATAAGGGACTGGATCAGAAGAGGCAGAGATAGATTAGATGGTTTGCTTGAAACTAGGGTGAAACAAGGAAAAGTTGAAAAGAGTAGGTAGTATATAGCAAGGCATTGGCTAAGTCTTAATAACTATACTTACCACCACAATGGTCGAATTTGGATTATGTGGGATCCAGTTTACTGGAGATTTACACACATTCAATCTTGTGACCAATGCATACTCTGTGACCAATGCAGTTTACTGTAGGGTTTGTTTATGCACTTAATATAGCAGAGACTAGGAAGTCTCTTTGGCACTGGTTACTGAGCCAGCTTAATCATGTAACCTTACCTCTACTGCTCATGGGAGATTTTAATGATGCTCTTATGGTCGATGAGAAGTTTGAGGGATGCTGCCCTTGCCAGAAGGATAGGGCTGATTTTTACCAAGTGGTATAATCACTGGGACTTGTGGATCTCAAAGGCTATAGCTCCTTCCTGACTTGGCGTAATAAGAGAGCTGGTCCTAAAGCAGGTATGCAAATTGGATCATGCTATGGTAAATGTGGGATTTCTCAATGTTTTCACTTGCGCTTATACTGAGTTTTTACCACCATCATTCTCAGACCATTGCCCAGTAATGGTCTCGTTTCGAGGGGGAAAACAGTTAGAAAACCATTCAAATTTAATAATTTTTTAGTTGAAGATGAAAACTTCTTAAACATTGCTCGAGCACCATGGGACACCCAGACTACTGGGAACCCACTGCTTGCTATCATGAGAAAACTGCAGAAAATCAAACCAATTTTCATGGCCCTTAATCATGCTAAATATGTTCCATTGATAGCAAGGTGAAGCAAGCTAGAAATGCCGTGCACAATAACCAACAAGCTTACTTCCAGGATGTGTCTAACATGGCTCTTAGGCAGATAACCCAGCAGTGTGAGGCTACTTACCATAGATTGGCTCACTATGAGGAACTTTTCTGAAAGCAGAAAGCAAAAATCCACTGGTTGAATGTGGGAGATGCAAACAAGACGTGAGCCAATCAAAATAAGAATGCTATCTCACAGCTGGTTTTAGATAATGGAGATACTGTGACTAATAATGGAGTAATCTGTCATGCCTTTCTTGCTTTTTACCAAGATCTGCTAGGGAATGAAGGGGTTGCTATTGGAAGTATCGAGAGTAATGTGCTGTCTCAAGGACCTATCTTGTTAAATGAACATAAGTACCAACTTTTGGTTCCATAATCATACCAAGAAGTGAAGCAAGTTGTTTCCTCAATTGGTGATAATAAGGCTCTTGGTGTAGATGGTTTCTCAACCCTATTTTTTAAGAAAGCCTGAAATGTAATGGGAAATGAAGTGGTGGCTGCTGTCAATAATTTTTTTCCCTACTGGATTCCTACCATATAGACTGAATATCACCTCTCTCACCCTCATCTTTAAGGGTCCCTAAGAAGGAAAATGCTACCAAAGTTGTAGAATATTGGCCTATTGCCTGTTGTGGAGTATGTTACAAAGTGAATTCAAAGATTCTCACTAATAGGCTTCAACCCATAATGTCATACCTGATTGAACCTTCCCAATCCAGTTTTGTTAGTGGAAGAAAGATAGGAGATAATACCCTATTAGCTGCTGAAATAGTAAGGAAATACACCCAGAAAAGCATTTCTCCCTGGTGTATGCTAAAGCTGGACATAAAAAAAGCCTATGACAGTTAATTAGGATTTTCTTCAACAAGTTTTGCATGCTCTTGGCCATACCCTCCACTTTGTAAAGCTCATCCTAGCTTGTGTGACAATTGTCCCTTACTCTTTGATTCTCAAAGAGTCAACGGTGAACTTACCACTCCTTTCCAGGGTAAAAGAGGGTTGAGGCATGGTGACCCCTCTCACCCTATCTCTTTGTGTTTTTCACTCGATAATTAACTAGAAAGCTTAGGCTCCTATGGTCTGATCTCTTATTCAAAGGCATCCCAGATGCAAGAATTTGAGAATTATAAACTTAACCTTTGCTGATGATATGCTTTTATACTGTTGAGGAGACTTACGGTCCATACAAATACTCATGAAAGCTATTAATGATTTCTCTGATTGATCTGGCTTATGTATTCATCCTTAGAAATGCACTATCTATTTTGGAGGAGTGGAGAGGAATCGTAAACTTCTTATCCTTAATGAGCTAAACTTCCAGGAAGGCTCTCTTCTCATTACCTGCCTAGGGGTCCTTCTCTCTATTGCTAGACACCCTTGTTATCAAATGCAGGAGTTGGTCCTCAAGGTGGCTTGAGACTAATTTTTTCAAATATATGCCAGCAATCATCTTCTCACTATCTTGACAGTATAGGGGATCACTATAGTATCCACAAGGCTTAAGAAGACTTGAGATATAAAAACCATAAAGTCTAGTGGTATTCTTTGGTGTGGTGTAATTTTGCATCACCTAAACCTCAGTTTATTACGTGACTAGCAATCCAAGGGAGAATGTTCACCAAGGATAGAATGAATCACATGGGCTTGCCCACTGATTTAAAATTTATGATGTGTCCAAATGGTTTGGAGAGCCCATATCACCTCTTTTTTTATTGTCCATACAGTTTGGAAGTATGGGGCAAAATCTAAAAAGCTTTTGACCATAGGGATACAGTTGAATCATAGGTCAGAGAGATGATGATCTTAGCAAAAAGGATCAGGCAACCTAAAGCAAAGAAGAAGTTGTTGTGTGCATGTTATGTCACCTTTTTTGCCTCTATTTGGTATGAAAGGAACTCCCGAATTTTTTAGAATTGTTATAGATCAAATGCTTCAGTGTTGAAAGAGATTAGTTTCATTGTAGCTAGTAGGAACCTCTCTCCTAGTCAAGAACATAATTATGCAAAATGGAAAGGACGCATTGATAATATGTTGATGTGATTCAACTAGTGCTACTTTATTTTGGTTTTTATTAAGGTTTCCGTTGATTGGTGACTATAATATTTTTCCATAAAGGTAGTAAATAAAACTTCATTATTTACTAATATATTTATATAAGAATGCCAAGATAGTCATTCAGCTGAGATAGTGGCGGAGCCAAACTTTCAAATCCATGGTGACCTTATATAATAATAATTTTATAAATTTTATTAATCGTAATTAACGCACTTAAAAATAAATTCAATGCATAAGCTAAAAAATCATACAATTTTATATAAACATTGACAAAAACATCTTTCATACAATTTTAGAATATATATATATATATTCATGAGCTAAAAATTTAAGAAGCATGTAAAGCAAATTAATTGAACAAAAGAGTACAAAAACTTCATAGCTTATGCGATTTGTGTAGCATTTAATGAGATATATTTAGAGGTCTTGAGATTGAAACCTTGGGATGTCTATCTTTTAGGATATATATAGCCAAAATTTGACAAAAAGTGCATCACACTAGGCTTGATTCTATGACCTTTCTCAAAAAGTATGGTGCCCCCACAGTACCAAGGAAATCTAGTAATAATTATACCTACAAATATACACTTAACTTGATTTCCATCATTCCATGGTGTCCCAAAACACCACAGAAACCACCTAGCTCTGCCACTGGGCTACGACACACAAACTACATGCCTCTAGCATGCTCTTAGCATAACCAAAATATAGAATAATATACATCAACACATAAGATTCTATTAACTATGAGTTTAGGAGGTTCACCTAACTTCCAAACTATCCTAGCACAAGAAGAAGGAAAACCCTACCTTCGGGATCTACTAAAACGCCTTCCTAGATCACCATTGAAAATTGTTGGACTCAGTTAGAGAAAACTAATCCAAACATAGAATAATAGAAAATAAGTAAATTTTATAAATAAATAAAAATTACTTAAACAATTAGGGTTTACAAGTTACAACCCAAAACGCCAAACCTATCAATTTCAGAGAATTGATCCAAAACGATAGGTTAGAAACTCAATTTAATTGATTTTAAATCCAATGGAATTGATTAATATGTGAAAGAATAAAAAAATAAAAATAAAACCTAGATTTCATAAAAATATTCCTGAAAATTAGAGGTTTTATGCCCGGAATGAAAATCTGGTCAAACCTTACTAAAATATTTAAACCGACGGGTCAGAAATAAAATTAAACATATTTTAATGTAAATTTTATAACCAATTAAATAAATTAACTCATGGATTGATATAATTTAAATCTACATGAGTTTTGATCTAAAAATCAAATTCTGAATGATTTTTCATAAAATTCTCAAATTAACATTTTTATCATGAAATTAAATATATTACATAATTAATTTATAGAAAATAACTCAATTAGACGAATATGAGAAATACGGACAGAACCGGGTCAAATTCCAAATTTAAGAAATCAAGCAATACCATACAATTAACCCATCCAAATCAATTATACAACTCAAAAATACATAATTCAGTATAATCAAAGCTAATTCATTCAAAATTAATCAAAACAAAAGTTAGGGTTTGGGGTAACTTATACCAAAAGAAACGCAGTGAATCAGAGCAATTGAGGATCAGTGGAACTTCGTAGGAGGTCGAGGAACACTCGCCGGTGGCCGAGCGACGATGGAGGTGACCGGATGATGGAGCGTCGCCGCTGTTGTTCGCAGCACTGCTGCTGTGGCTCGCCCTCGAGGCTGGAGCTTCGGCGATGGCGGCTAATTGCTGACGTCGAAGACGAGGAGGCCGAGAGTGGAGGGAGTGGTGGTGGCTAGAGAACGATGCAGAGACGGGAGCAGGAGCAGGCAGGTCGAGCACGCAGGGAAAAATAAGGAAAGGGCAAAAAGAATGATTTTTTTTTTAAAATGGACTGCAATGTTATCACTTATTAGTAATTAACAGCGTATGTGTGTATAAAGATTCGATAACGACGAACAATAAATATATATTTCAGATTTTCATTTGAAGATAATGAGATATAATAATTATGATGAAGAATTAATATATGTTTAAATTTTTTTATATTTTTTATTGTTTCTTTTGTTCTTATTTTTTAATACTTTTTTTATTTAGAAGAAATCAGACTACTTGTTTTATTTAATGGATAAGATTTACAACTTCAATCTCAAAACAAGCAAAGAAAAACTAAATAGGGGACAAAAACTAAAGTTAGGTTTGGATATGTTGTACAATGTTTTGATACTCAGTATTTGAGCTAAATTTTCCTAGGACCTTAGAGATCACCTCAAGTCGGATCAAACTTTGAAGCTATTGAGGCGTTCTTCTCTTCTCTTGAAAAATTCTTTCATTTCTTTCCCTCCAAATATAGTAGATAGTTGCTACCAATCCACTTCTCCTCCAGCATTTTATCCACTTCTTCCCTCTATTATGTCTTTTGAACCATCTAAATTCATGAGTCAGGTTCATTACTCTTCTATGCATCCCCATTCATGCATAAATGCTATTTATAACCTCATTTGAATAAGTACAAGCAAACCATAGATGATTCCTGGCTTCTGCATCTGTTAAACACAAAGGATATTTGCTTGCAAGCTTGAATCCCCTCTTACACAGATTATCCTGAGTGAGAATTTTATTCTGTGTAATTAGGGTGGTTATGATAGAATGTTTTGGAACACATCATTTGTCCCAAACAATTCTTCTCCAGTAGACTATAGGTGCTGCCTCTTTATAAAACTAGTATGCATCTGTAACACTAAATTTCTCCCCTTGCCCCCATTGATGAATCAAGTTTTTTGCAGCATCAAGACTTCTAGCTTTGTGTATCAGAGTATCTCTAATCTGTAAAATCTTCTTCCACCCCGTAGAAAGATTCTGTTGTATCCCCACTACCCAAGGGTATGCACCTTTTAAGTTATAAGCTGTTGCCTATTCCACCCAAACATTCTGTTTAGCATTGACCAGTGCAGCTAGCCACTTTGTCATGAGGGCTTTGTTCCAGGAGAGAATTTCTTTAATCCCCATACCCCCCTCATCTTTAGGTCTGCAAATATTTTTCCAACTGTAGGGGTGTATTCTGTTTTGTTCACCATTGTTCCAAAAGAAATCTCTACACAACTTATCAATTTGGTTGAGGACACCCTTAGGGAGAGCAAAGACACTACACCAGAAGTTATATATACCAAATAGCACAGAATTTATTAATTCCAATCTCCCTGCATAGGTGAGGTAGTGGGAACCCCAATTCTGTAACTTCCTTATGATATTATCTATAAGAGGAGCACAAGAGGAGCTAGACAAACCTTTACTGCACAAAGGTAGGCCTAAATACCTGAAAGGTAACTCCCCCTCACAGAAACTAGTTTGAGATAGAATGTAGTCTTTCTGTTCTCTGTCCAGTCCACCAAAGTAAATATGTGTCTTTTATGGATTAGCATGAAGCCCTGACACCTTAGAAAAATCATCAATGGTCTGCATTATAACTTGAATAGAGGGAAGATCACCCCTTGAAAAAATAAGCAGGTCATCTGCAAATGTTAAGTATGTGAGGTTGGTGGCTTTACATTTGGGGTGCATCTTTTTTAAAATCCGATGTTTTCATTTTTTTGTTATTATCTCTATCTTCGTACACCACTATATATAGGATTGTTAGTATATCGAATCAATCCAACTATTTTAGATTTAGGATTGACTCATTTAATTAAATAAACGAGTTAAACCGAATTTAGAAGTTAAGATAAAAAAAATAACTAAATCTTATTATTTTCGGACTCAGACTTAGATCATTTAATACGTGAATCTAAAAATAAAACTTAAATGAGACAAAATAATTTTTTATCGATTCAAACTAATCCAAATATTAAATTGATTCATCTCATTTCTTATCGTAAATGCATCTGAGTAAAAAAAACTACTCAAAAATTAAAACAAATTTCAAACAAACTTTAAATGGGATCCACTAATTTAGATTCAAATGTGTAAATTAAATTATGTCCATTAATCTCCAACAATTGGTACACCTACAATGAATTGGATACAAAATATAGTGGCACTTGCCCTTTGTGAAGTGAAGTACAACCTTCCAAAAGTAAATCTAATTTTTAAAAAACTTCAAATCTAACCCCTTAATTTATTGCAATATATTGACAACGATTCTAACGAAAACACTTGAGGAACACATTTTTTGAGAAAGTGTATTAGTTCTATAGAAATTATTTTGATAAGTGTTAATCTAATATTAAACCCACAATAAATTTGGATCATATATTCCAAAAGTAACTAGATTAAGCAACGTTTAACAATCTGAAACTGATATAAAACTTCATAAGAAAGATTTATTTGGCGTCAATTCTTTAATCAAAATTTAAATTCCGCATACTCATTTGACCTCCATTATATATTTATAAATAATGGATCCCTCAACTATTTTCACCCACTACACAATATTATTCATGAGTCATAGTTGAATCATGAGGTGATATTTTTAGTGATTTATCATAATCACTTTAATTCAATAATAGCTCATTCAATGCATCATAACCCAATTACTTACTATCAACATGCTTTAATAATATGTAGGGTCCAAGCTAAAAAATCATAGCATTATTTTCACTACTCTCTAAGACATCAACCCATCTAAATCAACACGGGCTTTGAAAGTATGCTTGATGAGGCTCACTTAAGTGCATTTCCATGTGTTAAGTAAGTTATAATTTCACCATTAGAAAGTAATTAAATAGTAATAACAACTTTTATCACCGATCTAACTTTATTAAATAATAAGTTATTACTACTAATCCAACTTCATTACTATATTCAAAGGAGTAAGGTTCGGACAACAATGAGAAATATACAAATACAGGCTTTTAAGATGGAGATAAATGAATGACATATATATTATCCATAGTTTTTTTTAATTGTTGCAAAGAATCAAAAGAGACTTAAATCAACTATGTCCCGGTACTTTTAATGTTCTTTGTGGGCAATACTAACATATTTGTGAGAGACAAATTGTAACACCTCTATTTTTATTACTTACAAATTTTCTGTTAGCAGAAGTATAATAATAAAATATCAGGTGCTACCGTCACACTTAATATAAGTTCGATCTGCATAGCCTTTTTTAAAGTGCTAAGGCTAAAATATTTAAATAAAATAATAAAATAACAAAAATAGAGACTTAATATAAATAAAAAAAGTTACTATAATACAACTTTCGTTACAACAAATGTTAAACAAAATACATGCTAGGGATAAAAGAATTCAAAAGAATAATTGACAAGCAAAAGAACACTAGCGGTTTAACACCAATTAGTCCTAACTCACAGTCTTGAATGCTCGTTCCTTAAAAGGAATCTCCTCCCGAGGATTTTCTCCATGCTCAAAAGTTTCCAACATCTCCATGGAGCGCACGTAATCATCTAAAAATATAGTATCAGTACAACTTCCTTGTAGTAAGTAAATTACAACACGTCTAAAAAGTAGTAGCATGCTCACATATGCATTCCATCATACAAGAAGTGAGAATCATGTGTAACATACATTTACATGCAATAATAATATTTAAGGACAATCATACTTTCATAATTCCATATATGATAATAACCAACCATACACTAATATGGGTCGAATACCAACATGATTCCAACACAACTACTTATCAAACCAAACCCTAATTCATCTATTAAATAGAGGACTTGGTGATTTATATAATGCAATTCCATTGTCTACTTCTTGAGAGGAATAAAATCTCATCATCCAAGGGAATGATTGATAAGGAGGTGTTACTAAAATCTAATCACTAAATTTTATGACAAAGCTGTAATACCCCAAAAATTTGCTTAGCCTAATCACATGTCATTAGCACCCTAATTTGCTTCTAATCTTAAGAAATCTTGTTGTTAGCCTTAACTAAATTTCTTAATCCTGAAACTTTAACCGAAATCGAAACCTTGTTTCGAATAAACTGAAATTTGTAAACTGAAACCGAAACTCGCTAAAATTTCTACTAATCCAAATTATTTGGCTAATCTAATATATCCTAATCTAGTCCTAATTCCCTATCCCTTCTCTCTTTTCATTTTCTTTCTCCTTTTCTTTTCTTCCCTTTTCTTTTATTTTCTTTTCCCTTCTTCTTCTGCACCGATTTTATGGCGTGAGGAGCTTGGCATCCTCTACACCACCACCCTCCACTTGCCTCCTACATGCATCCTCTCACCATCACCCTGCCACCCTCATAGACCATCAGTATCACCCATTATGCATGTCTTCTTCTAATTTTCTTCTCTCGCACACCCCATGGACCACCATCACTTCCCCTGCTAGTATTCTTCTTCTTCTTCTTCTTTCTCTTATCCTTACGCAACCTGCACTCTAACCATTGCCATAACCTATATTTTTTTTATCACCACACTCAACCATCATCTCCACTGTCACCATTTTTGGCCTTACACGCCCGTCGCACGTCTCCTTCCCCCTTTTTTTTCTTCTCCCTGACACACCATACACACACACACACACACCCACACCATACTCTCCTTATTTTCTCTTTGTTTGGCCTTCAATCTATTCCTTCTGTGTCAAAACTCCCTTTGCCCAAGCTCCCCGACATTATTCTCTTCTTCCTTCTCCTTTCCCCTTCTTCTTCCTCCATCTTTCCCTATTTTTGGCCTTCTCACCACGCAATCCACCACCATGCACCACCTCAGCCACCACTAACCGCCCTTTGGCCGGTAGACCAACCACCAAGGTCGCCCCAACCTTCCCCCTCGCTGTCGTCGGCCATTGCCGCCGACTGCCGCCTCTTTTCCCTTCTTCTTCGCCTCGTTCGTTGTAGAGTGCACAACCTATGCACCGTCTACTATACGACAGTGCAACTCTTAGATTCCCTATTGTACAACCATGTAACTTTTGCACCGTCTGGCTGTGCATTTTATTTTCTCTCAGCTCAGTGTTATACAACCATATAATTCTTGCACTGCCTAGCCGTGCATCTTTTCTTCCATCGACCTATTGTACACTGTTGCTACACAATTGTGCAACTCTTGCACCACTTGGCCGTGCACCCCTATTTTCACCCTAAATCTTGTCCAAACACTACCAAAATTTAACTATAGCTCCACCACACATTCTTCTACACTGTCATATAATTCAAGCTTCCATTTGACTCCAGTTAATTCTATTTTTACCCTCCTCTACCTTGACTTCCTTCTCAATTTTTAATCTTTGATCCTAATCGTATTTTATCTTATTTTTGTAGCTAATCTTTCGATGATCTCGGAGGAGGTATAGAATTTATATACATAGAGCCCGATGTCCTTATTAGTAAGGATACATGTCATAGCTAATATTTTATGTGCTCCATGTATTTTCTTTGTATATGCTTTGTGTTGAGTATGTTGTATGGAATAATTTATTTATGGAAATGTTATGAAATGATGTTCTTGAGAGTAATAAAGTTATATAAATTCGTCTTTGGGTATAATGTTGGATACAAGATATCTATGGAGAACTAAGGATATGTACTTCGGATAATTGATTAGAAATTTATATGTTTTGGGTTTCATAAGGCTTTGGGAGAATACATTTGTCTTGAATTACCCTGAGAGTATTATGGTCATTTGAGGATAACTACGTGGTTGTACTTATGTGGTTTAGTTGTATGTCTTGTGTTTTTTTATGAGTTCAGCATGATAATAGACAATCAACTCTGAATAAGGTACTAATCAATTAAAGTGAAATATCACTTGAATCGGGCCGAGGTATTTGTATGGCTCCGTTTCACCAGATAATAATAGTGGCTCGGGTATGTAGTCCCCGAGAGGTGCTTCGGTCCATTCCACCGGATTAAGAATAGTGGAGCCCCATACTCAATGTGAATGAAAATACAAATAAGATTTAAAGTATAAATGGAAAGATACTAATTATTTAAAGTGAAAGACTTCGTGAGTCAGGACCGAGGTGTTGAATCCATTCCATCAGATAATAATAGTGGCTTGGGTATGTTGTCCTTGAGAGGTGCTTCAGACCGTTCCACTAGTTTAATAAATAGTGGCTCAAGAGTATTTTACTCTGAGAGGTGTTGACTCCATTCCACCGGATAATAATATTGGCTCGGGTGTGTTTTTCCTAAGAGGTGTTTGGACCGTTCCACCGGTTTAAGAATAGTGGGGTCCCTGAACTCAATGTAAATAAAAGATTAGAATATAATATATCTAATGAAAAACCAGAATCAGTTTTTATCTAGGATTCTTTGATTTACGCATATATGATTTGCTTATGAGAATTCTTTTATTATGTGTAACCCTGCTTGACTGTACCGTTACCTTACTTAATACATAGTGTATTGATCATTCATTTTATGGGTGCTATTCAATCCAATGAGTAGACAACCCAGATATTTATGTGCAGGCTGATGATGACTAAGTGGATGAATTCGCAGCCTTTGATGCTATATATGTGGAGGAGTAATTTATTCATATCAGGGTTTGGGCATAGAGTTATGTTATTCGGATGACAGTTTTACTAGAATCCCTTTTTGGATTATTAGTTCCATGGGATCCCTTTTGTTATATTTTGATATTGTAATCGGAGTTGATCTCTAAACACTTATTGATGTTATTAAAAGTTGTCTTGTTTCTTCTTATCATGTTTTAAATTTTCTAATCATTTTTGCCTTGTGATTGACGTAAGGATGGTGGGGGTAAGCCAGACTTATGTCAATTATGATGGTAACACCCAACTACTTGATTATACGTGTAACACCCCAAAATTCACTATTTTTTTGAAAGTGGAAGAATGAAAATAGAAATACTTAAAACTTGTGAATTCTGGGAATGTTACCGCCACACTTAGTACCAGACCGGTTCTCTCCGACCGTTCCAGTACCAAGTGCTAAGGCTAAAGAAAAGATTTTTATTAAACTCAAACCTACAGTTCATAAAAGAACTCGAAAGATCATACATTAAAATCAGAGTGCGCGTAAAGAATCATGAACCAATAATAAGATAGAAATCAGAGTATGCATCAAGAGTTATAATTTATTTCCAAAAGAGAATTAACTTAAAACCGATAAAAGATTAATAAAAGGAAATAGAATCACATAAATATTGAAATATGGCCACAACTCTCTCGAACTTTGAGCCAAACAAGCTCAAAACACAGCCCCGACTGATGTCTCGCCCACCTGCACAAAGTCAGAAAGGCATACTACTCGTGGGAATGAGCATAACCCATGAAAAGGGTGATCAGTACGCTACATACTGAGTAAGGTAACCGAGCACTAAGGCCAACACATAAGCACATAATCCATACAGAACATAAAAGGGCATAATCATAAATGCATATAACCAATCATGTAAAAGTACAAATGCCCATAAATAATCCAAATTCAATTACTTAATTAATCCTTTATTGAATTAATTTCCCACCATACTCTTTATCAAATCCATGCGAGTACGAAAGCCCCCACTATTATAGCCGGTGGATTGGAGACAAGCATGGCACAATGCTCCTGCCCACTATTATTAGCCGGTGGATCAGTCACACATTGGGTATCATACCCTAACCACTATTCCTTACCGGTGGATCGGTTGGCTCCGGCACGCATGGTGTTCCACTGTAAGTAATTAGTATCTTTCCCAAGTCTTAGTAAACTGTTAGATTTATTGAGCTCGGAATCCGCCACTATTATAGCCGGTGGATTGGAGGCACATAAGGTAATATACCCTAACCACTATTATAGCCGGTGGATCAGAGACACATAGGACTACGCATCCTAACCACTATTTCTAACTGGTGGATCGGTGGGACCCGGCTCAATATCTTCCACTTTAAATGATTAATGTCTTAAGTGTCTTACTCAAAGGCTTTCACCCTAGACATGCATAAATCATCACACATAACAAATCATAAAATTCCACCATCATAATTACACTTTATCACCACATACACATGATAACACAAAGACCCTAATCAAACACCACATACCCTAATTGACCCCCACAACCATAGTCAATCACTCCAAACCCTAATTCAGTCACCTTTATAATGTCTTACGTACTATTTTTCACCCAAAACATTCAAACACCCAAATAACTCTTCTATTTCCTCCCTTACATCCCAAATCAACTTTTCACACGTAAATTTCACTTCCATGCAAACCCTAATCTTTCCATGCAAACCTTCGAACCTTTTTCAGGTAAACCCTAAAATTCCACGTGAAGCCCTAAATTCAACCATGCAAACCCTAATACCACCATACAACCATCAATGTCACCATGTAAATCCTAATACCACCATACAACTATAATTATCACCATACAAACCTTAATATCATCATACAAACCCTAATACCAACATACATCCATTAATACCACCAGGAAAACCTTAGATTCCGTCATACAAAACCCTAAATTCAAACCATATAAGACCCAAAGATTTGTCCATACCAACCCTAAATTCAAACCATAAAGATTCTTCCATGCCAAACCCTAAATTCAAACCATAAAGATTCATCCATACCAACCTTACATTCAATCCTCACAAAACCAAAGACTCATCCTTACCAAACCCTAAATTCAAACCATACCAACCCAAAGATTCAAATCATATAAAACCCAAAGATTTGTCCTCATAATACAATTGATTAGATTCTCCCCTTTCATAACCACAAATTAGATTCTACCATACAAGACCATAAGTTAGATTCTTCTACATAAAATCATAAATTAGAACCTCCCAAGAAAAACCATTAATTGGATTCCCCCAAACAAATCATAAATTAGATTCTCCCAATCAAATCATAAATTAGATTCTCCCCTATAATATCATAAATTACATTCTCCCAAATAACATCATGAATTAGATTCTCCCAAATAAATTATAAATTAATTCTCCCAATCAAATCGTAACTTAAGCTCTCCCATATAATATCATAAATTACATTCTCCCAAATAACATCATAAACTAGATTCTCCCAAACAAACCATAATTTAATTCTCCCAATCAATCATAAATTAAATTCTCCCATATAATATCATAAATTAAATTCTCTCAAATAGCATCATAAACTAGATTATTCCTTATAAAAAACCATAAAGTTTAGGTCAACTCACTTCCCTTAGTCAACTTCTTTCCCCATCCTACTTTTTATCTTTTCTCCCGTACAAACCACACCGACGTCCTCTCATGCATGTCTTACAAGGTCACAACACATATTGTCACATGCATATAACACACATGCCATACAAAAACATACTTCAACTCCAAGTCATACCACATATAAAATAATTAATAATAATAAACACAGGGTACATAACACGCGAAGCACATAATGCACATAAGCACATAAAAGGCCTTAGCACCCCTTACCTAAAACGACACCGGTCTTGGAGCACGCTCCTATGCCTCCTTAGAGCTTTGACTGGTCTCACCTATTATAAGAGAAAAGCTAAAATTAGACTCCCTCCTATCAAAAATACTATTAATAACTAACTTAATATAAGACTAGGCTTTTGATAAAATATTAAAATAATAATAGCAAAAATATCAAAAATAATATCAATATTAATAATAATAAGGTTAATAAAAACAGTAACAATGATAATAAGAAGGACATTACTCAAAAACATAATAGAATAAGGGCTTCATCCCTTTTACTAAAATACTACTACTAATAATAATATTAGTAAATTAAATAACCAAATTTAGTAATAATAATAGTGATGTAATAATAATAATAATAATAATAATAATAATAATAATAATTATAATAATAATAATATTAACAATAACAACAAGAATAATAATAATAATAATAATAATAATAATACATTATTAGCAAAACTAATGTTAAAATATTTGTATTAATAATAATGGAATAAGAATAATGGAAATTCGAAATAGGAAATAATAGTAATAATTATACTTATAACATTTTAATATTAATGATAGTAAATATAGAAATAATAAGAAGAATAATGATAAAATCGAATTAAAATACAATAGGATTCATCCCTCAACATAAATAATAATAAAAACATTAATACCAATAATAATAGTAATAATGCATATTAAAAATATAAATATTAAGAATAATAATAATAGTATTTATATGCAAATAATTGAAATAAAATAATTTAAGGGTTATAAAAATAGGGCAAAAGGCTGAGAGGGTCTAGGGTTCAACAATAGGTTGGTGGGGATAGGCGGCACTAGCGGTGGTGCACGGCGGCGGCGGCGGCCGAAAAAAGAGAAGAAAGAGGGGAAAGTTGCATGTTGGGAATAAGATAGGAAGAATTATGATGGGAGCTAGGGTGTTTTGAGTTTCCCAGAAGGAGAGGGACATAATGAGGGTGGTGGTGCAGCCAAAGGCGGCGGCGCACGACGGCGGCGGCGGTGGCCGAATGGAGGAGAAGACGGAAGAGAGAGGAGGAGAGGGAGAAAAAGGAAAATAAAGGTATGGGGAGATAGAGTAGGGTCTGCAACACAGAATAGGAGGAGAAAGAAGCGATTTTAGCGGCGGAGTAGGTGGCTAAGGGCGGCGCGAAGGGTGGCGGGGGCTGGAAGACAGGTTGGTCGAGAAGGGAAATTCGCATAGTCGGGGAGGATTGTACAGAAAGAATCGAGGGTGATGAATGTTTTGGTTAGCTAGAGGAAGATTCAAGGATTACACGGGTAGCCAGGGATGGCGGTGAAGTTGGCCGGAGGCGGCGTTCGAAGCATCTAAATGGGCGGCGGTGGTAAGGTTGGAGAATTCTGGGCAACAACCAAAGCTCGATATAGAGCTGCTTACGAGGGTATTTATAGGGAAAATAAGATAGGGTAGGGTTCTTTGGGTCGGTTACGGGGTAAGGAACGTAGGGTTCAGGTCGCTGGAGGCGACATTTGGCCGGCGGCAACAAATCGGGGCAAGGGTTGTGCATGGAAAGGAGAGGGAAAAATCACGCGAGAAATGGAGATTTAGTTGGGTCAAGAGGGTCGGCGATTCAGGGGGAAGAGATAGGAATAAAAACGGTTGGTCAAAACTGATGTAACCGGCGGCGATAATCTCGGCTGGGCGGCGGAGTTGGAGGCTGGTGACATCGAGGAAGAAGAAGATGGGGGGCCTGGACCGGGTGGCCGAGAAAGAAAGAAGAGAAAAAGAAAGGGAGGAGACCGGGCGGTTCGACGACAGAGGAGGAGGTTTAAATGAAACGACGGGTTTCAGTGTCAAACGAATCAAAACGCGACGTAGAGGGGGACGACAGAAGAAGCCAGCGTCACGCGGCTGGGCTGGGCTGAAGGAAAAGAAAAGGAGAAGTGGGCCGCGGGAGAGGCAGCCCGAACGAGGAGAAGAAGAAAAAGAAAAAGAAAAGAAGAAGAAAAAAGAAGAAAAAGGAAAGAAAAGGAAAAAAGGAAAAGAGAGAAATAATTATGTTGGGTATTTAATTAAAATATTTGGGATATTTAAAAACAATAATATTTGAATAAACTAATATTTAAATCCTATTTTAGTCTAAATTAGGATTTTTAAAAGATTTTCCATAAATTCCTTTTTAATTAGCAAAACACCCTAATTTTATCCAATTAAATTATTTGTAAAATTATTATTAATTTGAAACTATTTTCTCCTTCTTATTTTAAATAAAATAATTTATTTAATTAATTTCCAAATAAAATCCTTAATTAGCTAAAATACGCAAATTCTCTTCTAATAAAAATACTTATAAATTTCTTCTTGATTTGCCCTAATTAATTCAATTTAAAAATAATTTATTTAAACAATTTTTATAATAAATATTAGTTAAATGTAGTTTATAAAATTAGAAATTTTTTGGGCATTTCAATATGCTTCCGCTTAAAATAAAAATTTTCAGTAGTAAATTTTGGGGTGTTACAAAAGGTCACTAAGGAAACTACACCTATACTAAAACCATAGCATCCAAGTCCTTAATCATGCATATCCTCTATGAGGTATATGAAATACTTATAAAGAAGAAGTGGATCCGAAGGTCCAATTATGTACTCGGGGGTCTAAGTCCAAGGCATGAGATTTTTTTCAATTCAAATTTTATTTCCTTTTAAGTGATTAGTGTTTTATTAAACATTAACTTATTATCAATATGGGACACAAGGTTCACCCGACAATCAAACAACCAAATTATCCAAATTAATTCAAAATGACCACAAGAGTCACAATAATTCAATGCAATAGATAACCTAGGGTAGGCATTAAACCATAACCCCAACAATTAATTAGTTCCATGAAATTTATTTTCATCCAACGTTTATATTCAAATTTTTTAAAAAGTTAATATAAAGTTAACTTTCAAGAGATAGGTCAAAGGTCAGCACTAAAGTATACTAATAGTCAACTAAAGCATTATGAATCCAATTATTCCATATAAGGCATATTTTAGTCGCAAATGACTAAAATGCGGTCAAAACTTAATTATCCCAATTTTAAGCATTTTAAAACCAAAACTTTATATAATTCCACAAAACTCATGAAAAGGCTAAAAGACATTAAAAATAACTCTTAAACACAAATATAAATTATGGGAATTCTATAAATTGGCAAAAAAGACTATTTTGCCCATACACATGATTTAAGCATAAATAACACATAATCCTAAACATGCATATCTAACTTACCATAATTCACATGCTTACACATGTATAATAAATCATGACATATTTTTGACACATGTGGATGAAAAATAACACGGTATATGTAAAATGCATACTTATCTCTACGTCACACAAATATTAAACTATATGAAGCTAACCCTAAAAATGATCAAATGCATATCAAAATTAACATATGCAATAAATACAATAATATATATATCATAATTGCATCTATTATCACATGTAGAAAATCACATATCTATCTACAACAAATTACAAACATGACAATAATATATAAACATGGTTTCATACAATAATTTAGTACTCATAAAATACTTATATATATTCATATCTCATGCTCTTGCACACATTAACATAAAAGTCACAATTTTCATAATAAGTAAAACCTAGCATGATATTAAGCCTAAAAATTCTAATACAATCTCACAACATATTCTATCATCCAAATAAGAAAACTAATAATAACACTACATAAAATAGGAAAAAAAAATAAAAAAAATGAACAAATGTGTAATTAAACTATATAAAATAGCAAATAAAAGCTTAGAATAATAGTCAATAATATAGAAAGAAAATGGAAGAAAGAAGGATGAATCTTGAATTGATATAATATGAAAATTGACTAAGGATTAATCAAGAACCAAAATCACTTCCTCCAAACCTTAGCTTCCTACTCTTAGATCAAGTGTTTGGGAGCTAAACTAAGGAGAATTAGGTAAGGGGAGAAAATATGAAGAGAGCATATGATTTGCATCAAAAAAATTTAGCAATTTTGGTGCTAAAATAACTAGGGAATCAACTTTATAACTTTAAAAAACAATATAAAGCCGAGCTAAAATGAAGGGAAAATGGTGGAGAATGTAGAGGAAGTTGAAAGGAACAAATCCTAGAAGAAACCAAAGTGAATCATGCCAAAACATGGTTGTAGGAGCTGGTTGATTTTGAAAAAAAAACTCAAATGAAGTACACAAGTTAATTGAAAGCCAAAAATTTAGGGCCAAAATAAGAGGGGAAAAGCACGAACTAAAGGAGGAAATGGTTGGGAAATGGAGTCAGCGATACAACAATCAAAATGAAAAAAAATAAAAGCAAGAGGTTGAGGGAGGAGAGAGAACAAAGATATTAAATTCACAACATGATTCCGGTAGCAACACTAAGACTGGCTGCAAAAGGGTAAAGAGAGGAAGAAAGAAGGAGGTTGAAGTGGGATTTTGGGGAGAAAAAAAGTTGGAAGTTGAAGAGTGCGATGCATGGGTTAAAATTGAAAAAAAAAAATAGAGAAAAAGGTCAGAGTATAAGAGATAATAAAGGCCTTAAAGTTGAAAAAAAATTGACTTGTGCTGTCAGCTATAAAACATAATTTTATATGATAATAATGTAATGATGAACTATTTGGGGGGAAAATAGGGAGTTGAGTGGCATAAATTAGATAGGAATAAGTGTAAAGGGAGGTTAACCATGCTAAAACTTGAATGCAAGCTATGATGAACTATGTAAGAGAGATATTAATTATGGTTGAGCATATAAATATTTATGTCATAAACACTTGAGTTTTATACTATTAACCAACCATTTGGTTTAATGAAAGCAACTGGTCCCACAAATAATATTTGCTTTAGTTAGAATGATGGTTGAGGTTAGATGGATAGTTAGGGGGTTAATTAATTTTATTTTTTTATAATTAAGTTGTAAGAAAATCCTCTAATAAGAGTTTATTGAAAAAATATACAAATAGATCCCAAAAATCATAAAAATTTATAAGTAGTCACAAAATAATTTTAGAAACTAAAATATATGAAAATATTTGATATTGGGGTTGATTTGGTACTCAATGGTTGAAAAACAAACAAAAAGGACAAAAAAGGGATAAGTTACAGAAATGTATTATTTGGTAAATGCAAGAAACAAAACACAAGGTTTACAATCGCTGTGGATGGATATAGAATAGTTTTAGAAAACTAAATATATACGAATATTTAATCTTGGGGTTGGTTTTGTGACTAACGAAAAAAAAAGGCTAATAGCATAGATAAATTTTTTAGCGATTTATAGATTCATGCAAAACGAAATAATTTCAAGTAGACGGGTGAAATGATTGATCTAAAAATGATTCTGGAGTGTTTACCTAATTTTTAATGAGTTAAAATGAGAAAAAAAGGATAATTGGAAAAAAATTGTAGAAAATTTAATTTTTTACAAATGAATAAATGGAACGATAAAAAGTTTAAATTTAATTAGAATGCTATGGAACACAATTATAAAGTTTTTATAAGTGAATTAAAATTCTAATTAAGTTAACTAGAGTTAACAAAACAGTATACTACAATAATAATTTCCTTCACAACATTAAAAAATCTACCCATTTGATCTATCTATTCTAATAAAAAAAAAAATCCAATTTATCTCTAGTAGATAAAATATCATGTCATTTATTTACTTTATAAAAAAAATGTTGTTGTTGTTTTCTCCCCACGGTGAGATTAATAGAGTTGTCACAACGGCAAAAATGAAGAATAAAGATATTAATGGTCATGTGACTAATTAACTAGGCTTCTTACTAAAAAACACATGGTAAAATCATTCTAATATGGGATCAGGAATGTAAGGGTTTACGGGGAAAAACAAACTATATTGTATGGAGATGAGGTAGCACACAACAAAGGTAATTGGTTAAAAAAATCCATGTACATGTTACCTAAAAATATTTTGAAAAATAGTTATCTAAAAAAGCAATTTACACAGTATTTCATGTACTTATGGAACTAACACTATTTTTAAATGGTAGAAAATTGATAATGAATTACCTATTGAAGAGGAATAAATTATATATAATAAATCCCTTTTTCTAGTACAAGTTAAATAAACACAACATTGGAGCATACTCTATCATAAAACTTACATTATGTGTTTCTATTAACTTATTCGCCACAAATGTTATCCATGCCCAATAATGACAAATTGGAACACACACATTTGATGTGGAGGACAATAAGGGTACAATTTTAGGGATCTTTCATCTATGGTTGCTTTTAAGAATATAAGAAAGACACTCGGAATCAAAGAAGAAGAAATCTGAAGAAATGTTAACACCTACAAGTTGTACTTCAGTTTTTCTTTTAGTTCATCTGCAATTTCATGTTAGGAAGAAACTTCAACCATCTACATCCTTTGTGATTGACATATCAACAGGTTGACAATCCAAGCAAGTTATTGATTAAGCTCAAGTCATTTGTTATTCCATGTGACCAGTACCTTAGCTAAAGAGCTTTTGTTAATCTAAAACTATTTTAGATTAATAGTTATTTGTAATATTTACTATGGGTAATTCATTCTAAATATGCAACTACTAAAATTATAGTATAACCCATATCTGAGAATGCAATCATAAAAATGTAGAACTAACATGTAATAGTGGGAAAATCATTCAATACAATAATAGTAATAATAATAATAATAATAATAATAATAATAACATGTCAAAATTTTGCTTACACAAGAGTGTATATAGATGGAAATGAAATAAAACAATATAGGTTATATTGATATATTCTATTTCATCATTGCAATTTTGAATACCTTACCTAAAAAAAATTAGTAGTTATAATTACTCTTAACATAGATTATCAACTAATTTTTAATTATTTTAATATTTAGTTTCAATATATAATAAAAAATTGCTAAATATGTAAGGATTGTTAATGCTCTTACCTACTAAGAAATTAATCTTTGAAAAACCATGCATATATAAATCAATACATATGTTTACAAGCCCCTTAAAAGAAATATCATTAACCTAGTAAACAATATTTCACCCTATTAATAGCGTGATAAATTATAAAACGATAAGACATAAACTTAAATCATGAAGTGGATTCTAAAAGTGGTACGAAATAACTGTATTACATTTTCTACATAAATTTTACTTGTTTCAAGGGTATGTTGTATTACTTGCATTGCATGCATCCACTACCAAAAAAATCTACCATTGAATTGAAATAGTGAATAAAGCTACTTTACTACATCCATAAACAATTTAAACCCATCTTAAAAGGAGTAGTATATAGCTAACCCTCTTAACAAAATAAAGCAAAAAAGGTATATAGTTGACATATTATATTAAATTCTCTAATATCATTATCAAAATTTAGCTAACTACTTTTTGAAATGCCAAAATATTTTATTAGAAGTTTTTGTTTTCATGATCCTTCAAACAAACATACCAGTGTATGCCAATAAATCTATAAATTGATAATAATTAATTAGGTGTATATAAAACTAAACTACAATATAAAGAACTGAGCACTTACATATTCACTATCTCTTTTACTTTATTCCTTTATGATGACTTATCCAAGAAAGTAAAATATTGAATTAATATTCCTGAAAATGAAAATCATTAAGAATAAAAATTAACCAAAACATATTCCAAGCTGAACAATTACATATTTATTGATATAATTTATCTTTTCAATGTTTATGAAAACTTATAATTAAAATATATTTGTGCTAATAAGCATATTTTGGTGTTTTGAGGCTGGTATTAGATTTTATATATTTGAGGAAATCAAAGTAAGTAATGAAGTGTTAGAAAGGATTGATAACTAGTATTGATAAGGATTTCATAGATTTCAAGATTTGCAGGGTTTATCTTTCTAACTAATTAAGAAAATGGGTGAGAGAATATGGAGAGATGAGTGGGAGAAGAGCTTCATTAAAAAATCTTTGGGCAATGGATTGACTTAACCCTAAAAGTGTTTGTTTGTATAATGACCTGCCCTAAAATCTTTTAAAACTTGAAATTGATTTTGGTTTTGCAAAGGTCTTGAAATTAGATATAAAACATAAATTTTAGGTATATTAGTTGACTGATTTCTCAAATTGATTGATCGGTACGACTAGGAACTGACATCTTAATTTCTAAAATAACCAGTCGACTAGTTGTCCAAACTGATCGACATGTTGTTCTGCAATTTCATATCATTTTCTATTTTAGATTTAATTTATCTTTCTAATTTTTATGAAAACTTATAATTATAATCTATTTGTGTTAATAAGCATATTTTATTGTTTTGAGATTATTTTTACATTATTTTGATCACTTTATGATTTTCATTTAGCTAATTTTTTTCTAAATGCATTTTGAGGCTTAGTCTCACCTTCTCTCCGTTTCCCTCACTTTTCTCTCTCCCATGGAAACCAAGGATGCATGAATATTTTTCTACATCTCCCCTACCCCTACCATCCATTTGAGTTCACTCCATATCCCACACTCTCATCATTCACCATCATGCACTTTAATTTTCCTACACTCCACCAAAGTCAAATCTTGCTCTCTCTCTCTCTCTCTCTATCTATCTCTTCTAGTTTGACATTTCAAACCCTAAATCTTCTTTACATTCTACTTCTAATTTATTTTAACTCCCCTTTGGCACTAGATAATTTTCTCTCTTTCCCTTGGAATAAATTGCTAGGTGTTAGATATTCCTCATTTTCTCTCCTTTTCTTTCCTGTTGAAAAAAAGAGGTTGTGCCTCTGGAATTCTTTCTTTGATCTATGGCTTATTCTCCCTTCTTCTCCTAATCTTAGCCTTAGCTCTCCTTTGTTTCTTTAAAGAAATAATTGATGAAGGTTTAGAGAAAGGTTGAAGGCCTTAGATTTTCTCCTATTTGAAATTTTTTCTTGAGAGAAGATTGTGTTATGCCCTTCTTCTTCTTCTTCTTCTTCTTCTTCTTCTTCTTCTTCTTCTTCTTCTTCTTCTTCTTCTTCTTCTTCTTCTTCTTCTTCTTCTTCTTCTTCTTCTTCTTCTTCTTCTTCTTCTTCTTCTTCTTCTTCTTCTTCTTATTCTTCTAATTTTTTTAAATTGAGTTTTTAAAAATAAGTTTTAATTATGTTTATTCTTTATTCTCTTAGGAAATCAAGGGTCTTGGTAGAAACCATCAAGTTAGGAGTATTTTTGTGATCGAATACTTTCTTGGAGGTTTCACATCTCTAATATCATTAAGGAATTGTGTTGTCTATTGTGGTTTCATGTCATTGGTATTTTTTATGATGTATAAGTGTTATTTTGAGTTATTATATTTGATCATATGATAATGCTTATATCATGGGGGATTTAGAGCATGTTTTGAGTATTTTAATATCATGTGTGAGTTTGATAAATTTATGCATGATTATGTTGAGTATATCTATGAAATTTTATACATGGAGTATGTCTTTTTATATGTTTTCCAACATAAAAAGAATGTTTGGATTAATTTGGAAAAGAATTGTGATTTTTAGTTAAGTGTGGATCGTGGGATTGGGCGTTGTTTTACTGAGACCAGTTGACCGGTTTGTTAGACCGATCAATTGGTTGTGTGAACAATCATCCATTCTAGTAGCCACATTTAGCTGGTTGTGTGAATAATCGATTGGCTTGATGAATCAGCTAACTAGTTCTCATGAACAGTTAGTCAGTTTTCTAGATCCATCGATTAGTTATTTTGTGACCAAAGTGTTTTTGGTTTTGACTTAAACAAATCTACTAATTTGGCCAAACTCATCAACTAATTTTTATGAGCAGTCGATCTGTTGGACCAACCATACTACTAATTTCATAGTGTATTTATTTTTCCTCAGGTATGGTGTGACTGAACCAATTATTCACCATCTTTAGGGCTTCCAATTTAACTTTTTCATTATTTTGCTACATTTAAATTATGATTTTAACCATACTTAATTAGAATTAAAAGAAATCAAAATGATGAATATTGTGGTGTGGTTTGGGTGCCTTATTTGGTTGAGTTTGGTGTCATCTCTAAACACGTAATTTGGTGGCTTATATGCCTTGAACTGTGTTTGGTGTTATCACTTGGAAACACCTAATTGGTTATTAAGGGAATTGAGTCATGATTGGTGATATCACTTATTAATGGAACCAAGATTTCATTTGAACGTATTTTTGTTGCCTCTCGGGGTGGCTAACCAATAGTTAGTTGGTGGGTTGCCATGTATTTTTATTTTTTCACTCAATACATATTTCCTGCTCTACCTTATTATGATCGGTTGAAGGTCTGCACATATCTTTAATAGTAGGATAATAATGTGACAGGTCATCATGTCATCGGTGTCCAGGTAAGGTGGGTGATGTATCCCTATACATGCCTTTTAGAACTTTGTATTCCCATTACTTAGGTGAGTGTGGTATCCCAAATCGTGTATCCCTCATGTCAGATGCACTCAAGGTGTGGTGGGTGTGGTATTCTTGAAGAAAAACCTCCTTAATGTTTTCTGACTACGAGTGGTGGGTGTGGTATCCTATTATGGGTGGGTGTATAATGCTATGAATTTTGTTCATGGTGGAGAACTGGGTGTATTTGGACTAATTATCTTAATAATTTGAAAGTGTGTGATCACTAAATGAAAGATAAACAACATGGTTTCTTATATATGAATTTAATACATGACATGTATTATTATATGATAATCATGAGCTTTGAAGTTATTTCTAAGTATGTTTTGTACTATGCTACTATATGACTTTAATGTGTAGCATGAGCCCCTTCCATATTTTAGGTAACTTTTTTATCAGTACTTCACCGTATTGATACTATATTTGTGTGGTCATTGTTATCATTCGGCTTCTATTCTTGTGAGAAGAGGATGATTTGTAGGGTCGTGACTCTCAACTTAAGTATGTTGATGATGATGTTGTAGGCTAGTAGCTGATCATTGCTTGGGAATCAAGATTTACATTTTTTTAGTTAAGAGTTAGACTTAGCGGCTTAGATGTGTTTGCCTATTATGCTAGGATATTTTTGTTCTTTTTGGTTATTTAAACTCTTTGTTTTGGTTTATGTATTCGGATTTTATAATCTCCCTCTTTTACCTATATTATTCTCATCTTTGTTATCATTAATGTTATATTATTAGAGCATACATTCTTTGTTGTCATTTTGTTTTGATTTGCATTAAATATGTGTTAGGTGATAATCACACATCTCCAATGGTTGATGTGGTGGTGGCATCCCCCGATTTTATTTTTAATAACGTTTCCGCATTGTCTTCAAAACAAATTTTTATGATTCAAAATTTGCGAGTGTTGCATTTTGGTTTGGGGTAAATCAAAGTGAATGATTGCATTTAGCTTTGTTGACCCTGTTTGGAGGTGAAATATTTAAAAGCTTCACATGTGATATTGGGGGTGAAATATTTCCCATGATTCACCTTAATTCACTCCATTTTTATTAACCTCATATTTGGGGGTAATGGAGATAGAGGTGAGAAATTAAATGATACAACCTGTATTCAACCCGATTCACCCCAATTCAAATATAATTAAAACATCTTTAATCTAAATTAGGTTAATATTATCAAAATAATATTTTAAAGCTTTCATTTGGATTCACCTTTATTTCCTTCATCTAAGTAAACTTTTAATGTTTAAACTTACCTTAATTCACTCAGATTTACATGGACCATAATTAAAGTTCATAAAAAAACCCTAAAGGATATATATGTAGGGTTGAGAGAAGGGAAGGAATGACCTAGATTAGATCTAAAAAATTATAGATGAAGCGAATTTAAGGTATAACCTTTTTTTGCGTTTATAATCGAATAGTAGGGATTAAATAGAAAAGGTAATGGATTTGTGTTTATTGTGTTGATTTGTATAAAAATATCGTGGGTACAATTTCATGTTTGTTAAATTAAGGGTATGGATTAACTTATTTTGTGTTTCTTTACATGATATTGGCCAGCAAGGATAGATGGCTTGAATTAGTTATTCTTTAAATCAAAGTTTGGATTATATATAATTTTTAATATTATATTCGATCTAAATCAATAAGAATGGATGGTCGATAGTTGTGTAGTTATATCTAATTATATTAGCAGCTGTTTGTGTTTTCTTACTTGATCAGGAATAAAATATTTTTACCAATATTCCCCTTAGTTTCCTTTTTACATTATGCTAATTTATACATCCATTTTGATTTGAAAATTTGAAAAGTATCAAGTAATTAATAAATTTTTATTCTTTACCTAACTGTCCCATTGATCTTTGTTATATTTCAAAAATGAAGACCGAAAGCATAACCTATGACCCCCATGTTTTTTTACTATTTAAGACTTATAACTTTTTCAAAATATGTTAGTTTATATGAATTTAAATTTAAATTTATTTTTATCTAAAAATTATAATTGATTACTCATTTACAAGTTGATAGAGGGTGTGAGTAGCAAGTGCCTTTGTAATACCCCGTATTTTTGAAATCTAATTTTATTAAGCCTAATGATTTTATTAGCGTAATTTGATGCAAATATTTAATTATTTTAATTTCGATTCGTTTTATGGATTTATCGACGATTCAAATTCATATTTGAATTTAATTAATCGTTGTCGTTGCGAACTATTCTAGATAAATTCGTTCATGACGATGATTTTATTATATTCTTATGAATTCGATTTTCGGTTAAAAATATGTATTTTCGTTCTTTCTCGTATTTTTATTTTTAATATTTTAGATTTGTTTTCGATTATAACTTTGTCATGTGATTACGACGTTATTTTGAAGTTATATTTCGTTGACTAAATATATTATTTAAATTATATAATTTCTATTTAAATGGTTAAATTTATTTTAATAATTTTATCCATAGAAAATATTTCTGACTTTAAATTCATTTATTTTCGAAAATCATTAATATTTTTTGGAAGTTTTAAATTAAAAATGTTTTTAGGAAATTATTATGAATTTCTTTCCGGAATTAATGTTCTTTTGTTTTACGTTTTTTGATTTACGAAAAACCGATTTCGGAAATTATTTAAATTGGTTTTGGTTTATTGGAATTTGACTTAAATATTTTATTATATACTTTTAAATAATTTTTTGAGGTCTTATAATATATTTCCGTAAATAATATAAATTTTTATGTTCGTTGGTACATTCTTCCGACAATGTTTCTGAAATTCTTTATATAGTTCTTTTATTAATTTTAAGCTTTCAAAACCTTACGAAATAACTTTCGTTTAATAAATTTTAGATAAAACTTTCAATAATAATTTTAAACATTTAGTAACTTATTTTATATGTATATTTGAAAAAAAAAAGAACCAAGCCCAACTCGTGGTGCCCGACCCCCTCTCTCCCTTTTCCTTTTTTCCTTTCTTCTTTTCTCTTCTCTTCTCTTCTTTTCCCGACAGTCTGCTGCTCCCGTCCCCTTCCCTAGCGTTATCCCTGTTCGCATCCCTAGCCTCCCTCATCTCCTCCTCCCTCCTCCTGCGTCAACCGTCGGTAGCCGCACAACAGCCGCATCAGCCACTAGCAGCAGCGCGCAAGAGCAGCAGCCACCACCAACAGCAGTAGACCGTAGCAGCGACGAGCCACGCTGGGTGAGCTGCCATCCGACTCCGACGAGCCACCCCCGTCCCCCGACGAAGCTTCCCCAGCCCTCCCTTGCCCCGATTCGTTGATTTTCATTTGGTATAATTTTCTGAAAAAGCCTAATATTAATTCGTTTAATTGAGTATGATTTAGCTTGTGATAAGCTAAATTAATTGTTTGATTATGCATATATATGCTGCGAGAATGATTTGGATAGGTTAATTGTATGGTTATGTTGGGATTATGGAAAATTTGGATTTTTGGCCAGGTTATGCCCAAATTTTTTGGATTCGCCTATTTTAGCGATTTTGGATAAGTTGACTATACAATATGTTTTTAAATTTACCTAATTTCATGTCAGAACCGCCAATTTGAGAAATTTATGCATAATTTATCGAAATTTGATTTATAGGTTAAATTTCGTGTGTGATAAAATTGGGTCGTATAATTGAGTTGTTCCGCTCAATTGATTTTATAATATCATTTGAAATGTATTTAATTTCATATCGGAAGCGTTGATTTGGAAAAATTGTGCGTAATTAATCGGAATTGGATTTTTAGGTCAAAACTCTTGCGGGTCGAAATTGCATTGTGTAATCGGGTCGTTTTATTCAATTGACTATATAATTTACATTAGAATATATTTAATTACATTTCCGAACCGTCAATTTATATATTTTAGCAAGAATTGATCGGATTTGTGTTTCGGGCTCAAAAACCCTAATTGTGCTAAATTGGGTATTTCTTTTATTAGTTTTGATCAATTGATTATTTGATATGTTATAAAATGTGTTTAATTGCATTTCTAAACATTCAATTAGATTAAATTAATAGAATTCAACCAAATTGTATTTTCGGGCCCAAAACCCTAGATTTCAAGTGAGATTATGAAATTGATCATGTGTATAATTGTTGTTCTAAAATTAAATTTGTAGAAGTAGTTGAAATGATTCTAATTGCTTTCTAATACCTTTAATTTGAATTAATTAATTTGAATGACCCAA
The DNA here is from genome assembly GCA_039764185.1 of Tamarix austromongolica. Classification (NCBI taxonomy): domain Eukaryota; kingdom Viridiplantae; phylum Streptophyta; class Magnoliopsida; order Caryophyllales; family Tamaricaceae; genus Tamarix; species Tamarix austromongolica. The sequence continues at coordinate 18,607,459 of CM077809.1, read as the reverse complement.
GTTTGTGTTGTAGGGTTTAAAACCCTAATTTTAAAAAAATGGATAGTTTCAAAATGGCTACTAGGAAGATTGTTTTGTAGAAATTAATTATCTAGGTTTATCTAAAATTATTTTAATTGTGTTTTAAAACTATCAATTTGAGGTAATCGAAGTGATTTGGCTGATTCGTAGTTTAGGCATTAAAAGTCCTAATCTTCAGGGATTATTTTATAAAATTGATTTTTGCTATACATCTTTTATCTAATCGATTTCTATCTTTGGGTTTTAAATCATTTAAATTATGTTTTAATCTAATCGGTTTGGATTTGGTTCTATGTAAATGGTTGTGTTACCTATTTAGTTATAAAACCTAACAAATAAGTTATTTTCGATAAATTAATGTATGATCTATTATTCTTTCTTGGTCTTTCCAAATTAATTTGAAATGTTCCAAGTGGTATTTGTATTAATCCGTTTTGATTTATATTTAATCTTAAATCTTAATATAGCTATGCTTTTAAGTCCTAAGTTTTGGACACATTTTCCAAGAAAGATCGTTTGTGTTCGTTTGCGTTTATTAAATTATAATAGCTAAAATTATTGATCGATAAGATAGTTTCTAACTTAGTTTCGATGTCTATCGGCGATCTAGGAAAGCTTTATTGTGGATCCTCGAACTAGTGATCTCTCTCTCCCTCTTATCTCGCTTAGCTAGCTTCGGATCCATGTAAGTCTCTACTTACCTCTACTTATGGGTGTTTCGTAAGGATGTAGCTAAGGCCCTTGTGTCTTATGTGACTTGTATGCCTTGGATGCTTTATATTTCATGCTATACTATGTATCGTATGATTCTCCTTAACTTGTCTTATGTGTAGCGCAGCTTGGAGTTGAGGTATGTTCTGTATGAGTTCTTATGACATGAATATGACATGTATATGTGATGATTGTGGTGTGATATGGTATGGCCCTCTAAGTCATGCATGTCTAGGGTGGAATTTGTTGAATAAGATACGATAAAATACTAATCTTGTAAAGTGAAAGAGTATTAAGCCGGGGCCAGCCGATCCACCGATAAGGAATAGTGGTGTGGACTATTGTCCCGCAAGTGATCGATCCACCGGCGAATAATAGTGGTGTGGACTTCGTCCTGCAAATGACCGGCCCACCGGCAATAATAGTGGGGGATCCCGAACTCAGTAAACAAAACCCTAATTGGTTAATACATGTAAAAGATACTAAGTACTTACAGTGGAACACCATGAGAGTCGGGGCCAGACCGATCCACTGGCATAAAATAGTGGTTATGCACGTTCTGCCCTATAAGTGACCGATCCACCGGCTATAATAGTGGTTAGGTGCGTTTTTCCCTATAAGTGACTGATCCACCGGCTATAATAGTGGGGTTCCCACACTCTCATGGATTTATAACGATTATGATGTGAATCGACTATATTTAACAAAGATTCAAAGGAAATAAGTCTAATTGAACCATAGCCGACTTTTATTATCTGTATTACTACATGCGGCTTATGTGATTGGGGTTATGTAATGAGTTGTCAATAATATGGATTAATCCTACCTGAGGCACATGAGTTACTTTACATTTTGGTCATGCCACCCTTATATATTTGAACAAGATGTTACATATGTTTCACAGGTTATTATATGTGTATGGTAGGACTTGTAATGTGGGTTTTGAGTATGCGTAATAATGTATCAACGTATTGTATCATGATTTAATGTGCATTGGATGTATAGTTACGTCTCTCCCAAAATGGGGTAGTGGAACTTACTCAGTATTGGACCCGTACTGATACTACCTTGGTTGAATGTAGGGATGACAACGGGGTGGGTACGGATCGGGTACCCCTTATCCATACCCGAACCCGATAAGAAATTTAATAACCATATCCGTACCCGTACCCGCATGGATATCCGTTACTGTACCCATATCCGTATCCGACAGATAATTCGTTACCCGACGGATATCGTTACCCGACGGATATCCGTCAGGTACATCAAACCCGTTATCTGACGGATTAAAATTACCTGTTTATCTATTTTTGTACCCGTTTACCTGTCATAATATATATAATTTACCTACAAAATTATTTTTTGATATTAAAAAATAAAAAATATATATAAAAAATCCAAGTTAAATGTAAAATGACAATTTAATTTCTAACTATAACTTATTCTTATATAAAAAGTTAAGGATAAAATGGTAAATATATAATGGATAAACGGGTACGAATATGGGTAACGGATATCCATCGGATACGGATATGGATACCCCGTACCCGTATCCGTACCCGAATCCGCCGGGTATTTTTCACCCTTACCCTTACCCATATCCGTATCCATATCCGTTTATCATTATCCATTTCGATATCCGTCGGATAAAATCCGTCGAGTTTCGGGTATTATTCACCCCGTTGCCATCCCTAGTTGAATGGGTCCTGTGATGATCCACTGATGGTGGGGAGCAGACCTCTTGTGCAGGTTTAAGATTGGATACTATTTTGGGGTGGAAGGCCTGACTTGAGTGAGTAGGCAATCCGGATATTGATCCTTCGGGATTTGTTTTGTTCAACTGTATTCATCTTTGGAAGTTACAAGTGTTGTATTTAAATTTCTAAGGGCTTTGTAATTGACTTTTAATTTCTCGTACTCTGATAAGCTTTTAAAATTCGGATTTAATTGTTTGACAGATTTTAGCCTTGTATCTAACATGAGATAGATGATTAACATTTATCTTGTGTTAGATGTGGCGGTAACATTTCCCAAATTCTCTCCTAGCTTCTGCTTTATTCTTTCAATTTTTTTTCAGGAGTGAAATTTGAGGGTGTTACAGCAGTTCCTCATTTCCACTTCCACTTTCTTTAATCTTTCCTTAATCGGTTCACTTATCTTTCTATCTTTTATTTTAATCTAACATCGCTTAATAACTAACTTATGTTATTTTAATAACACTTTTAATAAAATTTTTCTAATTATTATTATAAACATATTAATAAAAAATGAACTATTTTAAAAAATGTATTATAAATAAAATTTGAATTGAATTGTAATAAAAAAAATCCTCAAAATCATACACACACACACATATAAATTATTCATAAGAATGAGAATTTAGTAATACATAATAGGTTATATTGAATTAAATATTTTGTAAAAATATAATTTGTTCTAAAACCTTGTAATTAATCATTTTTTCCTATTTCAATTTATTTTATTTTATAGTATTATTATATTGATATGCAAACTTATGAAAGTGTTTATATATAATTATTTTTTCAATCATGAAAAAAATACATAAAAGAGGATATCCACTTAAAAATACACAAAGCATACGCTACACAATGAATAATCAATGAATGATTATAAAATAAAATGACACTATTATTATGTTGCTGCATTATAAATACTTATAGAATAAGTATAAAATAAGAAAATTTTACAAAATTAAATTTTTAGTTAAAAATGATATGAATAATTGTAATAAACAATGTCTAATAATATCACCCATAACAAATAAATAATATATTGATAATTATTGAATATAAGATTATACAATTAATATAGCAATATATTAATTGTAACAATTGGATAATCTAAAAAAATTAGAATTTTATAATTTCAAATTTTAATTAAAAATGATATGGAATAATTGTAATATATATATATATATATATATGATATTGTATGCATTGATACACATGGAATAATTCTTATGGACCATTTTTTATATTTTCTACAAAATGATATGGTGTTAAAACTTTAACATGTATAATTGAAATAAATTTCTAATAACACTATTATTATATTGATGCATAATAAATACTTAAATATAAAAGAGAAAATTAAAATACCCCAAAACCCTAATTTAGGAAATTATAGCAAAATAAGGATTTATTAAGAAAATTAATTAAATAAATTAATTTACTAAAATAAAAGGGAATTAATTAAGGCAAATAAAGGAGGAAATAAGAAATAATTTATTTAGGAAAAAAAATTAGGGCATTTTACTAATTTACATGAAAGTGGAAAAAATTTACTCAAATTAACCTAAAAAGGAATTTTATTATTATTATTATTATTATTATATATATATATATATATATATATATATATATATTGATTATTTTAAATAATAATCCATAAATACTAGAATATCCTAAATACCCAAACCAAACTATTTTTCCTTTTCCTTTTTCCTTCCTTTACTTTTTCTCATTCCTTTCCCTTTTTCTTTCTTTCTCTCCTTTCTCCTTTTCTTATTTTTCCTCTTCCTCCCCTAATTTGGGCCGACCTTCCCGGTGGCCCAAACTTTCCTCCCTCTCTTCCCTTTCCCCATCCCGCACGGCCCAAGCCCACATCATTTTCTTTTTTTCCCCCATTGCCTAGCCGGTCCGCCCCTCTTTTTTTTTCTTTTCCTTCTTTTTCCCCCAGACCGTAGGTCCAACTCCTCATTCTTCTTACTCAGCTCACTTGACCTGCAACCCCGAGCCCCTACAACCCTGATTATGCCAGCAACCACCAACTCTATTTGGTCGTCCTTCTCCTCTCTCCCAGTCGCTTTCCTTTCCTTTTTTTACCCCAACCAACCCCACAACTCCCTTTCACGCGTGCCCCTCCCTTTCCTTTTCTTCACTTCCGACCAAACAGGCCCTACAACTTCGCAGGTCTGTACCGGCCTGCCACCGCCGATCGGAAACTTGCCTCACTTGCCTCCTCTTGTCCTCTTCCTCCTTCATCGTTTTCCCCTCAATTTGGCCTATAAATACCCTCATAGGCAGCCATAACCGAGCATTTATTTTTGCAGCCCATAAATTCCCCCTTTGTGCCACCGCTCGATCAGATGACCACCCCGTCGGCACTCCTAGCGCCGCCGCCCGAGCCACCCATAGGATTGCCCCTACATCACCATCTACCCAACCACACCTCCCTCCTCCCTCGATTTTTCTACACAAGCCACCTTAGCTGTGTAAAGTTACCCTCCCGATCAACCCCTCATCAACCCTCGCCGCCCTTCGCACCACCATCTACCACCGATTCCACTACAACTAACACCATCTCTACCCTCCAAAACACTTAAGGGAACTTCCTTTACCTCCTCATACCTCCCTCTCTCCCTGTCTCCCTCTCCTTCTCCCTTCTCCTCCCCCCACCACCTTCGGCCACCACACTCGCCGTCATGCGCCGCCACCTTTAGCTACACCACCACCTTCATTTCACCCCTCCCCACTCGAGGCACCCTCCACCACCTCATTCACCCCCTCATTCCCTCTCATCTACCCTATTCCACCATCTCTCCACCTCTCTTCTCCCTCCACCACTGCTGTGTGACGCTGTCGGTGTCGTCACTATCTTTAGGTGGTACTCTAACCTTCCCAACCCCTAAACCCATTTTATACAAGTATTAGATATTTTAATAAGTACATTTCTTAATATTACTACTACTACTACTACTATTACTATTACTATTATGTTATCATTATTATTATTTAACCTAACTTCAGAAATATTTCTAACTAATGTTATTATTACTAATGGTCTACCGCTTTAGTATTATTATGATTATCATTACTACTACTACTACTAATATTATTATTATGGTTATCATTATTATTATTCTTACTATTATTATTAATGCTAACCTTAGCCTATTATTACCTTTATTATTACAATAAATATTTGAACCCTTATATTACTATTACCATCTCGAATATTATTATTATTAGTAGTATTCTTAACATTATTATTATTATTATTATTATTATTATTATTATTATTATCATTTGTATTATTATTATTATTATTACACTTGACCATATTATCACTAAGGCTACTAATATTATGATTACTAGGACCTTTATTAGCATTATTATTAAGATTAGAACTACTACTATTACTACTACTACTACTACTACTACTACTACTACTACTACTACTACTACTACTACTACTAATAATAATAATAATAATAATATTATTATTATTATTATTACCTTGTTAATTTTGTTAACATTTCATATATCACTAATCTTACTACCACTACTAGCATTATTATTATTAGTATCACTATGGTCACTACTTTTATATTAATAATATCACTATTATTATTACTAAGGTTTTAATCGATATTAATATTGTCACTACAACAACTATTATTATTATTATTATCATTAGCAAAATTAAAGCTATTACTTTTAATGATATGAATATTGCTATAATTACTTTAACATTAACCAATGTACCTCCTAAGGCCTATTTTGATTAATAGTAGTATGATTAGCTACTTTAGAGAATAATAATCCTACTTTTATTTATAAAACAACTATTACTATTATTAACCCTAATAGTAGGTTATGATAAAGGTAAGGTAGGAATGATGGTAATTTTGATAAGAGGGAGATTAACCCATGGTATTTTTCTCTTATAGATGAATCAAGTCAAAACCCTAAGGAGGTGTAGGAGCGTGCTCCAAGCCTGGTGTCGTATTAGGTAAGGATATGGTTAAGTCTTTTTATGTGTAAGAATGTGCTATGTGTGTTGGTTTTATGGGTGTGCTTTATATTTTATAATATCATGTTCTTGTGGCATAACTTGCTAAGCATGGAGCTAAGGTAAGTTGCATGTATTTATGATATGTGTAATGTGATTTTATTACTTGTACTTGATTTGAGATTATGTAATACTGCCCCCTATGACATGTATGATAGGAGGTCCTAAGTATTATGATGTGGTTGTGAGAGATATGGAAAAGAATGAGGAAAGTGAGTTGACTAGGAAATGGTAAGGATTGACTAATTATTTTATGACATATGGGTGGATAATGAGAGGAATAATAGGAATGAAATTAAGGGAGTGGATTAAACATGCATGGGAAGTCTAGGGTTTGCATTTGATAGTTAGCCTTTGCATGGGGATGACTTTTACATGGAAAAAGTTGATTTGAGGATCGGGTAAGGTAAGGGAAGAATTGTTAGGGTGATTGGAGTCCATATGTGAAAAATAGTACATGGGTTGACATAAGGATGTATGAGGGATTTGACTAGGGTTTTGGGAGGAAACCCTAAGTGAGAGAAATGTGTAAGGGAGGAAAAATTAATGGAAATGGATAGAATGAGGATAAAAGATGGAAGGGGTGTCACATGGGGGAAAAGTGAGTCAAGTGAGAAGAATGTACTTGGGTGTTGAGTGAGTGACATAAAAGAAAGGAGAAGTACTAGAGTTTTGGTGATCATGTATGTGAGTTGGATAGTGAGGTTGTAATGTCAAGTGTGGATCAAGGGAAGTGATGGCTTTGGTAATAACAAAGAGTTTTGGGTTCATGGTGAGTGGGAAAAGATGGAAGGAAGTCTCGGGATCATGCGTTGTGTTGGATATGTGTCATGTGGAAGAGGTGATGGTAAGTAAGAGTAATGAAGGAATAAAATCTTATTGTGAAAGAGAGTTGCTAGAGTTTTGGGATGGCCAACTAGGGTTTTGTGGCCACATGTATTATACGGGAAGTAAAATGTCGTGCTTAGGGATGAATCGAGCAAGGTGATAAATTGGAGTATGAGTTGTATGGGTTAGAGGCAGGTTGTTCCATATAAGACAAATTAGGGTTTTGTCGGAAGAAAACCCGAGAGAGATATGTTAAGTTGATTCAAAAATATGGGAAGTGGACCTCGGTGTTGAGTATTCGTGGTAATGAGGAAAGAGTGAGAAAGGATATTTGTATGTACTAGAAGAGGTAAAAGTCCTAAAATATGGGATAGGATTGTCGAGAAGTTGAGTAGGTCGTGTATGTCTAGTCGGGGTTGTGTGTGGAATAAGATACAATAAAATACTAAGCACTTAAAGTGAAAGATTATTGAGCCAGGGCCCAATGAGGTTATATATTCTCCGGTCCACCAGCTATAATAGCGGTCAAGAGCATTTTGCCTTGCTGAGTATCTTTGGTCCACCGGCTATAATAGTGGGGGATTCTGGACTCTACAAAACAAACCTTATATGATAATAAGTCATGGAAAGATACTATTTACTTAAAGTGGAACACCTCGTGAGTCGGGGCTAGTGAGGATATATATTTTTTGGTCTACCGGTAATAATAGTGGTTAGGTATGTTCTGTCCTATGGAGTGTTTTCGGTCCACTAGCTATAATAGTAGGGTTCCTGTACTCATGTGGAATTAATATGAGAAATGTGTGAACTAGAAGTATAAGGCATGGAAATATACTAATTATTTACAGTGGAACACCATGTGAGTTGGGGCCAGTGAGGTTATATATATACTTTCCTATCCACCGGCAATAATAATGGTCAGGTGCGTGTTACCCTGTTGAGTGATTCCATTCCATCAGCTATAATAGTGGTAAGGTGCATTATGCCCTGTGGAGTATTTCCGGTCCACTGACTATAAACTTTCATGGAATTAACATAAAAGAGATGTAAGATAAATTATTAATATAAGTTCGGCCTAATCTTGTAAATTTGGATTATTGTCTTGTATGCCTTATGTGTTTATTCTCTTGCTTGGCTTTACTTGCGTGATTCTTGTTGGTTTTACCCATTCGTTAACTTACTCAGTACGTAGCGTATTGACCACCTGTTTCATGGGTGCTGCTCATTCTCATGAGTAGAGGGCCCACCTGAGTTTGTGAAGGTAGGTGATGATGTCTTCGATGCCTATGACACTTACGAGGCATTGGGTAGGGCTCAGAGTTGAGCCTGGACTTGGCATGGGGATCGAGAGTGACCTAGCCGGATTCTATATTTCATTTTATTTTACCATGTATTGTTTTTATTCTAGTTATGTTCTGTCGTACGGCATTTTATGTCTTTGGAAAAACTTTAGTTACTTCTTAGATTGTAACTCTTTTAACCACACTTTGATTTTTGAATGACGAATGATTTTATGAATTATAGTTTTAAGTGTTGAATTGTGTTTAATTATAATCCTCTTCAGCCTTAGCATCCGGTACTGGAACAGTAGAAGTGAATCGGTTTGGTACTAAGTGTGGCAGTAATATTCCTAAAATTTACGGTTTTGTTATCTCGCTTCCGTTAAATCTTTTTATTAAATAAAATTTTTCAGTAGTGAATTTTGGGGGTATTATAATAATTCTTAGATTTAAAATTTTAACATTCTTAAAGAATGTAAAAATAATATGGAAAATTGTAAACAATTTTATGACATATTTTGACACGTAAGTACTTATTATATTATTACTTAATGAAAATTCAAAAAAAAACTTCACTTTTAAATTGATACATAAAACATAAGATATTTATACATAAGAATCAATGAAATGATATTTGCAAAATATTTATTATATTTTCATCTATTTATCATTATTTTTTCTATGCAATTTGTCCGTGGTATGTGTATTTAGCTTTGCCACTTTCATGTAGATACTATTAATTTGATGCCAAAATGATTTGCAATTGGAAAAGCCACACCTCATAATCATGTGTTCTATCTATTTCAATTTAAAAGAAATTTGTCTCTATTTATTGATATTACAAATGGTAATTATTATTTTTAGCTTATATAAAATGTAATATAAATTTAATCAATTTCTTTTTAAAAAAACATATTAACTACTTTTTTATTCTATAAAAATAGTTTCCATCCCTCAAGTTCTATAAAAAAATTTGAAGTATAAGAACACTCAATATAACTTTTTATCAAGTTCTAGAAGTTCAAGCACTTGTATAAATTGGTCCTTGGCCATTAAAGTACCAAACTAAAGTGGTTGAGCCAATTTATCGAGATTAGCAAACATAGACAATGCATAAATTCTCCTCAGTAATAATACCTCTATGATAGAACATCGATTTGAAATTGATGAAGGTTAATGTTCTTCATTTTTATCAAATTTATGTAACATGTGATTAATTAATAATATATGATCACAAATAAGTATTTATTTATTATTTGATTTTACTTTATTATAGATTTTTCAAAAAATTAGAGGAAAATTTTGATGCTAAAATTGGGATTATTTAAGAAGGATTAACTAATAATTCATAAAAGTATATTACAATTTTTTTTACTAATTGAGGATATTTTATTTCTTGCACATGCCAAAATACAATATAACATTGAAAATTCATCATTCTGTACGCTCCTTCATATTTATTCATATATGTTGATATGTTTATTTATGGATAATCATATATAAAATTATCATTTCATTTTTCTTTAAAATTAATTTTTTTCCTTTTTAAAATTTGTTCTTTATTTTTATATAGTAGTTGGATTCATTATATATATTATGTCTAGAGTATTGGAATATCGGTAATCCCACATACATATTTGGGTTTTGCGCCAGGGGGCGTTTCTAGTATGTAGAAAAAATAGGTAAAAGTCAAAATTATCAACATCCAAGATACTCATTATGTTGTATGGAATAAAAAATTCAACTATAAAAAATGAGTAATCCTTGCAAATGTTGCATGATTTGTTGTATTTACAAAATGATGAAAACAAAAATTTTCTCCAAAATATTTGTTTTTTTACAATAATATTTTTTGCTTCATTTCTATGGGTATGAAGTTGATAGGAGTTTGAACAATGGAAAATCTCCTTACGATCACAATGATCATTTTATGGGAAGTTTACTATCGATAGAAGGTTTACCCCCAAAATTTATATAATTATGCAGTTATGATATAGAAAATGAGGCGTGTAATAGGGTTCATTATGTAAGGCAACTTTTATTATGGTTATTCGTTATCATTTATTAAGTCGGTATAAATGTACCACCCCAAAAAATTTTAACATTTATTTTCATTCATTTAACTTTTATTCAAAACCTAACCCTAAAACATCTTAAATATTTTTGTTAACCTTTGATCCATAACCAAAACAAGTTTTTAAATAAACTATCTTAATTATTTTATTTTTCTCCATTATTATTAAACTCACCCTAAACTAGTTAATTTTTCTCAGGTTTATTTTTTCTAATCGGATACCCTAACCTCAAATGATTGATAAATTAAAATTACCTTAATTTTTTAATCCTAAATTTAAACTTCATATTCCCTTTTATTTTATATTTTTCTTTTCTTTCCCTTCTCCCCTATCTCAATCGGCATGAATTCCCCCTTCCTCTTCACGATATGCATACCCCACTCATGGTCTCTTCTCTTTTACCTTCTTGGAACTTGACCCCTACACTCTGCCTATGTATTCAGCACACCTGCCTAGCCCTATACCCATGCCTCACCCTTCTCTATTGAATCATCCTCCTCTACATCTTTGTTCGTTTTTCCCCAACCCACACCAACAAATTATACACTCCCCTCCCATTTTTGTGTTCAATCTAGCTCAACCTCCCTACTTCCATTTTTCTCCAACTCAAATTCTTCCTCCTTATCATTTCCTCTAGTATCAAGCAACACCACCACACTGCCACCATTCACTATCCACCATCACCACTGGACCTCCTACACCCTTCCTTTCTTCTCCTTCTTCATTTAATCAATTAGAAAATTAAGAAAATGGAAAGAAATAGAGATAAAGGAAGAAGTAAAGAAGAATTGAACAATGCTTCTGTTATATTGAGAAGAAAAATTTCTCTCTCTATATTTTACTTAGATAACAACTTATATATATATATATATATATATATCCTAACAACTCATTCCTAAAATAAAGGAAACAACCTAGATTGATAAGTAAACTAAACATATGACTCTAATATAAGATAGCTTATTATAACATATGTCATCTTATCAAATCTCTTATTTTACTCTTATCCCTTATCCTCTACCTTGCTCTACTAACACATCTTCTTTCCTTTCTCCTTCTTCTTCATCCCATCCTTTTTTATGGTTTTATGAATCACCCATGAACCAATACTCACCTAAGCATGCATTTATCCTTGCACAACCATACCTCTTTGTGCAAACCTTCCCCTGTCCACTTTCATGTATCCCCATCGCACCAACAACTACCACCATATTTCCCTATTCATGCATCACAACCTTTGTAGATCTAGAAGCTCTAAAAACAAGAACCGCCACAACCAACCCCCTAGTTTCTTTTCTCCAGCATTGATCATCGCCAACATCACCCACCAACCCCTACCTCTCCTTTTATACACTTTCCATGGGACACCACCATCCACCATCTTCCTTGTCTTCATCACCTTCTCCACATCACCTCCACACACTACAACTCTCAGCCTCTTTGTGTGACCACCCTACACTTCATGACCCATGTAGCATCGCCTAATATCTCCTTACTACATCAACATCCTCATACACCCCTTAGCCCAGCTCTGTTGAGCCATTATCGGCCAACACCACCACCCAACCACCCTCACCCTTATTCTTCTTACTACATCAAACCTTGAAGTTCATGACTCACGATTTTTGGTCATGTAGCATGAGTTTGCCTATTTTATTCTCTTGTGGATTTAAGAGCAGTTTGGCAATTTTACCTTGATAAATATTCTAATACTAATTGTTATTTCACGAGTTAGATATTAATATGATTAATGTTGGTTTTATTTTTAGATAAAATAAGTTGATTGGTGAAGCCTAATAAATCTTAATAGGGTGATTATATTTTGTGCATTCGCTAGAAATTAGATAATCCATATGCTTTACTAAAATGATTAAATATTACATGATATCATACTAGGGTCTTGATACATAAATTACCTTAAACATGTTTGTTGCACTGTAATTATTTTCTTAATAATGTCACAAGAAATTCGACAAAAATGGAGCATGCTAATTTATGTAAAGTATTTTGAACATGAAATCATGTTAAAATGGGTTTAATGTTGGGAATACATCATGTATGGATTGCATGTCTAATATTATAGATTGAATGTGCCTAGGCGTATTTTTAACATAATTATTATCACTATGTGCTATAGGGGCGATATAATCTTTTGAAGTGTATCATAATACTTATTCTAATGAGTATGTCTATTTTGTATCATTTATTGTTGAGTATGTAAATGTTTGATTTGATGTTTTAAAAATGTATGTTAGGAATTTACATGCTAAATTATATGTAAAGGTAAAATGGTCATTTGTTGCCTCATGTGATTTACCCACATGTGAAAAATATTTATTTTATTATATTTAACATTTTATGAAAAATTATGAAATTTAAGAAGACAATACAATATATTTTTGGGAAAGGGAAATAGAAGGTGATTACAATTTGTCTCTAGCAAAAACTGATGCCTAAAAATGAGTCCTAAACCTTCATTTTATAAGCAGGAGGCTTCACCCGTTGTAGACATCATTATTGCATCTTTTAACTTCCATGGTGGAATCATATCTAAGGGAATCCATTGAAAGATAATTTGTCCACATGATTTAAGCAACAACTTGCCTTATTGTCTTGGAATTCACAAGATGCTTTGTCCTTTTTCCTTTTTGCTTTTGGCTACTACAATGATTACTATAGTGACCATTGCTACATTAAATGCTTTATGCTTTATTGACTGGCATGTCATGTAGTGATATCTTTTGGGTAAATTTTTTTTTGTCATTTTTGCATATTTTTGTTTATTTTGTAGATCTTGTGATCAGGGGAGAATCTCATAACAATCACTCTCATTATCATCACCATAGTTGATGAGGGACACAAATGACGAAGAGGATGATGATAATTTGCTCTGAGAAAGGGTTTGGCTAAGGGTGGTGAGATATTCTTCTTGGGTTTTTAAAGCAGCAAGTTTGGCAGCCGTGTGAGATTTTTGTGTAAGAAATTTTGTTTGATAAAGATGAATTGGGATGTGTGAGATTGGTTTAATTGATTTCTATGTTTTGGTCAGATTTGTATAGACTGTTTTAATATTTAATCAAAGGATTGAAATTTGTTCCACCATTTGACCTTAAAACATCAAATGATGGTGGAGATCCCATCAACATTTTGGTGATCAACCCTCTAAGAGAAAAATAAAAGATAGAAAAACTTGGAACAATAGTGGAATAAGGGTGGTAATTGTTTATCTTTGGATTTGGGACAGAAAAGGGTTTTTGAAGGAATCAAGGGCTTCAGATACTTATAGAGGTAGGATTTTACGTAAAGAAATAAAATCTTTCCACCATTTGATAAATTAGATTGGGAGGTCAGTTGATGTAAAGTTTTGGAAAAATAATAGCCATGAATGGCTTTTCTGGCTGTTTTGTGAGAAGAAGGTGTTGTACCATGCTTATTGGTAGTCCTAGTAATTAAAGGTGATAGAGAAGTTTTGTGAGTTTTTGTATGTGTTTGGGAGCCATTTTTGGGACTTCAAGGGCTATGCCCAAATGAGAGGGTAGGAGGAATTTATGGATTTTGCAAGTGAAATATACCCATTCATTTGGAGGCTAATGGTGAGAAAAATGTTTGAAGGTGGCAGAACCAGTGTATTAGATTGCCATATAATATGACTATGGTTTGTACAAATCCCATGGTTTAAAATACCACCAAGAGGAAAATTTTTGAAGGGAAAGAAAGAGGCCAGGATAGTAAAAACCTTCCTCATAATTTGTAATGATGTCAAAATATGTTTTTTGAAAATAGTCAAAAGTCTTTTGAAAACCCTTTTGTTTTTTAACAATTTGTTTTTTAATATGGATTTGGTGAAATTCTCAGATTTTCCAAAGAAGATTTTGAATTCAATTTTTAAGAAGGATTTTTTTGGGAATAAGAACCTCATTGATTTTCAAAATAGGGGAATAAATTATACTTGCAGAAGAAGATAGGATATTTTGTAATATTTATTGTAATGTTGAGAATGCTTTGGGTGATTTTGTAAGGGTTTCTACCCAATTCTAAACCTGTGAAGAAGAGGCCGCATCCTCTTCTTCGATTGGAGCCATGTACTATGCTTTGATGGGACTTTGTGATAGGGGTTTGGGGATAGGTTGTTTTCCTTTCTTTTTGGAAGCCATGACAAGGTTGTTCTTGGAGAAATGCTCTAGTTAGAAAATTAGGGATAGAATTTGATTCTCCTCTGATAAACTCTATATAATAATTAAAGACTGAGAGAATGACTTTCCACCTAACAAATATTTATTTTGAAGTAATATTTTGGATACCCTTTTGTAGAACTTCTTTTGCAGATTTTCAGTCTATTCTAAGGAGGAATTTTTGGTTAAGGAGATTTGAATGGAATTTTTGAATGCAAAAAATAATGGAAAGGATTTCCTTTTTTATGGTAGAGTAATTTTTTTAGGTATCATTCTAGTGAGTAGATGTGAATTGAAAAATCCGTTCTCGTTGATTTTGAACTTGTTTAAGGATGCCACCATAACCGATGTCAGAGGCATCAATTTTGACAATCCTTTAGAGTTTTTGGTTAGCAAAATGAAGACGCGGGATATTTTTGACTTGGGTCTTGATGTGTTTGACAATTTGGGTATGCTCTTGTGTCTATAGTGGTGGGGTTTTTTTAAGTCACTCGTGGAGAGGTTTATCTAATCTATTAACATTTGGATAGAAATATAAGACATAACTTAGGCTACCGAGGAACCTTTGTAGTTGTTTTTTGTCTAGGATTTTTTCAGGAAATTTTGACTCAAAATCAAGCTAGCTCTCAATTAGAGTAATAGTACCCTACGAGAGGTAGTGATCTAAGAACCTAATTCATGTTTGGAAGAGGGAGATTTTGGAATTTGAAATAATGAGACCATTTCTTTTGATGAAAGAGATGAATGTTTTAAGATGTTTGAAATGTTGATCTACATAATGGGAAAATATAAAGACATCATCAACATATACAATACATAAATTTGAGTAAGGATTATATATATCATTCCTTATTCTTTGGAACTCATAAGGTACATTTTTAAGCCCAAAGGGCATGATATTCCACTTATACCGGCCAAAAGGAACGGTGAAAGTTGTTTTGTATTAAATTTTTAGAAGAGATCTGGATTTTTCAAAATCCTAATTTTAGATCAAATTTGGAGAAAATGAGGATTGAGAAAAGTTTTTGAAGAAGATCTCATTTGTTGGGAATAAGATATCTGATCCATTTGGGAGTAGTATTTAGGGGCTTGTAATTTATGATAAGGCGATGAGTTCATTATTCAATTTCGGATTGGTTATTAACATAAAGCATTGCGCAAGACCAGGGAGATCTAGATTTTGCAATTAGGTGTTTTCTTTCAAGATTTGTGATATCAGTCCGGTAATAGATTTCTAAGTCCGCATTCATTTGAATCGGTATGGCTTTCATAGGGATATTTTTCTTAATGAAAGAATCTTCATAAGGTAAATCAACAATGTGTTGCTTCCTTGCCCAGAAGGCATTAGAAATATCAACACATATTTCTTGCTCAATTTGCTTTTGGAGACGAGCAATCCTTATTTTTATATTGTTGATTCAAAACTAATGTTGAATTTTTGTTAGAAAAATTCCTTATTTGAGAAAATAAAGATCAGTTTGTTTGTTTTGAATTAAAAGATTGATTTGGTTTTGATAAATGGATTTAGTTTTTATAATATTTATATTTCTAGTTTTAGGCATTTTAAGTAATGATAGAGAATTTTTTATTCCTTTTGTTTTAAAGGTTATGTCGGTATGGTATGGTTTACTTGGTATGAGGTAATTAGATTTATGAAAGGGGTTCCTCAAATAATATTATGGCTAATATCATAGATTATGATATAAGTTGATTGGCCTTTTAGATTATTACATAAGATATAGGCTTCACACTTATCTTTGGTTTTGAGTCTAGAACTATTTATTGTAGAAAGTTTTTCTGTAGTAGGTTAAAGGAAATGTTTTGGAATAATTCCATCTTTGATATAATTTAAATCAACACTTGTGTCAAAAAGTATTGCAGTAGTATGTGGAAATCATCAGAGACTTTGAGCGTTATATTTATAATATATTTTTGAGAAGTGATTTTTTTAAAAATATTTAAGAAATTAGTAGGAGCAGGTAGGTTTTTGATGGAATGTTCATTAGAATCATCATCCTTTTTAGTGGGAATATGGGAGGATTCTTCTAGGTTTTTTAAAAGAATAATTTGAATGATACTTCTATCATTTTCTTTCTTTTGCTGAAGCTATTTTAGTTCCTTCTTAACTTCTTTGATTTCTTGTTGAAGTTCAGAAGTTGTTGGGAAAGATTGTTTAGATTTCTGTTGTCTGTTGAGAATAGAGGTTAAATCGTAGGTATCTTTAGGTTTAGCAGGGAGTTTTGTTAAAGGAGAAGTGTCATTGTTTTTAAGGGATTCATGGAGTCTCTTAAGATATTCCTTTTGTTTGAGGGGATCAGAAATGTGTTGAATGACTTTAAGAATAACTTTTTGCTCTTTAGTGAGAATATTTATTTGTTTTGAGATACCTCTATGCTCAAACTCAAAAGAGGAAGAGGAAGATTGTGAAGCAAGTTCATCAATCTGGAGGCCAGATTCAGAAAGGTCATCGTTTTGAGAATCATAATCAGAAGATTATATATATTTCCTAATGTTTCTTCTTCAAGATTTTGTTCACCAACTTATGTGTTGAGTTAGAAGAATATGGAAGTGTGGCCTTTTCTAACAGGTAATATTCCTGCTAGAATATTTTTGGAAAGAGGACTGGGGTTATTTTCTCTTAGGCTGAGATTTTTTGTAGTAAGGAAGTTGTTATGTAGTTTGTGGAGCAGGAATATGCTTCTTTAAAGTAACTTTGAGATGGTATTTTGAATGATAATTTACTTTACAAGATCCATTACATGTTTTAGGTTTATTTTTCATACCTAAAATATCAAATTGTTTGCCAAAAGAACCTAGTTTATGCTTAGTTTTATGCATTTCCCATTTTAAGTGCCTTTGAAGCTTAAGATCCTGGCAGATATTAAGACCTTCCTTTTGAGTAAGGCTGATGGATTCCCCACAGGTAAACCGAGAGTAAGGAATTTGGTTAACATGTTCTTCTCTAATTTTGTTATGTACTCTTTCTTCAAGAAGAGAAGGAAGGCCCACGAGGAACTTTTCTTTCGAAAAAGGTTGGTTAGAATAATCCTAGAGCATAACATGGGTGAGGAAAGTCTTTTTGTACCATTGGAAGTCACTAAGGTGTTTGCAACAAAGGTTTTAAAGGAGTTTAACATTCTTGTCTTGGAGATGTGAATGATATCCAACAAAATGGAGGGAGATTGCTAAAATTAGGGAGCCAACTACATATTAACAGGCATCATCATTTTTAAAAATGATATTGTTGTCTTCCCCTATCTTGATTGCGTCAAGAATGAAGTTCTACTCCTCAAAGGTGAGATGAAAATCCCACAATCCTTTGAGTTGGCTAGAGAACCCTGCAATGAGTAGTTCTATTATAGCTTTGTCACAAGTACCAAATTAGGTTTTGTAAGCATTTGCAACCATGGTCATTTGTTGAAGAAGGTTAAGGATATAGTATTCTGACATACCATTGATATTCCATTCATATAGAGATGAGGCTTTATAGTTTGGCTGGATAACTTTATTGGGCTTCGTCTTAAGGCTAAGGTTAGGAACAATGCTTCTAGGGATAAGTGTAATACCCCAAATTTTTAACCAACCTAATCCCAAATAATTAGCACCTTAATCCAATTCTTATCTCAAAAAAAATTTATTCTAACCTTACCCAAAATTCTTTAATCCCAAAATATTAACCTATCCTAATATTTGACCCAAGAAATTTATAATTTTTAACCTAACCTTAATTCTGGTTAAATTATGTAAGTAATCTCACCTTTTTAACTAAATCAAAAATTAACCTAATCTAATCTTAACTTCTAGCCTTCTCTTTTTCCTTTTTCCTTCTTCACTTGTGTTGATTTTGTGGTGTATGGGGCTTTTCTTTATCTGCAAAACACAACCATCACCCTGCCTCCCACATACACCATGACACCATCATCCTTTCTACCCTTATGCCTATCTTTTTTTCTTCTTCTCTTCCCCTGCCATGCTGATCACCATCATCATCATCCCTCATGCCTCTACCCGATCGCCATCAATTTCAACCATCACCATCACCCCTATTCTTTTTCTTTTCTTCTTCTCTGTTGATTATCATCATCGTCATCATCACCTCCTCTTCCATTCTCCTCCATGGCACGCCACCTTACTAGTATAAATATACCCCTCTACCCTTCCATTTTTGGTCGTCCATAACCTATCCCTGACCTTCTTTCTTCTTCCTTCTTCTTCCTCCCTATTGTTTTTCTTTGCTTTTCCCGTTATCACCACCCTCACCACTATGTACCACCACCCACTGCCCATTGGCCAGTGGAATGACCACCAAGGTCACCCCAACCTTCCCCCTCACTACCGGCTATCATCACCGACCATCATCGCCGACCACCGTCTTTTTTCCCTTCTTCTTTCTCTCGTCTATCACACTTTTGTAGAGTGCACAGCTTGTGCATGGCCGTGCAATACTAAAAATTTCTTATCGCATAGCCGTGCAACCTTTGCACCACCTAGCTATGCGTGATATTTTCTCTCAGCTTGGTGTGCACCGCTGCAGTATAGCCGTGTAACCTTTACACTGCCTGGTCGTGCATAATATTTTCTCTCGATCAAGGGATGCACTGCTTGCTACACAGCCGTGAAACTTCCCATTTTTGGTCGTGCAACCTTATTTTTACCTCCAAACCTTGTCCAAACACCACTAAAATTTTAACATAGCTCCACTACAGATTCCTCTACACTTCCATACAACTTAAACTTCCATTTGACTCTGGTTATTTCTATTTTTACCCTCCTCTACCTTAACTGTTACCTTAATTTTTATCTTTGATCCTAATTGTATCCTATCTTATTTTCATAGGTGGTATTATGGTGATCTCGGAGGAGGTATAGGATTTACGTGCATAGAGCCGGATGTCTTTATTGGTAAGGATACATGTCGTAGCTAGGATTTTATGTGACATATGTATTTTTGTATGAGCTTTTGTGTTGAGTATATTGTATTGAGTAATATATTTATGAACATACTATGAAATGATATTCTTGAGAGTAATGAAATTATGTAAGTACGGATTTGGGTATAATGTTGGATACAAGATATCTATGGAAAACTGAGGATATGTACTTCGGATAATAATTGGAAATTTATATGTATTAGCATTAGGTTTCATAAGGCCTTTGGGAGAATATAATTATCTTGACTACCCTAAGGGTGTTATGATCATTTGAGGATAATTACGTGGCTGCACTTATGTTGTTCAGTCGTATGTCTTGCACATTTATATGAGTTCAATACGATAATATACAATTAACTTTAAATAAGGTATTAATCATTTAAAGTGAAAGATCATGTGAGTCAGGCCAAGGTGTTTATATGGGTATGTTCCACCGGATAATAATAGTGGCTTAAGTGTGTTGTCCCCAAGAAGTGCTTCAGTTTGTTCCACTAGATTAAGAATAGTGGGGCCCCACACTCAACGTGAATGAAAATATGATTAAGAGATAAAGTATAAATAGAAGGATACTAATCATTTAAAGTAGAAGACTATGTGAGTTAGGATCGAGGTATTGAGTCTGTTCCACCAAATAATAATAGTGGCTCAAGTGTGTTGTCCCTAAGAGGTGCTTTAGACTATTCCACTGGTTTAATAATAGTGGCTCAAAAGTATTCTACTCTGAGAGGTATTGGATCCGTTCCACTGGATAATAATAGTGGCTCAGATTTGTTATCATCGAGAGGTGTTTCAGACTGTTCCAATGGTTTAAGAATAGTGGGGTCCCTGAACTCAATGTAAATAAAAGATTGGAATATGGTATATCTAATGAAAGACCTGGAATCAGTAATTATCAAGCATTCTTTGATCTATGCATGTATGATTTTCTTATGAGAATTCTTTTATCATGTGTAACCCTATTTGACTATACAGTTACCTTACTCAGTACGTAGTGTAATGATCATCCGTTTCATGGGTTCTGCTCAATCCAACGAGTAGATGACCTAATGTATATGTACAGGTTGATGAGTACCAAGTGGAGGAATTCGCAGCTGTTGATGATATATATAGAGAGGAGTGATGTCTTTTGTATTAGGGTTTTGGGTGTCGAGTCATGTTATCTAGATGATAGTTTTACTCGGATACCTTTTTGGAATCTTAGTTCCATGGGATCCTTTTTGTGGTATTTTGATATTATAATCGGAGTTGATCTCCACACGTTTATTTGATGTTATTAAAATTTTTCTTATTTCTTCCTATCATGTTTTATTTTTTTTAATCATTTTTCCTTGTGATTGATGTAAGGATGGCGGGGGTAAGCCAAAATTATGTCAGATACAGTGGTAACACCCAACTATTTGATTATACACTTCCATTTAAGACGAAAGTTTTCAGTAGTAAATTTTGAGGTATTACAATAAGAGTTCTAAAATATGAGGGATGTTCATGAAGGCACAAAAGGGTTGGGTTTTCTTCAGCCTCATTCTTTGTTTGTGGCAAAGATGTAAAACCAACAATGTTAATTTGAGAGCCTTGTTCAGGCATGTTAGGCCAAATATCTTCATGTTGGGTGTCCACATCATTTTCACCACTTCTCTTCAAAATAAAAGGATGGTGATAAACAATTTTTTCTCTTATTCTTGTTTTTTTCAAATATTTTTTTTGCCTCTCACACACTTACTTTTTTATGCTTTTTAACACTTTATTCACATACAACCTTAAATCACTTGTGTAAGTCTCATCAATTTTTTTTTTCTAATTTTTAGAATAACGGTAGATATGTGTTTTAGGTTTGATTAGAAAAATGTGGGCGATGACACAAATAAATGTCAATGTAAAAAGGTCAAAGGGGTTAATTAAGGAATGTACAACTCATGTACATAAAAAATGGGGTAGAAATCTATCTAGCTATGTGGTGGTAAATCCTAAGGTATCTTTATCACTTTCTCAATCAAGACGATTATGACTTAAAAGCTTCGATTAGCACATGAACAAGTAATAATAATCTCTATAATATATTACAAGAGGACGTGATCAAACAAGTTAGTGCATATGAGGTTTACAAAGAAAAATGTAACCAATAAAATATACATTATTTTATGTGAAACGCACAGACACGAAGGCTTATATGGATCAAAAACTCACTACGGGTTATGATGAATCTCAACATGTCATGTTGATGGTTAGAAGATCATACATGTTTTCACTCCAATCACATAGATATGTGTTCCCTAATTAGAAATTAACACAAAAAAGAAAAAAATCCCACTTGACTTTATCTTAGTTTTTGTGATCATCTATTAGCATGATTTCAAATATATATTCATCATTGACTAGTTATGGACTCCTAATACCCAAGAAAAAACCAAAAAGACTCAAATAAACAAAAATCATAGAAAATACTAAAAAAAATAAAGTATTAATAATAAATAAACACACATAATATCAATGAAGCACAAAAAATGAACCAAAACTCCCCCACACTTATCATGGACATTGTCCTTAATGGATAATCCATCTACACAAAGGAGGAAAAATAACTCAGAATAAGTGAGAGCATATCAAAGGTACTTGAAAGGTGATGAAAATACTATACAAATACTAGGTAATAAGTTCAAATTTCTATGCCAACATGATCCGTGTCGTGAAACATGTCCCCACTCTATGTTGCCTCACAAGTGATTGGTTTGTGTTACCTCCCAACTTCAAAATTTCTATGTCTTTTTGCCATGCGATTTCTTCATAAACATTTTAAATTGCTATGAATTTAGAAATAAAAAAAATAAAACTCCTATTAAATCAAAATAAAATCCATAGAACAATATTATGTTCAACATATACTTGGGTTGCCTCTCAAGAAGTGCGTCTTTATAGTCATTAGCTTGACTCTAGTCTCATTCACTCAGGATTCTTTAAGCATATGATGGTTTTGAGGCTCTCAATCTCTCTACCTTCATAAGCTTTCAATTGGTGTCCATTTACCTTACATTTCTCTCTTTTTTGGACTACTTATCTCTATTAATCCGAAGGAGAAAACCTATGTACGATCCATACCAATGCAAATGCAACTTAATAGGAAATAATTTTAAGCGAGAATTTAAAAGTAGTACTTTTTACCCTTTTTCAAACTACCTTTTCTTGATTATTTGATCATGCATCCTCTTTGTGCACTCCTTGTATATTTGAGCATTTTCCTATGCTCCTAATAAAAATTCATCAAGCTCCTTTAATTATAGGTGCCTCATTTCACTTGTAGCTTGCATATCCATGTTAAGAAAATGAGTGGCCCAAAAAGCTTTATTCTCAATTTCTATAGGAAGGTGGAAATAATTTTTGAAAATAATTTTATAGGAAGACATTCCTATGAGGGTTTAAAAACTTGGTCTTATATGCCCAATTTGCATCATCTAACTATAAAGGCCAATCTTTCCTATAAACATTAATCATCTTTTCCAATATACTTTTAATATTTTGATTTAAAGCTTCTACTTGTCCGCTAGTGGCGGGATGATATGGATTTAAAATCTTATGCATAACTCCATGCTTACCTAATAGAGCATCAAATACTCTTACAAAAATGAAAACCCCAATGACTTATGATAGTCCTTGACGTTCCAAATCTTGTTATTTTTTAAGAATTTCATGACAAATTTTACATCGTTAGTGGGAATTACAATAGCATCCACCCACTTAGATACATAACAGACTACGACAGTGATATATTCATTATGCATAGATTTAGGAAATGACCCCATAAAGTTGATACCCCACACATTAAATAATCAACAACTAAAATATTTTTGAGGGGCATTTCTTATTTTTGAGAAATATTACAAATCCTTTGGCATTTTTCATAGGCCTTAGTGAAAGCATAAGCATCATTAGATACTGTAGGCTACTAAAAACATTTTTGTATAACTTTAGCTCTAGTTCTGGTGCATCCAAAATGACCACCACATTCTTTACTATGATAATGAGATAACATAGAATGAAAATCATGTTTAGATATGCATATCCTTATTATTTTATCATAACATATTTTATAAAGATAACGATCATCTCAAAAAAAATATCTCAAGTCATGCTAAAATTTCTTCCTTTAATGATATACCAAATCATTAGGGAGAATTTCACTTACAAGGTAATTTGCAATATTAGCATGCCATGGATGATTTGTAACTACATAGAGTGTCTAATTAGTGAATGTGTCATGAATAGGCTCACCCTCATTACTTTCCTCATATGATGTCGGTAAGCAGGATAAATGATCTACTATGTTATTTTCATTTCCCTTATTTCTAAGTCAAACTCTTGTAGTAGTAGGATCCATCAAATAATTTTGGGCTTAGCATCTTACTTAATAAAAATATATCTCAAAGTAGCATGACCAATATACAAAATGATTTTATTAAGCAACAAATAAGGACGAAGTTTATTAAAAGCAAAGACCATAGCTAACAATTCCTTTTTAGTTGTAGAATAATTTTTGTGTGTAGAATTTAAAGTTTTGATAGCATAATTAATAGTATGGAAAAGTTTATATCTATGCTATCCCAAAACTACTCCTAATGCCACATCACTAGCATCACACATAATTTCAAAAGGAAGATTCTAATATGGATCAACAATAATAGGAGCATTCACAATTTTTTCTTAAAGAATGTTAAACACACATAAGGAAACTCAAAAGTCACATCCTTAGCTAGTATATCACATAGAGGTTTTTAAATTTTTGAAAAGTTCTTAATGGACCTTCTATAGAAGCCAATATGAGCAAGAAAATTTTGAATGTCCTTAACACATTTCTAGGGAGGTAATTTTTCAATAACTTCAATTTTTGCTTTATCTACCTCTATCCCCTTACATGAGATATTATATTCTAACAAAATCCTTATTACACCAATAGATGACATTTTTACCAATTATAAATAATATTAGTGTCCTCGTAACATTTTAACACAAGCTCAAAGTTATCAAAACATGCATCAAAATATGAACCAAGCAATAAAAACTCATTCATAAAAATTTCCATAAATTTCTCAACTTTATCATGAAATATGGCCATCATGCATCTTTGGAAGGTGGTAGGAGCATTAAAAAGGCCAAAAAGCATCCACCGATATGCAAAAGTGCCATAAAGACAAGTAAAAGTGGTCTTTTTGTGGTCCTCATGAGTAGGGATTTGCATATAACTAGAATAGCCATCTAAAAGGTAATAAAATTCATTTCCTCCTAAATGCTCAGGTCAATAAAGGGAAGGAGAAAATGATATTTTCTTGTGTCATCATTTATTTTTCTAAAATCAATACAAAATACGCCATCCAGTAACTATTCTTGTAGGTATCAACTCATTACGATCATTCTTAACCATAATAATTCCATCTTTCTTAAGAACCACTTGTACAGGACTGATCCAAGAGCTATCAAAGATGAGATAGATCATTCCTGCATCCAAAAGCTTAATTACTTCTTCTTTTTTACCATCTCTTGCATTGTTGGGTGTAGTTTCCTTTGAGGTTATATTACCTTCTTATAGTTATCTTCTATGAGAATTTTATGCAGATATGTGGAAGGACTAATCTCCTTAATATCAATGATGGTCCATCCAAAGGCCTTATTTCACCCCCTAATAAATCTTTACAACTTAGTTAACTATGATGAAATAATAATAGGAAGAGTATCATTATGACCAAGAAAAATATACTTTAAGTTTTCGGGAAGTAGCTTGAGTTTTAAAGTTAGTGGATCCTCAACATATGGTTTTAAATTTGGGGCTTGATCTCTCTCTAGTCCTTTAAAGGGGCTAGTTTCTCTCATAATAAGGATGAGTTTTTAGGTATTGAACGAACTCTTTGACTCGTTCTCCGTCTACATTACCTTAGGATTGTACCAAGAATGTCTCCAAAGGGTATTGTATGACACTTGCTCGAAAATAATTATGAATTACTTCATCCAATACATTAACGTTATAGAAAGTGTCATTCTTATAAAAGTATTAAATGCTTTTAAAGACATTGAATGTAACTTCCTTGCTTTGGAATCAAAGAATAAACTTACCCTCACGGGCATCAATTAGAGTCTTTCATGTAACTAGAAATAATATACTAAGAATGAGAGGAATCCTTTGATCCTCTTCCATATCAAGCACAACAAAATCAATAGTAAATATAAATTCATCCACTTTCACCAAAACATCTTCTATCATGCGTTTGGGACACTTAATAGATCTATCAATCAGTTGCAAAGATGCATTAGTGGGTTTTGGCTCTCCTAGACCCAAATACTTAAAAATAAAGAAATATATCAAATTTATGCTAGAAATTAAGTCACATAGAACCTTTTCAAATTTCAAAATGGCAATCACACAAGAAATAGTAAAACTTCCCAGATATGTTAGCTAAGGAGGTAAATTATTTGTAAAATATCACAACACTCCTCATTTAATCTAATGATATCACAATCTTCCAATTTTATTTTTTTGAGTAATAATGTCGTTAAAAATTTGGCATACTTAGGTACATGCCTCACAATATCAATTAATGGTAAATTAATATGAACTCTTTTTTAAATATCTAGAAATTTAGTAAATTGTGCATATAAATTACTTTGGACTATCCTTTCTGTAAATGGAAGAGGAGGGACATATGTTTTACTTCTTGAAATTGAGTCTTGGTTACCTCTTATTGTGACTTCGACACTAATTTTGGAGCTTTCTTGATGCATAATGCTAAACATATGAAGTAAGACAATTCTTAGTGATGGAATCGAGTAGATTACAACAAAACAAAACAAATTATAAAAGAGGTTAAGAATATGAAGGGTGAACTTAATCTTGAAATAACTTCAATATTAAGCACTTATACTAACCAACTAAGGTATCAACTCTTAGCTTAAATGGTGTAAGATTTTAATGGAACACAAAATACTAACTCTTAGCCTTGGATGAGAGTGTTGTGTTAACAACAACCAAAAAGTTTTGGTCAAAATTTAGCTACTTTCTTTCATCCCTTTTAACTCTATATATAGTGTATTTAGGCCATGAGTAAGTTACAACTATACATCTAACTCATAGTGAGTAGATTTGGTTATGCCTCCAACTATAGTTTACACTATTACAAGCTAACTAAGGTTGATAGTCACTACATTAAGCTATTATTGAATGTTGAAACCTCCTAGCCCTCCATCGCATGATGGATGATATTAAAACCTATGACAAGTGCTTAGAAAATATAAATTAAACTTTAAGAAATTCTAACAACACTTTTTAACTATGCTTAACTAAGAAAGGAAAATTTTAGTTGATTGAAAGTTGACGGATGAAAGACTCCTCGACAGGCTAGACTTGGCTGAAACTTGAGGTTGCTTCTCCCCTAAATTAATATTGATTTGATACCTTTATCTTCTCAAAAATATACTCCCAAGGATCCTTAAATCCTTTACATGAAATAGGAGCTTCAAGGTGTAGACTTTTCGGCTAAAATGTTGGAGTGTAAGGATGGAGATAATTGTGGCTTTGATGAGACATATTAAAGCCATAATGGATCCAACCAAATGTGTCTTTGAGGACCCATAATGTACCCATAATAGATCCAGCCATACATGGGGTTGACAACTTGCTTCGGTCATGCATGGTTTTATATGGCTTCCTAATAATCTTTCTTACTCATTAACCCAATTAAGAAGAGTACTGAATTCTTCAACTTTGGAAAAATTAACAAGTAGATTATCCTTTTTATTCTCATTTGAGGAGGGATTCTCCTACATCATTTATTCTCTTTTTTCTTTTCCCCTTAAGGTTGTGGTCGGGGTAATGTCTTCCCACTACTTAATGATATAGTATTAACTTGCTCTTTTGGGTTTATCACTAAGTCAATTGGCAATGTGTTGGATGCTCTTCTATAATTGCATAAGCTAATTGCCCAATCTATGTTTTCAAGTTCTCGAGGGAGGATTATTTATCTTGGAAATGTTTCTTCGTAGTGATAATGAAATTTCTCATCATTTCTTCTAAGGAAGGTTTATGTGGTTACTGAGATAGAATCGGAGCAAGTTAGATAGATCTATATGGTGGGAATCTAGGGGGACTAAATTGATTGTCATTTCTCCAATTGAAGTTTGGATGGTTCCTCCATCCTGGATTATATACGTTCATGTAAGGATTTTTTTTTCCCACATTGTTAGCAAGATAATTAACTTGATCAAAAGATGGCCGAAAAGGATTACATATGTAATACCCAAATTTTTTAAACCTAAAATTAATAATTAACACCTTATTTGGAATAGTTTAATATTAAATTATTAATATAACTATTTTGTTAACCTTTGATTTATAAAAATGGATAGGATTATTTAAATAAATTAAAATAAATATTTTATTATTTTATCATACTATTTTATTTAAATAAATTCTCAAACCATAAATTTTACTAAAATTTTCCTCTTAAATTAATACTTTAAATTTTAAATAAATTAATTTAATGAAAAGTTTTCCACTTACCTAATTTCTAATCCTAACTCTAAAAATAATTTTATTTTTCTTTTTTCGCTTTCTCTTTTCCTTTTCATTTTTTCATTTTCCTTTTTCTTCCTCTTTTTTTTCCTTCTCTTCCTTTTCTTTCTTTTTCCTCTTGGGCCAACCGACCTTCTTCTTTTTCTTTTCCTTCCTCGCTGGGCCACCTGGCCTTCTCCTCTCTCCCCCTCCTTCTCGTGTGACCTTCCCCTTACTTGTCCAGCCCGTTCTCCCTCCTCCCCTTCCTTCCTTATTTTTTTCTTCATTCTTTTCCCCTATTAGTCCAACCCAACCTTTCTTTTTTTTTTCTCTCTCCTCTCCCTCGCGCGGGATGACCTACTGACCCTTTCTTCTCCCCTATTCAGCTTACCATTTCTTCTTCTCTTCTTCTTCCTTCCTCTCCCTAATGATGAACCAAACAACCCCCATGCCTACACTCATATGCCTGCCACCAACCCCCTGCACCTTTCATTCTAGCCTACAACATGTCCCTCTCTCCCTCGTCCCTTTCCCTTCCATTTTTGACCATGCAAATTCCTACAAACCTTCCCACGTGCCCCTTTTGTTACACCCCCAAATTTTAGAACTTAAACATTTTGTTTTAAAAAGTTAATAGTGGAAGTCAAAACACAAAACGTGGGGATGTCACACCACATCCAACATAGAAGAGGTACTCCCTATGCCTAGTCTATGTCGGGTGCAAGGCAAAAGTAACCTTATACCTAGGAATCAGGTGTGGGAAGCACTTGATTTCACTGCAATACAGGGTATGAAAAAGTGAGAAGGGAATAAATAGTAAAAATAGAGGACTAGGAGTCTAAAGAGAGAGATATAGATATCCGGATAACCATACCCTTTACCAATACATTTAGTGCTCACCCAAGGCAATCACATCAAGCTAACAATCATCAACCACCTACAAAATAGGGTAGGTCTATTTGTGGGAATGAGTAGCACCTATGAAACGGGTGGTTAGTATGCTATATACTAAGTAAGGGAACAATATTATCGAAATAGGAATATAAATAGCACATGCTTTCACATTATATAATAAAGGAAATATAACCAAGTAAATGAACATCTCATAAGGCATAATATAATCAAGATCCTTTTATTAGGTATAGTCCATTTTCATTCGTTTATGTACGATGAGTACAGGGACCTCACTATTCTTAAACCGGTGGAATGGTCTAAAACTTCTTGGGGACAACACACCCGAGCTACTATTATTTCCAGTGGAATGGAGGTGATAACATCTTCTCAAGGCAGAACACTCCCGAGCCACTATTCTACCCGATGGAATGGGAATAACTCATCTCCTTGGGGCAGAATGCTCTCCAGCCACTATTCTACCCGGTAGAACAGGAATAAATCACCATGCTCATGACTCATTCATTCTTATACTTCAAATCATTAGTATCTTTCCCATAGGTTATAGAGGTATGTTTTATTTCACGATGAGTAGGCGCCCCACTATTCTCAACCAGTAGAACGGTTTGAAAATTCTCAGGGACAACACACCCGAGCCACTATTCTTTCCAGTGGAATGGATATTAAAAACATCATTTTGGGGCATAATGCTCCCGAGCCACTATTCTACCTGGTGGAACAGGAATACATATATATGAATATAATAAAAATAATCCCATGGCTCTACTCACGTGCTCTTTCACTTTAAGTGATTAATATCTTATTTAAGATTGATTCTTAGACATAGAACATAGTCAAAACATATGTAAATATAGCATGGAATACAATCAAATAGATATGCATATAATATAAGTCCAAATCCTTAAGTCCTGTCAAACCCTAATTACACTTCCTTCAGTATTCATTCTCCTATGTTGGTCGATCCACTCACATTATATTATGACATCTCTCAAATCCCTTCATTAGTATCACACCCAAAAATCACAACCTATTTCCCATAAGTTTGATTTAGTAATCTCATCCCGATGTATATATATATATTAAACACTAAAGTATCCAAATCTAAATCCCATAAAATTTTCATAACACTTCATATAAAATGTTCATCATTTCTAATTCCCAATAGTTATTCTCTAATCTATGAAGATGGAATAATAATATTAACATCTCAAGATGTCTGGTCCCAAAGTTACTATTAAACATTTATGAACCCCAACATAACGATAATATCCCCATGTATTAATCAAGTTATTATTGTCATAATCTAAGTCTCCTAATACATAAATTACCAAACTCCCTTAGTATCCCATAATGACCAAGTTACCCTTTTAGCACAATTAACACCTTTATTTCATAAAATATTATACCTTCCATACATATTATTTTTCCAATTACTCATTCATTATCATACCTCATGAGAGACCTTAAGCCCATTTACCACAACTCACTCAACCCACATTTCATTTCTTAAGTTATAAATTTCACCAATATGACATTATCATTATTCAATCCATAGTTCATACATTAAGTTATATTTTCACAAATATGACATTCTCATCATTCAACCCATAATTCATACCTTACAATATAATTTCACAATTATATCATTATCATCATTCAACCCATATTTCATACCTTAAGTTATATTTTCACAAATATGGCATTCTCATCAATCAACCCATAATTCATACCTTAAGATATAATTTCACAAGTGTGTCATTATCCTCATTCAATCCATATTTCATACCTCAAAATATAACATCAACACTATGACATTGTCATCATCTCACCCTTATTTCATACCTTAAAATATACTTTCACAAATATGACCTTTCCATCATTCAACCCATATTCCATACCATGGATATAATTCCACAAGTGTGGTA
This sequence comes from Tamarix austromongolica, assembly GCA_039764185.1. Lineage (NCBI taxonomy): Eukaryota > Viridiplantae > Streptophyta > Magnoliopsida > Caryophyllales > Tamaricaceae > Tamarix > Tamarix austromongolica. The sequence continues at coordinate 18,576,263 of CM077809.1, read as the reverse complement.
TTGCCATTATTTCAACCATAGATATATTTCCACAAGTGTGATATCATCATCATTCAACCATAGATATATTTCCCCAAGTGTGATTATTTTAATATTCAAAATTAAATATTATTATTTTTAATATTAAAAATATCCAATCTATTTTAATTATCCTAACTCACCTATTCTTCTTTTTCATTTTTCCCCTTTTCCTTTTCTTTCTTCCTTTTTCTTTCCTTTTTTCTTTCTTTTTCTTTCTTTTTCCTTTTCTTTTCCTCATCTTTCCCCGAAATGGGCCTGGTTACCAAGGCCCAAACCTCCCTCGTCTTTCTTCCTTCAGCGGCCCATAATGATGTACTATGCCTTTCTTCTTTTTCCCTCACGCAGTGTTTGGTTTAAAAAAATTTACCCATCACCGGTCCGATCTTTCTTCTTCCATTTCTTTCTTTTCTTTTCTCCTAGACTACTAGTCCATACATCTTCTTCCTCCTTCCTCCCTTCCCTTCATTGACCTGAAACTCCACCCGCCTCTGAGAATGACGTTGTCGGTTACACCCATTTTGACCAGCCATTTTCCTTCCTTTCTCTTCCCCCTGACTCGCTAATTAGCACGACCCAACCCACCTCCCTTTATTTCCATGCAAGACCCTCCTTTTCCAGTGCAAATGCCCCTGCCAGAACTTGAATTTTGCCAGCGCTGCCGGCGAACCCTAACCCTACCTACCCTACTCCCTCACCATCCCACAAACCTTACCCTCTCATCTGAACTGTATAAATAACCCTAACTAGCTTGAACTTGAATATTTTTTTGAAAATTCTAAAATATACTCTCGTGCGTCACTGCCACTTTAGATGCTTTTTCCGCCGCCATTGGCCAACTTTGTCGCCCACTCTACCCACCTAAGTACTCCCTGCAATGCCATCTAATTAACTACATCGCCCTTCTCCCTCGATTCTCCCTACACGAGCCGCCTCGATTGTGCAAAGTAGCCCCCTCAACCAACCCCTTCTTCCTCATCCACCGCCCTTTGCACCACCATTAACCACCAATTCTACTGCTACCACTGCCTCCTACACCTTCCAAAACCACCTACAGACCCTCCTCTATCTTACCCTACGCTCTCTTCCTCCCTCTCATCCTTTGTCTCTCTTCTTCTTCCCCTTTTGGCCACCACCACCGCTATCATTGGCTGTGCCACCACCATCATTCTACTCCTCTCCATCTAGGCAGTCACAAACACCCCTACTGCCACCCTCATTCGCCCTCTCCTTTTCTAAGCCCTCAACTTTTCTCCATTTCTTCTCTTTTTCCGGCCACCACCGCCACCGCCGTGCAGTACCACCGGTGCCGCCTATCACCACCAGCTTAAGGTGGAACCCTAAACCCTCTTAACCCCTTTTCACTATTTATACAAGCCTTATTTATTTTATTTCATTTTATTTCACTTTTTTGATTATATTATTACTTTTACTACTACTACTACTACTACTACTACTACTACTACTACTACTATTGAGGGCCGAAGCCCTATTTTATTTTATTTTGATTATTATTATTATTATTAGTAGTAGTAGTATAATGCACTATTATTATTATTATTATTATTATTATTATTATTATTATTATTATTATTATTATTATTATTATTATTATTTTCAAGTAGCGTCGAAACCCTACTTTACCTTACCCTCAGTTTATGATATTGTTATTATTACTTCATGATTATTATTATTATTAATAATAATGTCACTAATATTATTATTGATATTATTTTGGTGAAGGGTCGAAGCCCTTATTCCACCATTTATTTTGAATCATATTATTATTATCTTAGTATTTTTAGTGTTATTGTTATCATCATCATCATGATCATCATTACTATTATTACTATTATTAATATTACCATTATTATTATTTTTAGTATCACTATTATTATTATTAGGGTAAAGTCCTCAAACCTTATATTATCAACTTTTACAATATTACTATTATTTCTTATACCTTTAGCAAAATTGGTAATTAGTTAATGTCATTTTTATTAATATCTTATTCTTTTTATCAAAAACCTAGTCTTAGAATAAATTAGTAAATGATAGTATTTTAGTATGAGGGAATCTAATATTTAGTTTTTCCCTCATATATAGGTGAGACCAGTCAAAGCCCTAAGGAGGCGTAGGAGCGTGCTCCAAGACCAGTGTTGTTTTAGATAAGGGTGTAGTTAAGGTCGATTGTCTGTAATGTGTTTTACATGTCTTGTATGCCATATACCATGATATATGATGTATAATATGTGTGTTGTTATAACTAATTTGGTGCATTATGACTTAGAGTTGAGGTCTGTTCAGGTGACATTTTATGGCATGCGTATGGTATGTATAAGTTTTGTTTTTATGTGAATTGATGTGGTCTGTAAGATATGCATGCTAGGTTATGTAACATGTTGATATGGAGTGAAATGAGGTGGGGGAATCTAGGGTTGCATGGAGGAATCTAGGGTTTGCATGGAGGAATCTAGGGTTTTGCATGGAAGAATCTAAGGTTTTCCATGGAGCAATCTAGGGTTTTATATGCATGGATCTAGGGTTTGCATGGGAGAATCTAAATATGTAAGGAAGAATCTAGGGTTTTCATGGGTGAATTTAGGGTTTCACGTGGGAGTTTTAGGGTTGGTATGAAAAAGTTCGAAGGGTTGTATGGGATGTGTAAAGTCTGCATGGGGGTAAATTTTACGTATGGAAAGTTGATTTGAGGTATGAGGAAGGTAATGGAAGTGTTGTTTGGGTGTTGGAATGCTTTAAATGAAAAATAGTACGCATGACAATATAAGGATACATAGGAGACCGATCTAGGGTTTGTGTGGTCAACTAAGGTTTGGTGTGGCTACTTAGGGTTTTGGGGTGACACGTATACTTGGTGATTAAAGTGTGATAGTAAAGTTGGAATCTATGGGTTGGGTTGGGTGGTGTGTTAAAATAATTTAAGTTGTGTAAAGTGGAGTAGGATATGCCATTTAGGTCTAAACTAGGGTTTTTGGGTAACAACCCTAGAGGGAGGCAGTGAGTGGATTTGAGGTGAAAGGTAGTGGGCCTTAACCCACCTAGATGGGAAATGGACTTTAAAGTGAGTTTGAATGAGGAGGAAAGGATGTAAGGTTGAGTTAAGGAGGAGTTTGAGTTTCATGGTGTGGGGTTGGGCTTTTGGAGGATAAGTGCAGAGGGAGTTAGTCATGCATGTCTAGGGGTTAAATTTCCAAATAAGACACTTAAGACATTAATCATGGAAAGTGAAAGATTATTGAGACTGGTCCCACCGATCCACCGGTTAGAAATAGTGGCTAGGGTGCTTCGTCCTATGCATGTTCGATCCACCAGCTATAATAGTAGTTAGGGTATGCTACCCTATGCGTGTTCAATCCACCGGCTATAATAGTGGTGGATTCCGAGCTCAATAAGTCAAACCCTAAAGTTTGCTAAGACACATAAAAGACATTAAGTACTTATAGTGGAACACCGTGCAAGTCGGGGCCAACTGATCCACCGGTAAGAAATAGTGGTTAGGGCATCCTGCCCTATATGTGACCGATTCACCGGCTAATAATAGTGGCTAGGTGCATTGTGCCCTGTGCCCTGTGCATCTCCACTCCACTGGCTATAATAGTGGGGGGGTTCCCGTACTGACATGGACTTGATAAAGAGCATGGTGTGGAATGATTATCCATAATAGATTAATTAAGTAGTTAATCCAAACTATAATCAGCCTTTGTTTATTTGTTCTCCAAAGTGATTGTATGTTGTTTTTATTATTATTCAGTTTGAATTATGTGCTTATATGTGTTGGATTTAGGGAACGGTTACCTTGCTCAGTACGTAGCGTAGTGATCGCCCTTTTATGGGTGCTGCTTATTCCCATGAGCAAGAGGCTCTTTGACTTTGTGCGGGTGGGCGATGCCTCTTTTGATGACATTGATTTCCATGAGGCATCAGGCAGGGTTGAGTGATGATCATGAGCTAGATTGATTATCGGAGTGGTGTGGTCGGTTTTCTCTACTTATGATATTACTATTCCTTTCTATCATTTCTCCTATGTATTGAATTTTCCAAATTTAAACTTTAAAGATTGTAGACATTATTTCCTTTCCATGAACTTTGATTTTATACTTTGGATTATGTGAACTTTTATGCGTACTCTGATTTTTGTGTTATGAACATTTAGTTTAATTATTAATATGTGTTTGATGATAATCTTTTCTTAGCCTTAGCACTTGCACTAGAACAGTAGGAGTGAACCGGTCTGGTACTAAGTGTGGTGGTAACATCTCCAGAATTTATAGGTTTAAATTTAAGTGTTTCTGTTTTAAAATAAAATAATAAATTTTGGGGTGTTACACACTTACCTTAGCTCCGTGCTGCGCTACAAGTAGTTATAATCACATAAAATACAAAAATATATAATCACATATAACATGCAAAGCATATAATATATATATTAGGCCTTAACCACATCCTTACCTAAAATGACACTGGACTTAGAAGACGCTCTTATGCCTCCTTAGGGTTCGGACTTGGTTCACCTATAAAAGGGGAAATACTAGGATTAACTTCCCTCTTATTAACATTTTCATCAATTCCTACTTACCTCTATTATAACCTAGTATTAGGGATAATAATAATAATAGCAGTAGCTTTATTAGTAAAAATAAGGATATTATCCTTAAAATTGTTAATCATGCTATTATTAGCCAAAATAGGTTTAGGTAGTTATATTAGTCAATGATAAGATATTATTAAAAATATTAGAAATAGTAATGATAATAACTTTAATAATGATTCAAATAATAATAATAATAATAATAATAATAATAATAATAATAATAATGAGGTTAGAATAATAATTACACTAATTATACTTAAGGGCTAGGAAGGTTAGAGCACAACCTAGTGAGGGTGGCAACTAGGTGGCGGCACATGGCGGCAGCGGTAGTGACGGTAGAAGTGGGGGTTGGAGAACGTGGTCTTTTAGGGCTAGAAGAGAGAGAGAGTGAGATGGTGGTTGTGGCGGTGGTGGACTCTCTAGGTTGAGAGGGTTGGAGTGGTGGTGGTGGCACAACAAAGGTGGCAGTGGTTGTGGTGGCCAAGGGTGGTGGAGAAGGAGGGAGGATGAAGGAGAGGGAGAAAGGGAGAAAGGAAGGTAGAAGGAGGTAGGGGAGGCTCTGTTGAGTTGATTGGGTGGCAGGGGAGGTGGTGATTGTGGTGGAGGAGGCGGCGCACTGCGACGATGGGTGCAAAGTGGCAGGTTGAGCAGCCAACTTTCCACGGTTGGGGTGGCTCATGTAGGGGAAACTAGGGGTGGTGAGTGGCTCCGTTTGGTGGAGGGTAATGTAGGAAAAGGGTTTGGGTGGTGTTTCGGGTGGTGGTGTTGCACGGGGGCGGCCGGGAGGGCATCTGAAGTGGTGGTGGCACAAATACGTAGGAGAATGCTGGGCAGGGTAAAGATGCCAAATGGGATCAGTATCAGGCATTTATAGGCCATTAGAGGGAGGATAAGATAAAGGGGGAAGAGGACAAAGGGGAAGCTGAGGCAAGGCTAGCTGGATAGCAGTGGCAGGGTGGTATGAGCCTGTAATTTATAGGGCACAGGTCGGTAGGGGGAGAGAAGGGAAAGGGGAAGGGGCATGCGTAGAAGGAGGTATAGGCAGGTTGTGGCTGGAAAGAGAAAGGAAAATGACGAGGGGAGAGAGGGGAGGTACAGGCCAATAGGGGAAGAATGACTGCAGAATTGCAAGCCAACTTGCAACTCGAGGGCGAGGAGAAGGAAGGAGGAAGAAGAAAGGGTCGGGTTGGCCAGTCTGGGGGAAAAAGAAAAGAAAGAAAAAGAGGGGAGAGAACCGACGGGTGAGGGAGGAGAAAAAAAAAGAAGGCGGGTTGGGCCACGCGGTGAGAGAAGAGAGGGAGGGAAGTTGGGCTAGGCATGGCCCAATCCGGGGAAGAAGGGGAGAAAAAGAAAAAGGAGAGAGGAGAAAAAGAAGAAAGAAAAAGGGGAAAGGAAGGAAAAGGGGGAAAATAAAAAGGAAAAATAGGTTGTTGGGGTGTTTAGGATATTTTGGTATTCTTGAATATTCAATAATAATAAGAATTAGTAAAATAATAATTAAATTCCTTTTTATATTAATTTAGGATATTTTGGGTAATTTTTCCTAAATTATATTTTTGACTAGAAAAATACTCTAATCTTCCCCAATGAAATTCTTTATTATTTTCCATTTTTTTCTCTTAAATACTCCCCTAATTTTAATAAAAAAAATATATTTACAACTTTTTCTAATAAATTCCTATTTTATTATAATTTTTTAAATTAGGGTTTTTAGATATTTTAGTTGATCCTCAAGGTGGCTAAGAAAACCCAAACTTAGCATTCTCATCTCCTTTCTTATGATGGTCATGCACAACTAATTAAATTATTAGTATCCAACATGCAAATATATTGGAATTGGGTTTTCATTCTACCTCAATATCTTATACACCAAATTAAAAGCTTACGCAGATGATTTCTTTGGATAAGGCATTTAGATGCTTCAAAGATAGTACTTGTGGTTTGGTGAGTGGTATGTTTACCAAAACAGGAGGGAGGTTTGGGCCTAATGGTGATTAATACATATTTTGACATATTTTATACTCTTTTAATCTTAGTTTTTGATCTTTTATTTGAATAGCATATGAGGAAAATTATGATTTTAGGGGTTAAGTGATAATAATCTCATATATTTAATTATTTTATCTAAAATGATATAAAACTTATGGATTTAAAATATGAGATCATTTATTAATTATTCTAATATTATTTTTTTAGCTAAAATAAGAAGAAAAAAAAGTGGTTCGGATCCTTTGGAAAAAAAATTAGTGTGGTTGTAGACAACACGCAATTTAAATTCTCTTGTTGTCCATTGTAGTATTGGTAAATAAGGGTATCGATTTATATAAGGGACTGAGATGACTCACCTTTATCTATGTAGATCACAAATCATAATAAAAAAAAACTCAAAATCACACGAAAGTAAATAATAAGAAAACACAATAATGGAGGTTTTTAAAATAGAAAAGAATAAATAAAAGATATTAATAAAAATAATAGGTGAATGCAAATATGATGAATGTACTAGGGAAATTGAAATCTATCACTAGACTAGGTTAAAATATAATAATAATTTCTAAGATATCTATTAATCACAAGAAAGGGACTTACCAAGTTACAAGCTAAAAGTAGACCCATACACCTTATATTACTTCATTGAAATAATTAATAAGATAAATTACCAATATTCAATTCTATTAAATGCTAGCAGTATAAAAAAAAAGTGGCTTCTATATTTAACTAAGTTTAAAGCATTAAGCATAAGTAGAAGAATGTCAATCTAAGTTGTAACACCCCAAACATTCACTACTGAAAATTTTCGTTTAATGAAAAGGTTTAACAGAAGCAAAATAACAAAGCTATGAATTTTGGAAATATTACCACCACACTTTGTACCAGATTGGTTCACTTCTATAGTTCTTGTACCAAGTGCTAAGGATGAAGAGGATTATTATCAAACACAATTCAATACTTAAAACAAGAATTCATAATATAACTGAACCGTTTATCATACAGAAATCAGAATGTGGTTAACAAAGTTACAATCCAAGGAGTAAGTAATTCAAGTTTCCAAAGACATAAAATATCATACGATAGAACGGAACTAGAATAAAACGATACAGGGTAAAACGATATGAAAGATATAATCTAGCCAGGTCACTCTCGATCCCCAAGCCAAATCCAAGCTCAACTCTCAGCCCCTCCTGATGCCTCATAAGTGTCATAGGCATCGAAGATATCATCTCCTACCTGTACAAACTCAGGTGGGCCATCTACTCGTGGGAATGAGCAACACCCATGAAACGGGTGGTCAGTATGCTACATACTGAGTAAGGTAACCATGTAGCTAAGGCCAAACATATAAGGCATATAAGACAATCATGATCATATAGACAACATACAACAATACAGATAATGAAGGCCGAGCTATGGTCTAGATAAACTTATTCTTTAAATCTTTGGTAAATATAATCATTTCACACCATACTCTTTATCAATCCATACAAGTGCGAGAACTCCACTATTATAGCCAGTGGATTGGAAACGTATAGGGCAGAACACTCCTGACCACTATTTTTGCCGGTGGAGCGGTCTCTAAGGCAAAGTGCTCCCGGCCACTATTATGTCAGTGGATCGGTCTGGCCCCAACTCTCATGGTGTTCCACTGTAATTACATAGTATCTTTGCCATTATTTATTATAACTTTGGGTTTGTTTTATTGAGTTCAGGATCCCCCACTATTATATATGGTGGATCGGAAACGTATAGGGCATAATGCTCTTGACCACTATTATATGCCGGTGGATCGGTCTCCAGGTCACCCTGACACCTGGCCACTATTATGTCGGTGGATCGGTTTGGGCCCGGCTCAATAATCTTCCTCTTTAAATGGCTAGTATATTATTTGTGTCTTATTCGATAAAACTTTTACCCTTGACATGCATGCCACCAACCTTCTACTTATATCCTTCCAAGAGGGTCATCCTATATCTTGAGATTTCTGTGTCTCCTATCACACCCCGCCATCCATTCCTCCTTCTGTTTACTTATAATGAAAAGCCAACTCCTAAGGGTGTGGGTTAAGGCCTCTCACCTTATGACTTCTAAATCCACTCACTACCACTCTCTAGGGTTTTTCCTTGAAACCCTAATTGGACCTATGTGGCCCAATCTTCCTCTAACTTACACCACCATTATTTCTTTTATCGCCTAACACCCCATCTCATTTAGATTCAATCCAGATCATATAATTTACTCACCGATTACATATTTGACTGAGAAACCCTAGTTGGCCACTCCAAACCCTAGCACCTTTCTTCTCCCACAAGTTACCTCTCTATTTTTCACCTAACATTTATTCTTTCCTAAGGCACCCATACTCATCCCTCATATAATAAGTTTCCACTCTTATCCAATACTCCACTCTTCCTCAATTATTTTTACTTTCACATTTCCCCTCAAATTAGGGTTTCCTCCCAAAACCCTAATCAAGTCCTTGATACACTTTTATACCAACCTACGTACTATTTTTCACCCCAAGTCTCCAATCGCTCCACAACTCTCCCCTTATCTTACTTATGCCCTAAGACAACTTTTCTCACATAAAGATCATCCCCATGTAGACTCCATCCATCTCATGCAAATCCTAGAAATTGCCCATATAGGATTCACATCACTCCTTCATTTTGATCATAACCTCCTTTTATTTTCCTCTCATGGATCATGAGATAATTGGGTCAACCTCATGCCCCCTTTAGTGAACTCACTTCCCATTTTCCTCTTTTTATCCTTTCACCCCATATCATACTATTAAACATCCCAACATGCATGTCCTAGAGGATCACATCATATAACGTCATAAGCATAACATATATAATCATTATACACATGCCATAAGGAATTCACATAAGCATACCTTAACTCCAAGCTACGCTACAAATAATTAGTCATTATAATCATAAAGTACACAACATGGCATAACACATGGCACACAAGACACATAACACACACATAGTTGTTCTGAACTACATACTTACCTAATACGACACCAGTCTTGGAGCACGTTCCTACACCTCCTTAGGGTTTTGACTTGATTCACCTATAAGAGGGAAATACTATGGGTTAATCTTCCTCTTACCAAAATTACCATTATTCCTACCTTAACCTTATCATAACCTACTATTAGGGTTAATAATGATAATAGTAGTTTTATAAGTAAAAGTAGGGTTATTATTCTTTAAAGTAGCTAATCATGCTACTAGTAATCAAAATAGGTCTTAGTAGCTACAACGGTTTATGTTAAAGTAATTATAGCGATATTCATATTATTAAAGGTAATGGGTTCAATATTACTAATAATAATAATAATAATAATAATAATAATAATAATAATAATAATAATAATAATAATAATAATAATAGTTATAGTGATAATACTAATATCAACCCAAATCATAGTAATAATAATACTAGTGATATTAGTAATACAAAAGTAGTGACCATAATGATACTAATAATAATAATGGTAGTAGTGATAGTAAGGTTAGTGATATATGAAATATTAACAATAATGACAAGGTAATAATAATAATAATAATAATAATAATAATAATAATAATAATAATAATAATAATAATAATAATAATAATAATAATAATAATAATAATAATAATAATAATAGTTCCAATCTTAAGAATAATGCTAACAAAGGTCCTAATAATCATAATAGTAGTAGCCTTAGTGATAATATGGTCAAGTATAATAATCGTGATAGTAGTAGTAGTAGTAGTAGTAGTAGTAATAATAATAATAATAATAATGTTAAGAATAATACTAATAATAATCGAAATGGTAATAGTGATATAAGGATTCAAATATTTACAATAATAATAAAAGTGATAATATGCCAAGGTTAGTATTAACAATAATATTAATAATAATAGTAGTAATAATACTAATAATACTAATAATAATAATAATAATAATAATAATAATAATAATAATAATGATAATGATAATAATAATAACAATAATGATAATCATAATAATAATAATAAGGTTATCGACCCTTAATAATAATAATATTAGTTAGAATAATTCTGAAGTAAGGTTAACTAATAATAATGATAACATAATAATAATAATAATAATAATAATAATAATAATAATAATACTATTAATACTACTAAAAATTACTAACACTTGTATAAAAAAGGTTTAGGGATTGGGGAGGTTAGAGTATCACCTAGGGATGGTGGCGGCACTAGCAACAGCGGCGGAGGAGGTGGACGGAGAAGAGAGAGGGAGAGGTGGTTGTATAGGCTAAGAGAGAGGGAATAAGGGGGTGATTGAGGTGGTGGTGGGTGCCTTAGGTGGAGAGGGTTGGAATGGAGGTGGTGGTGTAGCCAAAGAGGGCGGTGCACGATGGTGGGTGTGGTGGCCGAAGGTGGTGGAGGGAGGAGAAAGGAGGAGGAGAGGGTGGTAGGGAAAAAGGGAGGTATGAGGAGGTAGAGCGAGCTCTCCTAGTTGTTCTAGAGGGTAGAGGGGGTGTTGGTTGTGGTAGAATTGGCGGTGGATGATGATGCGAAGGGTGGCAATGGTCGAGGTGGGCTGATTGGGAGGTGGACTTTGCACGACCGGGGTGGCTCATGTAGGGCGAATCGAGGGTGGAGGAATGTGTAGTTTGGTAGAGGGTGATGCAAGAGACGGTTCTGTGGGAGGCTTGAGCGATGGTGATAGGGCGGTCGTTTGATCTAGAGGTGGCGTAAAGGGAGGGATTTTTGGGCTGCGAATCAAAGGAACTGACTATGGCTGCCCTCGGGGTATTTATAGGCCAAATGGAGGGGAAAATAATAGAGGGAGAAGAGGACAAGAGGGGGCAGGTGAGGCAGGTTCACCAGCCAGCGATGGCAGGCGGCATAGGTGTGCCATGGCAGGGAGTTGGTGGTCTGGGGAGAGAAAGGAAAGAGGGACAAGTGTGCATGAGGAGGGAGGAGGTTGGTTGGGTCGAAAAGGGGAAAAATGATGTGGGAGAGAGGGAAAGGAGTGGTTCGTTGGCGGTTGGTGGTGGCTGGTGAGATTTGGGATGCAGATCGGGGTTGCAAGTTGCGCAGGGGGGAGGAAGAAGATAGGGTTGGATCGGGTGGTCCGAGAAGAAAAAGAAAAGAAAGAAAAGGGGTAGAGGGAACAGGGCGGTCAGCGAGGAAAAGAACAGAGAGACAGGCATTAAGCAGTGTGGGACCGGGGAAAAGGGAACAGAATTTGGGTTGCGGGGAAGGCTGCCCCAAACTGAGGGGAGAAGGAGAAAAAAAAGAAAGGGAGAAAGGAGGGAAAAGAAAGAAAAAGGAAAATAAGGAGAAAAAGAGAAAAAAGAAAATGAAAAAGGAAAATAATGGGTTGGTTGGGTGTTTAGGATAATTTTGGGATTCTTAATTATTCAAGATAATAATAATAAAAATAATATATAAATAATAATAATAACAACAACAATAATAATAATTAAATTCCTTTTTAGGTTAATTTGGGATATTTTAAATAGTTTTTTTTCTAAATTCTTTTTTAATTAGCAAAACACCCCAAATTTTTCTTAATTAAATTATTTATTATTTTCTTCTTGATTTGCCTTAATTAATCCCCTTTAATTTAATAAAATAATTTATTCAATTAATTTTCCTAATAAATCCTTATTTTGCTATAATTTTCTAAATTAGGGTTTTGGGGTATTTCATAAGTACCCAAACTAGTACCTCAAGCGTGTCTAGTTGTATTCTTCTCCTTTGACCCACACATATCTAAACATTCCACTACTTCGGTTAAAATTACAAAACCATTAAGTGAATCATTATCTAACCTAGCTACAATTTATACATATAAATTTTAGTATAGTCATATAGCCACCTAGCAAGCATATAATCCTACATACTGTCACTATAAGGAAACCAGAATGAGACATGCACCATATAAATCATACTTGACAGAATCATATATAGACACTTTAGCAATTAAAGTAGAGTCAAAGAACAATCTCATGAAACAAAGAAAAATAATATTATATCTCAAACCATAATCTAGGGTTTCAATTTATTCCCCAACAATAAATATTTAGTCAGTCATAATAAATAAATAAAATACAAAAAATATATATCAAAAATAGAGCAAGAAAGAACCAAGAATATATATAGTAGAATTTTCTCCCACCGGTTATTTCTCTATCTTCGTCTCGACTCAACACTGTCAGCTATCTATTCTCTCTTCTCTCTCTAATGCCTATTAGACATCTCTTTTCTATCTCCTCTGCCGCCTCTGGTGTTTGTCTCTTCTCTCTTTTTGTGTCTGACTGCCAATGCCCAACCTTCTCTCTTCTTCTTTCTTCTCAGTGGCTACCCCCTTCTTTCCTTTTACGCTTATCTCCCTCTCTCCTCTAAGCCTTTGCCTTTTGTCTTATGTCCCCTCTATCGTGCCCCTCTTCAATGCCTTCTATTCTTTTATTTCTTTTTCCCTAATGCCTCTCTTTTCCTATGCCTTCATCCTATTCTCCTTTAAAGCATTTCTTTACTTTTATCTTTGTTCTAGCCCCCAGGCCTTTGGGCCTTGTTTGCACAGATTATCTAACCTTTAGCCTTTGGTTTAAAGGACCCAAAACCTCTTTTTCTTTGCATTTTTTCTTATTTTATCTATAAAATAAAATTATAGAATTTATAAATAATCTCATATTTTAAATCCATCAATTTTATATCATTTTAGCTCAAATAATTAAATATATGATATTATTATCACGTAACCCCTAAAATCATAATTTTTTTTATATCACATTCAAATAAAAGACCAAAAAATAAGATTAAAGGAATATAAAATATTTCAAAATATGTATTCATCATATAGATATGCAGACTTGGAGAAAAGTAGGCATATGCAAGGCCCTTTGGGATATATGCAAGAAAAATGATAATTTATATGTGAAATGGGTGCATTCCATTTATCTACAGGGGGATGATGTGTGAGGATTCACTATTACACATAGATGCTCATGGCACCTACAAAAATTACTCAACTTGACCTTGATAATAGGAGATCATGACCTTGATGGTATAGGAGATCACTATACTATAGTATCCACAAGGTTTATGAAGACTTGAGACATAAAAACCATAAATTGTGGTGGTACTCTTTAGTGTGGTGTAATCCTGCAACACTTAAAAATTAGTTTATTATATGGCTAGCAATCCAGGGGGAGATTGTTCACCAAACATAGAATGCATCATTGGTTTGGAGAGCCCTTCTCACCTTTTTTTTTTAATTGTCCATAAAGCTTGGAGCTATTGGGTAAAATTATAAAAGATTTTGACCGTAGGAATACAATAGAATCACGTACTAAAGAGATGAAGATCTTAGCAAAAAGGACCAGGAAACCTAAAGCGGGGAATTTGTTGTGTGCATGTTATGTTACCTTTGTTACCTTTATTTGGTATGAAAGGAGCTCTCGACTTTTCAAGAATCATTACAGATGAAATGCTTTAGTGTTGAAAGTGGATAGTTTCATTGTAGCTAGTATGTGTCTTTCCTCTATTTAAGAGTATAATTATACAAAATAGAAAACTTGCATTAATAACATGTTCATGTGATTCAACTTGTTACCTTAGATTGATTTGTATTAAGGTTTTCATTGATTGGTGGCCGTAAATTTTCACTTTTGTTACTAAATAAAACTTCATTACTTATAAAAAATTTGATTTGTTTTTAATTATAATTAAGATTAATGTTAGTTGGGGGAGTAGTTGGGGGCGATAATTAACAAGGATATAAATGTAATATTATAGAATAATTTAAATATTTAATAAAAATTAGTAAATATACTCATAAAATAATAATATAGTAGATAATATACATAATATTTTTTTAAAAATAACGTACAAAAGAAAGAATTTGAAGTCCGAATGAAACAATAATGGCTTTTTTGGTTCTACTTATAAAAAGTAGTTTATTATAAAAGTAATTATGAAAAGTAATTTTAGATTAATTAACAATGTTTGATTTTACTTATAAAAAGTTATTACACAAAAGTGATTACTAAAAATTACTTTTTAAAAGTTATTAATTAGAAGTAACTAACGGTTGCTTCTAAAATCAACTTAAAATAGTACAATAAGTTTAAAAAAATTGTTTAAAAGCTAACACTACATTGGTCGACCGCAAGTTTTTGCTGAAATAAGAGTAATAACTTTGCAGAGCTTCTCCCTCCCATTTATAGATTTGCAAAGCTTCTCTAACGCCAATTGCAGGCGTTCCACCACCAGATGATTGAGGTATGTGATTTTCCTCTTCGAATGTTATGAATTTTGGGATTTTTTTATTTTTCACTACGATTATTGTGTAGAATCTTAAATCTCACTTGGTTTTCATTTTTTCCACTTTCAATAATGGTGAAGATACAGAATTTGTGGATAATTTTATTTTTCTGCCTTTATATTCATCCTGTAAATTGTTGCATGATCTATCTTTGTTGTTGGTCTTTCTTACACTAATCTTTTCATCCCTTTCCCCTTCCAAAAACCTTTGGACCCACCTCTCTCTTCTCTATCTCATATACCATTGTTAGATCTACTAAAATGATGATTAGTTCCACAGGATAGTATTATCGGTAACGAGCTTATCTCCATTTTCTTTAGCCATTTTTATTACTTGCAAACATAGATGTTTAATGTTAGTGATTGAGTTTGGGGTTAAATATAGGCTTGGATAGGAGAGCCTTGTACACTACCATTTCTAGTTGGTCTCATAACATGCTTACTTATATATATATATATATATGCACATATATGCGTCATTTATCCAATATAATATTGATGCAATTCATTCTATTGTTCTCTACCGAGGTCTTATCTTAACTCATTTGTTTAATCTCTTTACTGAGGTCCTCTGCACTAAGTCTTATTCTAAAAATGTGAAATGCATCATTACAGCCTTCACCTAATGATGATATCTACTTTCCATTTTTCTTTTCTTTTTTTTTTTTGCCTCAAATACTTCTTTTTGTTTTTAGTCATTTGGGGAGGGGGGATGCATCTGAATCTTTCATATATGAGTCGCATTACTAAAAGAACCGGATCTTGTAGTGTGCATGAAAACAATTTACTATGTATTAACAATGTCTAATGTTTAATTAAAAGGTACCCAACTAGAAATGTACATCTACATCTCTATATATATATGCATATGATACTACGACTCTAATAACAAGTAAAAAACCTTTATCGGATGAATCGATGACTTACACACACACATATATATATATATATATATATATATATATATATATATATATATATATATATATATATATATATATATATATATAGGGGAAGGGTCACATACAAACTTTTACAAATATACAAACATAAGAACCAATCTCATCTATTAGATCAAAATTTAAGCAACATTCAAGATTTGATTAATACCAAACCAAAAAACTAATACAAACCAAATATCCAAACCTCTAAAACCATACATTATACAAACCCCAAACCATAAACCCTAAACCCTAAACCCCAAACCCTCTAAATCCTAAACCCTAAACCCTAAACCCCATAAATCCTAAACCCTAAACCCTCTAAACCCCAAACCCTATACCATATACCATATACCCTAAACCCTCTAAACCCCAAACCCCAAACCATAAACCCTCTTAATCCTAAACCCTAACCCCCACACCCTAAACCCTAAACCCTAAACCCTAAACCTGAAACCCTAAACCCTAAACCCCAAACTCCAAACCTTAAACCCTAAACCCTCTAAACCCTAAACCAGAAACCATAAACCCCAAACCCCAAACCCTCTAAACCCTAAACCCTAAACCATCTAAACCCCAACCCCCAAACCCCAACCCCTAAACCCCAAACCCTAAACCCTAAATCCTAAACCCCAAACCCTAAACCCCAAACCCTAAACCCTAAACCCTCTAAACCCCAAACCCTAAACCCCATAAACCATAAACCCTAAACCCTTTAACCATCTAAACCCCAAACCCTAAGCCCTAAACCATAAACCCTAAACCCTTTAATTCCTAAACCCTAAACCCTCTAAACCCCAAACCACAAACACTCTAATTCCTAAACCCTCTAAACCCCAAACCCTAAACCCCAAACCACAAACCCTCTAAATCCTAAACCATAAACCCTAAACCCTCTAAATCCTAAACCCCAAATCCTAATCCCTAAACCCTAAGCCCTAAACCCTAAACCCCAAACCCTCTAAACCCCAGACCCCAAATCCTAAAGCTTAAACCCCAAACCCTAAACCCTCTAAATCCTAAACCCTCTAAACCCTAAACCCCAAACCCCAAACCCTAAACCCTAAACCTTCTAAACCCCAAACCCCAAACCCTCTAAACCCCAAACCCTGAACTCTAAACCCCAAACCCTAAACCCTCTAAATCCTAAACCCTAAACTCTACACCCAAACCCTAAACCCTAAACTCTCTAAATCTTAAACCCCAAACCCTATAAATCCTAAATACTCTAAATCCTAAACCCCAAGTCCCAGACCCTCTAAACCCTAAACCCAAACCCTCTAAAACCTAAACCCTAAACCTTAAACCCTAAACCATCATGCACAAACTTGTGGGTGAACTGTCTTTGTGTAAGCACCAATTCCTTGCAGAGGAGTCACGTAATTGCATGCAATTCCTAAACCCAGGCCAACAAACAAAAGAAATAAGTGACAACATTAGCCATATAATAATACCGACTTAAAGATAAATCAACAAAGATACAGCCACCAGAAAAAATACAACATTATTAAACAAACTAACATACAACCAGGTATTGACAATAAAACAACAGAAAACAATCAACAAATATAAGGAAGAATTAAATTAGATAATGAAGAGTATATGAATGGAGTATATGACTCCATTTCTAGCCCAATTCTATGTATGAACTCTTTCTGTGAGATTTGGAAAGATTTGGAGGAAACTGATGGTACCCGCATTAGTATCCCTGAACTCTCACCACAGAATAGAAAATAAGGAAGAATTAAATTAGACAATAAAGAGTATGAAGGAGTTGTATTGATTTCAGCAGCGTGGGATGTGGACAACCAGGTATTCGAGGCCCTGGCACCTCCCTCTAATAGACTTCCTAGCAATCCATCCCCCTGCCCTCTCACGCCCGAACCCTATTTATCCACTTCCCCACCCCACGTCACTAATAGAAAAGATACTGAGAGACAACCAATAACTGAAAGGAATAACCCCATGAACAAATCACTCGGCACAAAAAAAATCAAGCTGATACTTGATGTTGCTGATAATGGAGATTATCAAACAAGAAACAAATACTCAGACATAAATCGGTAATACAACACCATACCAACATATACTATGCAAAATATACAGAAAATTGACAACAATCTCTTCGAAATACCAGACTAGTCAGCATAGAAATTAAATCCAAAATTAATAAAATTAGTTGGTAATACCAGAACAATTAGCACAAAAATCAAATTAAAAATGAACAACCGCACAAGAAAAGCCAAATCACGCAAACAAACTTACGAATTAGAGGAGAGAGGTTGGAATTATACCGACGGTGTGCACTAAGGTGGCGGTCGTGGAGGTTGTGCTAGACTGTTGAATTGGTTGTTTTAGTTGTAGCAATGGTGGAACTCCTACTCAGGTCGTGCTACTGCTGTGCTGCACCACTGGTGATGCTTGTCCACATCTGCTATGTGGCGGTTGAAGTCAAGAGGGGTAGAGGAAGGTTAAGAATGAAGAATGTGAGGTCTGGTGGAATTGAACAGGGGCAGAAATGGCGATAGAGAGAGGGAGATGAGTGGCGCGATGGAGATATGGAGACAGGAGAGATGGAGACGGGAGGTGCGATGGAGAGAGGGTGCGATGGAGAGAGGGAGATGGGAGGTGCGATGGAGAGAGAGAGAGACGGGAGCTGATAAGGGGGGTCGGGTGCGGGATAGAGGCGAACAGGGGAGCGGGATGGAGAACATGATAAAGAGGCAGGGCATTGCGTTTTCAACCGTCGAATATTTTAGATCCAACAGTTGAAATTTACTTTTTTATCACACACACATATGTATGGTTGCATATGCATATGTATATATATGAATACTATGACTCTAATAACAAGTAAAAAGCCCCTTATCGGATGAATCAATGAATTACATATATATGTGTATATATAGGTATAGGTATAGGTGAATATATATAGATTTAGACTCTGGTACAAATTATTATTTAAAATACAAACGTAGGAACTGTTAATTACCGTTAGATCTAGAAGATATAATGGCTGAGATTAAAATAAATTTAGGTTAGGTATTTACTAAATCTTAACCATTGATCAAATACTAATCTAATGGTTAAGATTGGTTCATATATATGTATCTTAGGAAGGGATTGTGTATATATATATATATATATAGATAGATAGATAGATAGATAGATAGATAGATAGATAGATAGATAGATAGATAGATAGATAGATAGACAGACAGACAGACAGACAGACAGACAGACAGACAGATAGATAGATAGATAGATAGATAGATAGATATAATATTCAAGTGGTAATAATAACGAGAAAATAATATCTCTATTTAGATAAAAGTTGCATCTTGTAAATGATCTCTCATCATTGGTATCCTTACAACTTTAATATTTTTTTTGTTTAAAGTTAGAAGTATAATAATACATGTATATATTTGTAGAGAAGAATCTTTAAAATATGATAGTATATATAGTTTTTTTTATAAAAAAAATTGAGAGTCCAAGTTGAAGATAATTTAATTTATAAGATATTTAAAGAAAAAAAGGTTGCTTAATTTACTAAAATGTCACACAGCTGAACCATGAGTATGGTATATCTAGTTATACTATATATCAATTGATATACGCACATACAAAAAAAAAGTCAAAATATTATTTGTTCATGGTTAATTTAATGAAATCTTGATATATTATTTCTTGCACATATTCCATTATTCATTTTAAAAATACTTTATAAAAAAAAGATATATTAAATAGTCACTTATCATATTATAATAACTTAAGGACCAATAAAAAATAACTCTATAAAAATAACCAAATGAGATGAGTGAATCACGATAAAAATAAATTGAGATGGCTCATCTTATTTCAATTATTATTTGAGAAATTGAATAATATTTGAATTAATAAAAAAATATCAGCTATTGAGTATAACTGTATAAGTAATTTTAAAATTCACTTGCAATCTTTTTTGGGTACCGTAATAATTTTATGATTGTATTGTCTCCTTGCTGATTTATGTTTACTTCTAAAAACCCCTTATGTACATATATATAGTGGGGGTGGCGAGTGAAGGTATCATCTAATGACAAAGAAATAAGGGTCGTAGATGGGGGTGAAAGGGAAACATCAAAGTAATTTCCTCATGTACAATACATTGATAATGTCATCATCATTCAAGGAACATAACAACCCACAGTTCAGAGTCTTCAGACAATAGATTTGGCCTCATTGCATCAGTATTTAAGTGAATGGATAATGCTCACATAGAAACATTTGGGTACATGGGTACGCCACATACATACATTTAGGTATGTATGTATGTATGTATGTATGTATGTATGTATAACACATATAATATCAAAGTTGTAATAGTAATGAGAAAATTATAGTATATTTATAGGATATATATGTATATGTATGTGTGTGTGTGTGTCTATATATATATATCAAAGTTGTAAGATTAACTAGAAAAATGATATCTCTATTTAAATGAAATTTGCATCTCATAAATGATCTCTCATCATTGATAATATGTAAGTATATTTATTGGATCTATGACATCTTCATCAGATATTGTACATTGGACCAAATCAAGGCATCAAACTTTTGTTCAATAATGCGTTGAGGAGGTCCAGAAAGGTAATGGACCTAATTCAAGTTTCAACAAGATTAGATGATCCAATATTGTTGATGGTCTTAATAGGCTTGAGAACTTGCAATACCAAAAAATTTAAGTGAAAAATCATTTTACCTCAACAAAAAAAGATTAGTTAGCATGGGTGAAATTTGAAAATGAAACCAGATTTGGGAGAGACCCAATAACAGGTGCAATCACTTGTGGGGAGAATAGATGGATGAAATTTATTCAGGTAAGCTAAAATTATATATTTTTTCTCTTATTTATTATTATTATTATTATTATTATTATTATTATTATTATTATATATAACGTGTAATAATTTAAATTATTTTTCTAGCAAAACCCAAGTTTTAAGCACTTTTGCAACAAGCCAATTGCCCATTTAGATGAACTTTAGTTAATCTTTGGTGGTACTCGTGCAACCGGAGAAAATTCATGGGCTCCATATCAAGAGACTCGTTCAAGTTTTGATAAGGATGATAAAGAGCTAATAACAAGTAATGCGGGCCCTTCTAAATGCCAAAAAGTCATTGAGATTGATGGTTGTGATTCTAATGATTCAAATATTGGGACATGCCCAAAAGAAAAGTCAAGCAACAAACGTTCTAAGAATCAACAATCTAGCTCTCGTAAGAAAAGGAGTCAGGTAGTGAAAAGCTTGATAATAAGTTGCTACAATTGTGTGAATATACATTTAAGAGTAAAAATGATCCTCCTTTGCCAACACCTCAAGACTCAACAAACCCCACTATAAAAGAATGTTTAGCTATTCTAAATGTCATGACCGATGAAATTTCTGATGAGTTATTTATCCGCGGTACTAATACTTTCAAGGATCCTGATAACAGAGACATATGGATGTATATGGCTCCCCAAAAAATAATTTTTGGTTGAAATATTTAAGAGATTCATCTAAGAATTGATCAAGGATGTTAGGTTATTATAGTATTTTGTAAGATACTAAGTTTCTTTGAGGGTTTTTTATTTTTTGTTTGTAAAACCATGAAGTATAAATTCTCTTGTTTATGTTGAACTTATATAATTTTCTTGACTTGTGACTTTTAGTATTTTAGAATGGTCTTCCTTTGATAGAATTTAACCAATCAATTAAATGCATATCATATTTACTTGAGCTATCTTTTATTGGGATACAATATTATATTTTATGCATTCTTATTAATTCAGTATATATTTTAGTGGGATACAAGATTATATTTTATGCATTCTTATTAATTCAATATATATTGGGTATACATATACTTTAAGTGATGCCTCAATTTTGAATAAATGGATGATTGAAAAAAAAACTACTACTACTTTTACTTGTACTACGACATTTGTGAAAGAGAAGGAAGACATCTATTGAGAAGCAAGTTTGTTTGGATTCTTCCGAAACAGTCGCCGCTTTGTCCAACGTTTATTAAATGGTCATGATAAGCTATGTCACGATTTTAAGATTAAGGAGGTTGTTAAGTGATACTTATAATGTGATTGTTGAAGATCAATTAGCAATTTTTTTTATATACAATTTGTCACAATGAAAGGAATAGATTTGTGCAAGATCGATTTCAGCACTCTAGAGAGACCATTAGTAGATATTTTAACAAGGTTTTGATTGCTATATCAAGGATTGATAGTGAAATTATAAGGCCTCATCGAAGCCTTGATGAGGTCCCTCCTAAGATCATACATGATTCGATACTTTGGCCTTATTTTAAAGATTGTGTAGGAGCAATAGATGGAACACACATTGATGCTTGTGTTCTAAAGAATGAACAAACGTCCTATTATAATCGTAAAGGAGTGTGTTTCCAAAATATTATGGTAGTTTGTTCTTTTGATATGGTGTTCACATTTGTGGAACCTGAATGGGAGGGGTCAGCTTATGATTCTCAAATATTCCAACACTGTATTTGAAATCCCAACAAAAACTTTCCTCATCTTCCTTGAGGTAAATAGAACATTAATTTATATATTAAGTATATAATATTATAGTTGAATTAATATGAACTTATATTTTATGCAGGTAAATATTATGTTGTTGATTCAGGTTACCCCAACACATTCAGCTATCTTGCTCCATTCAAGGATACAAGGTATCATCTATCTGATTTTTAAAGATTTGGCGGTCCACAAGGAAAAGAGGAGTTATTCAATCATTTACACTCGTCAGTGCGAAATGTGATTGAGGGTTACTTTGGTGTTTTGAAGGCTCGTTTTCCCATCTTAAAGCAGATGCCGAATTATAGTTTGGAACAAAAAATGTTCATTGTCATTGCAACAATGACAATCCACAATTTTATTTGGTTGAATGGAATGGATGATATATTATTTGATTATTTTTGTAGCAGAGAAATATATGAAGAAAACAATAGGAATAGGGATGTTGGAACAACATGTAATACCCTGAAATTTTTTTTCTTAGCTTAATCCCTCATCATTAAAGCTCTAATTTGATTCTAATCTTAATAAATCTTATGTTATCCTTAACCTAACTCCTTAATCTTGAAACTTTAACCGAAACCAAAATGACTTGGATAAACCATAATTTACAAACCAAAATCAAAACCCGCTAAAATTTTCACTAATCCTAACTATCTTGGATAATCCCAAAATCACCTAATCTAATCGTAACCCTTAACGTCTTCTTCCTTTTTCTTTTCTTTTTCTTTTTCTTTTTCCTTCTCCTTCTACGTCATTTTTCCCTGTGGCGTGAAGGGGTTTGGCTCCTTTGCACCATGACACCATCACCTTATCTCCCACATGCATTCTCTCACCATCACACTCCACTTCTTCCTGCTGATGTTCTGTTTTGCCCGTCATCACCATCACCTTCTCCACTTTTATCTCCCGTGTACATCTCTTTCATGTGCCACTCTCACTGAAACCATCACCATCCCCATATGCTTCTTTCCCTGCTACCTTTGTCACCCTTGTGCACTACCATCATCTCCATCATCCTCTGCAAATTTTACCCCATTCACACACCACCACTCTCCTGCCATTTTTCTCCTCCATGGCACACCACCATACTAGTATATATACCCCTCCATCCCTCTATTTTATTATCATCCATCACCTCCCCAACCTTCTTCTCTTCTTTCTTCTCCTTTCTCCTTCTTCTCCCTCCTTCTTTCTCTATTTTTGGCCTTCACACCACCCAATCCACCACCGTGCACCACCTCGACCACCACTCGTCGCCATTTAGCCGATGGACCAACCACTAAAGTTGCCCCAATCTTCCCCCTCACCGTCGCCGGTCATCGTTGTTGACCATCAACTCTTTTCCCTTCTTCTTCCCCTCGTCCGTTGCTGTGTCGTAGAGTGCACGACCGTGTAACACTTAAATATCCTATTGCATAGTCGTGCAACACTTGCACCGCCTAGCTATACGTCATTTTTTTCCGACCTAGTGCTACACAGCCGTGCAACTTTTGCACTGTCTGGCTATGTGTCTTTTTTTCTCTTGACCTATTGTGCATTGTTGCTACACAGTCATGCAACTTTTGCACCGCCTGGCCATGCACCTTATTTTCTCTCGACCAAAAGTTGCATTGCCTACTGCACATTCATGTAACTTTTCATTTTTGATCATGCACCCTTATTTTCACCTCAAGCCTTGTCCAAATACCACCAAAATTTAACCATAGTTCCACCACACATTCCTCTACACTTTCATATAATTCAAGCTTCCATTTAACTCTAGTTAATTCCATTTCTACCCTCCTCTACCTTAACCTCCCTCTCAATTTTAATCTTCAATCTTCATTGTATTTTTATCTTATTTTTTGTAGATGATCTTACGGTGATCTTAAAGGAGGTATAGGATTTGCGTACATAGAGCCCAGTATCCTTGTTGATAAGGATACATGTAATAGCTAAGGATTTATGTGATACTTATATTTTTGTATGTGCTTTTGTGTTGAGTATGTTGTATTGAATAATTTATTTATGGAAATGCTATGAAATGATATTCTTGAGAGTAATGAAATTATGTAAGTATATATTTGGGTATAATGTTGGATACAGGATATTTATGGGAAACTGAGGATATGTACTTGGGATAATGATTGAAAATTTATATGTATTAGTATTGCGTTTCATAAGACCTTTGGGAGAATATGATTGTCTTGACTACCTTGAGGAATTATAATTATTTGAGGATAATTACGTGATCGTACTTATGTGGTTTAGTTGTATGTCTTGTGCATTTATATGAGTTCAATGTGATAATATACAATCAACTCTAAATAAGGTACTAATCATTTAAAGTGAAAGATTACCTGAGTTAGGTCGAAGTGTTTATATGGGTTTATTCCACTGGATAATAATAGTGGCTCAGGTGTGTTGTCCCCTAGAGGTGCATAAGTTTGATCCATCGAATTAAGAATAGTGGGGGCCCATACTCATTGTGAATGAAAATACAATTAAGAGATAGAGTATAAATGGAAAGATACTAATCATTTAAAGTGGAAGACTACGTGAGTCAGAACCGAAGTGTTGAGTCCGTTCCACTGGATAATAGTGGCTCAGGTATTTTATCCCCGAAAGGTGCTTCAGACCGTTCCACCAGTTTAATAATAGTGGCTCAGGAGTATTTTACTCTAAGAGGCGTTGGCTTAATTCCACCGGATAATAATAGTGGTTCAAGTGTGTTCTCCCTAAGAGGTGTTTCCAACCGTTCCACCGGTTTAAAAATAATAGGGTCCCTGAACTCAACGTAAATAAAAGATTTGAATATGGTATATCTAATGAAAGACCTGGAATCAGTAATTATCTAGCATTTTTTGGTTTATACATGTATGATTTTGCTTATGAGAAATCCTGTATCATGTGTAACTCTATTTGACTATACCGTTACCTTACTCATTACTTAGCGTATTAATCATCTGTTTTATGGGTGTTGCTCACTCCAATGAGTAGACAACCCCGATATATATATGCATGTTGATGAGGACCAGATGAATGAATTTGCAGCCTTCGATACTATATATGTGGAGGAGTGATTCCTTTGTATTAGGGTTTGGGCGTAGAATTATGTTATTCGAATGATAGTTTTATCTGGATACCTTTTTGGACTCTTAGTTCCATGTGATCCCTTTTGCTGTATTTTGATATTGTAATCGAAGTTGATCTCCAAACGATTATTTGATGTTATTAAAAGTTGTCTTGTTTATTACTATCATGTTTTAATTTTCTGATCGTTTGCCTTGTGATTGACGTAAGGATGGTGGGGTAAGTCAGACTTATGTTAATTATAGCGGTAACACCCAACTATTTGATTATACACTTCCGCTTAAAACAAAATTTTTTGGTAGTAAATTTTGGGATGTTACATAACATGTAGAGGATAGAGCTACTAGAGAAATGGAAATGTTACGGTATAGGATTGCAGATGATATTTACCATGCACATCATTGAGCTATTTGATTTTATGATGTTTATTATGAATATAAGAATGCTCATTATATAATATAAATTTTTATCATTCTCACTACTTGAATTTTAGATGTTAGTGAATTTTATAAAATTTGTTTAGTGATTGTTCATATTTTTAAAAATAATTTTATAATTTTTATTTTACAATTTTTAGTACTTTATAATATCATTATACTTTTTATATATTTTTTTTTATAATTTTTAATGTTTCATATGATTTTTAATATTTAATATTAAATAATTTATATAATAATTATTACCAAAAAAATATAGATATAGAAGGATAAAAATTAAAGATGGAAAAAAATAAACTTGTAAAAAAATAAAAATCAAACACTAATGACATATAATAAGTAATTTTTTAATATTAATCGCTTATATAATAAAAGTAAAAATCAATATATATTTTACTTTTTAAAATACTTTTATAAAAATAATTTTATCGAAAAGTAATTGTTGAAAATAAATAATACTAAACAGGGCAATATAAATTGTAAAGTTGTTTCCAAAATGACGCCTACCGGATTTTCTATTTTTCTTCCCCCCTCCCCTCTTATTTACCTTCTTTTTCCGTATATTTTTATTTTATTTTATTTAAGCTAGTCAGGGCCTTAGGGGTTGAATAGGGATGGCAACGGGGCGGGTCGGGGACGGGGACCCCATCCCCATCCCTGAACTCGATAAGGAAAATTATCTCCGAACCCGATCCGATTCCCGTTATTTTTTATTGGGGATTCCCCGACCCGATCCTCGCGGGGATCAAATCCCCATACTCGACCCGATCCCCGATCTATTTTCCATCTCCGATTTATTCTCTGTTCTTAAAACCCGACCCGATCCCCGAAACCCGACTTTATACCCGATTCCCGATCTCATCCTCGATCCTCAAACTATTTTTTTATATTATATTTTTAATTTATATTCTATAAAAAAATTATATTATATATATATATATATATATATATATATAATTTCGGGGCGGGTTCGGGGATGGGGATCCCAAACCCGTCCCCGCCCCGTCTCCGAAAAAATTCCCGTTAAAAATTCTCGAATTCTCTCCCCGAACCCTAACCCGAACGGGAAATCCTCGACGAGGCCGAACCCTCGGAAAAAATTGCCATCCCTTGAAGAAAGGAAAGTAAAGTCGAAACCCGTCTATTTTTATTTTTTATTTTTTTATAAGTTAGTCAGGGGATGTAGAAAGGAAAAATAAAGTCGAAAGCTTCGCCTCTGTTTGTCTTGGCATTCGTCGGGGATTACTGGATTAGCTGCTGCGTGCATTCTCCTCCCGAGCTTCTCCCGCTCTACAATCGTTCGCGCCGTCTGTATTCTCTCGCCCCAGTAAGTCCCGTTCTCTCTTTTCCCTCCTTCAATCGGAAGTCGTCAAGCCTACATGAAAATTTGCGTTTCTTTTCTTTCTGATATTCTTCATTCGCAGGAAATTAAATATTTGACCTTTAGATTGGATTAATGTTACTGATAAAACCGGTTATTCTATGTTATATATGTATGAATTTTATTGAAATTAGCGAAGTGACTTTTGACTACAGTTTCCTGGAACTCTTCTGCCGGGGTTTAGGGTTTATGCAAATTCATTGGTTTGAATCTTATTCAAAGTCAATTTGAACGGATATTCAAAATCAATGTGTGAAGACTCAAGCTTTCTCGCTAGGCTACTGGCTGTTTATCATGAACATTAGAAGCCAATTCCTTAGCGTTGAATCTAGTTGATTAGTGATATCTTTTCAGTATGCAGTTTTGTTATGCTTCTAACCCATTTTTTCTGATTAATTTTCTGTGTAAATTCTTATCAATTTTTTTCTTACTTTTTCTGTATTGGTGGTATCACCTGCTTTCTGTTTTCTTTGTTGAATTTCAAGATTGAGCCTGCCACATGTCCAGAAAGAAAGCCGTTCTTCTGTCTATCAAGTCTTTCACTAAGGTTTGCACTCCTCGTTATTCTCTCACATCATCGAGGTCCCTTGTTTATCCGCATAATTTCAGCGCTGCTGCTGAGAGATTGGACTCTCAGAGCTCTAACGAGTACGACCATGAAACTCCATTAGGTCATCAGTATGTTCAGAAGCCTTCACGGGTTTCTGACGGTAGGACAAGTTATGTTCATCAATATGATGAAAAAGGAAATACTACTGGACAGAGTAATTATTATAATGGAAATGATAGGATGCGTCCTCAATATGATAATAGCTACACAGGTGACCATGGAACATATCATCAAAGCTCAGGTGTTATTTATCAACAAGGCTATCCAGTGGGACAGCAACATTTAAGCAGTTATCGTGACGGACATAGGGTTGAAATTCAGCCTGGCTTAAGTAGTCAGTATATGGGGAATGGCGGGCTATATGGTCAAAATTCTGGTACATATGCTACAAAAGACAGTAAAATGGTTCTGAATGATCACCATAGAGGAAAGGATGGGGTAAATGTACAAAATTTTGGCAGTCACAATGTGAGGAAAAATGAAACATATGGAGATGGGCTGAATCATTCTAATGGGGGAAATGTGGCAGCTTTTTTCCAGAGCTCTGATTACTATAGAGTGCATAACAATTTTGGTCAGCAACAAAGTCCAGGTAATCAATATTTGGAGAACAGAGGAAAAAATCTGTCAGGTCCAGATGGGTACCAGCCGGCCTATTTGCATCCCCCACAACACTTAGGAGCACAACAGGTCAATCAGGATGGGTATGGTTATGGTAGCACCGGACATAATCACCAAAACCTAACTGAGTTGTCAAGTAATGCGGTACCTTTTCAAGCCTCAGCTTCTGCTCAGCCTGATTCTGTAGCTGAAGGCAACCTATATCATGGCACATTGGAAGAGTTAGATAGTCTATGCCATGCGAGCAAAATTAAAGAAGCTGTTGAGGTTCTTGGACTCTTAGAGGAGCAAGGTGCGCCTGTTGATCTACCACGGTATTTGCTTCTAATGAAGGCTTGTGGAGAGAGTGAAGCTTTGGAAGAGGCAAAAGCTGTTCACGAACATCTTTTGAGATCCATGTCTACCATTACTGTTGAGACGTATAACAGGATATTGGATATGTATGTGAAATGTGGTTCAATGGGTGATGCATACAATGTTTTCAGTAAAATGCCTGAGCGTAACTTAACGTCATGGGATTCGATGATCACTGGACTTGCGAGGAATGGTCTAGGTGAGGATGCAATTGATATGTTCACTCATTTCAAGGAGGCTGGGTTGAAACCTGATGGCCAGATGTTTCTTGGGGTATATGCTGCGTGCAGTGTCCTTGGAGACATCAATGAAGGGATGTTACACTTTGAGTCAATGAGCAAGCTGTATGACATTGTTCCTTCCATGGAGCATTATGTGAGTATGGTGGACATGTTAGGCAGCACTGGTTATCTGGACGAAGCTGTAGAGTTCATTGATAAGATGCCCATGGAGCCTAGTGTGGAGGTCTGGGAAACCTTAATGAATCTTGCGAGGGTTCAAGGGAACCTTGATCTTGGCAATCGTTGTGCTGAGATCGTGGAGCAACTTGACCCCTCTCATTTGCAGAAGGAATCAATGGCTGGTCTGGTGCCTGTTAAAGCTTCAAAGCTCATGAAAGAGATAGAAAAGAAAGCTGCTGTATCTCCTTTGGCAGCTAGATCTAGATCACATGAATACAGGGCTGGAGATAGATCTCATCCTGAAAACGACAGGATATATGCTCTATTGTGGGGAATGAAACAACACTTGAAAGAAGCGGGATATGTTCCAGAGACCAGATTTGTTCTACATGACATTGAGCAAGAAGGAAAAGAGGAAGTTTTAATGGCTCACAGTGAGAGACTTGCTGTTGCATATGGTCTGCTTACAAGTCCTGCTCGTTCAAGCATGCGAGTAATCAAGAATCTTCGCTTTTGTGTTGATTGCCATAATACAATGAAAATCATTTCAAAGCTTGTAGGGAGAGAACTCATCATGAGAGATGCTAAACGCTATCACCACTTTAGAGATGGCAAGTGTTCTTGCAATGATTATTGGTGAACATTATAGAAGTACGATTCTTGTTGTATGTTCACAGCACTTCTATTTTAATCTGACTGAACATAGAAGATTATCATTTTCAGTAGGCTTATGCCGTGGTTTTACTTTATCCAATATTTTACCTGTTTTCTTTTGAGAAGTGTCATCAATGGCTTTAAGTATTGTACCAGTGGGAGTGCTTCACGATGTAATCGGCCTAGTTGATCTCTAAGGATGTAACAATTTTTATGTCGAGAGAGCCTTATGGTTTGAGAAGCGAAAACTTTGTACTCGTATAGAATGCATATGCTTAAGAGCACCGACATTGCATTAAAAAAAAATAGTTGTAAATTTATGGTACCTCAAATCTAATGATTTTTCTTGTAAGAAAAAAGGAAAAAAGGAAAAGAAGGAAACACTTCAAATTTATCGTGTTGCAAAAAAAAAAAAAAAAAAATCAAGCATTGCTAGTTGGAAAACCTGGGAATGAGACATGACCTGACAAACAAAACTCACCTCTTGTCGGATAGGATGCCGATTTTATTGCTCACCCATTCCCTCCTTTTTTTCCTGTGTTTGTGGGCTTTTATGCGAATTGCTATACTTCTTCTATATAAAAAAATAGGAAAAATTTCGTTATAGCCCATTTAGACGAAATTAATAGGATAAAAATTAAAATAGTTCTAAAGTATTTGGTTTTAAGTATAAAATATTATGTACATATAATTATACTAATATGTATATCTAATTATACATAAATATACATGTAATATTCTCTATATATACATGTATATAGGGATACCAAAAAAATTATATTAAATACCAAATATATTGACTAATTTAATTACTTTGATCTAAATGGACCACCAACTATTTTTCCCTAAAAAATAATGTCATTTTATTATGTTACACACTTTTTTAAAAAAAAATAGTAAAAGTAGTCGTAAAATTATGCTAACACCCTTCATTGAAAAATAATAAAGTATTAAATACATATATCATTAAAAAAAATAAGGGTAAAAATAAAAAATAGACTTTAACTTTTCTAAAATAATTTTTTTATACAAATTTTTGATGACAAAATGACTTTATTTTTGATACAGAGAGAGTAATTTGGCTCATATGTTAGTGTAGCATTTGTGTGTTGAGTTTTATTATTTGGAGAAAATATTTTTACTCTATGATTTTTTTCCCAAAATAACCCCCTATCGACATAAAATGTTGTTACCCCTCCCACTACACCTGTAAAAAACGTCGTTCCCCATCCCTCACACTGGCAAAACATTGTCGTTCCTGTCAATAATTTTTCCAAAAATATCCATCTTAAAAAATGTCGTTGCCCTTCCCCTCTCACCGACAATAAATGTTATTCCCCCTTTCCTCCTACCTGCAATATATGTTGTTCCTTCTCCCTTTCCACGGATAATTTGTGTCATTTTCCCTCATTCTCAAACGATAAATATTGTCATTTCCCCCTCCACCCCACTGACAAATATTATCGTTTCCCCCTCATCCCATTGACCTTTTGTGCCATTTTTCCTTTCCTCCACTAATTCAGCCTTTTGCCATATTCATCAACAAAGCATGGCCACAACCCACAGGTGACATAATTGTTATGCCACACATTTAGGAGATGGGGTATTAACGTCAAATGTTTTCAGGGAATGGGTAGATAGGAAAAATATTTACAAGTACGAGGCATGTAACTTTTATTGACAGAAATGTAGGATATGAGTATAAAGTATGGATGTAAGTATGGATAGAAAAACAAAATATTATTTGATACATATGGGTCGATCTGTTTTGTCCATCCGAGTGCTTATATAAACTTCATTCATTTTCATTATTTGTCGTAGAGAAATCAATAAATAACTTTCAATATAAATTTTTTTAAAACCAATTTCATTGCTCAATCTTCATATAAAATTTTAAATTACTTATTTTTAAACACTTACAATAAATATTGAATTTAAAAACCTTTCAAAATATGACGACCTCAAAACTCCAATGAACTATAATAATGGGTTTAGAACCCCAACGTACTACGATGATGTATTTAGAATAATGACAGGCTGTGGATACACAAAAGAAATACAAATGAATTCTCCAAATATTAATTATAACTTAGACGAAGAGGTAAACTATATATATTTTTTATATTATTGTAAATTATGTCAACGAATTTGGTATATATAGAATTAATACTTCTTCATATTATAATATTATGGCCAACTATTTTTTTAGGATATGAAATGTATGAATACATGTTTTACAACCTAAAATTATTAGAGATTTTTAATGACAGATCAAATATTTTCTGAGTGTGAAGAACTTGTATCATGGGTTAAACAAATGGATAGAACTTAGATGATGATTTTGATCATTAAGGGTTTTAGAAAGAAAAAAATAGTATAGGGGCATGTAGAGTCTCTATAATATGTGAAAGAAGTGCAACATATGTGCGTATTAAACCTATGTATATTGAAGGTGCACGTAATACAAGTTCTAAAAAAATTGATTATTCCTTTTTTTATTGTTGTTGTTAAAAATGATAATGGAGGATGAAAAGTGGTAGTTAGGAACGGGACACACAATCACAATTTGACAAATTATGAACAATGACATGCTGTTATGGGTAAGTTGATAGAAAATAAAGTTCAATTTACTGATAAACTTATCATAACTAACATAAAGTCATAACAAATCTTACTACTTCTTAAAAAATAATTTAAAGAAAATGTAAGTATGAGAAGACATATTTATAATGCCTAATAGAAGCTTAGATTTGAAGAAATGGACGCTTAAACAATGCTACTGCATGTTATGAGTATATTAGATGGGAATTATTATTTTAAATGGCATCAAAGTGAGCTGAAATCAAATTTGATAAGTGAACATCTATTTGCACATCCCATATCTGTTAATACTTTATGTGCATTTTTTTACAAATGAGTTAAACTTATAAAACAAATAGATATGGAATGTCCTTACTTGAAATTGTTGGACTAACACCAACACAATTAAATTTCAATATTGCATGCACATACATGTCATCTGAAAAGGAAGACAAAATTATTTATGGGTACTTGAGTGGTTGAAGATCTTAATGGATCCATCTATACTTACAACCACCATTATTAACGACTGAAAACTTGCTCTCAGTTTAGTTGTGGAACGTATTTTTTTCATTTTAAAACATTTATTATCTAGGTTTTGTGTTAATAAGAATGTGGAAGAAAGGTGTAAGAAAGTTTTTGGTCGTTCATCATTTGTACATGGTTTTATGTCACGATGGAAAAATATGATAGATGTCACGAATGAACAAGCATATGATGAATAATTCTTATCATTGGAAGAAGATTACAGAAACATGCCTAGCCTAATTTCGTATCTACAGGTGAGCTGGCTACAACTATATAAACACAAAATCATTCATGCTTTCTTTGGTAACGTATTTCATATCCATCAGATTACAACAAATAGGGATGGTTTATATTTTATCTCCTAGTATAGTTTCTTTTACTTCTTTTTAATGATAAAGTAATATGCTAACTTTTTTTATCAACAAGATTGAAGATGCTCATGGATCTTTGAAGAGCTTTCTAGATACATCATAAGACAGATTTAATACAGTAATAAAATAAATGCACACGTTCCTGGAATTACAACATGACGAGATCAAAGCATAACTAGAGAGGTCTTGGTTCAATACTTCTTATTTTGATACAAGTGTCCTTTATACCAATTTTAAAGGTCACGCCGCTTTATATACAATAGAGTTAGTCAAAAACAAGTATCAAAGAAGTAATTATGTAGGTACTGATGGTGATTTATATGGATTTTATATGTGGCGTATGTATGGGATACCATATACGCACAAGATTAATACCTATATGTCAATCTACCTGTCATTTATTCATCCATTATGGAAGAAACTTGACATAGATGAACCGATTTATCCACTAGCACCACAAGAACCAACTGAGGTTGCACCTCATTTGCTCAATATTACCATGGAAGCTGTTATGAGCCAACTATTGGCGATATATAATCAATTGGTGAGAGAAATATTTAATATTATAATTTTATAACAAATACCTCTCTAGGAGCCACCAGTATGACAACATAGGGGTCGTCCAAGGAAATCCAAAAGAAGGGAATTGTCTAGTTAGAAGTACGTAGAACAACAATCTTTAAGTCATTCAGTATCAACATAAGCTCGAACTAGGTCATCTTCAAGTCAAGGTCGGTGTAACACCCCCAAATTTACTACTGAAAATTTTCATTTTAAGTCGAAGTGTATAATCAAATATTTGAGTGTTGCCGCCATAATTGACATAAGTCTGGTTTATCCCACCATCCCTACATCAATCACAAGGCAAAAAGATTAGAAAAATTAAAACATGATTAGAAAGAGATGAGATAACTTTTATACATCAAATAAGTGTTTGGAGATTAACTCCGATTACAATACCAAAATATAACCAAAAGGGATCCTATGGAACTAAGAATCCAAAAAGGTATCCGAGTAAAACTATCAACCGGATAACATGACTCTACATCCAACCCTGATAAGAATGAATTACTCCTCTCCATATATAGCATCAAAAGTTGTGAAGTCATCGACCTAGTCCTCATCGACCTGCACATAAACATCTGGGTCGTCTACTCGTTGGATTGAGTAGCACCCATGAAACGGATGATCAGTACACTACATACTGAGTAAGGTAACGCCGTATAGTCAAGCAGAATTACACATAATACAAGAATTCTCATAAGCAATTCATACATGCACAAATAGAAGAAAACCAGATAACTACCGATTCCAAGTCTTTAATTTAGATATACTATAATTCAAATCTTTTATTTACGTTGAGTTTAGTGAACCCACTATTCTTAAACACCTCTAGGGGACAACACACCTCTAGGGGACAAGACACACGAGCCACTATTATTATTCGGTGGAACGGTTTGAAACACCTCTAGGGGACAAGACACCCGAGCCACTATTATTATCCGGTGGAACGGAGCTAACACCTCTCATAGTAAAAGTACTCTTGAGCCACTATTTATTAAATTAGTGGAACGGTCTGAAGCACCTCTCGGGGACAAGACACTCGAGCCACTATTATTATCTGGTGGAACAAATTCAACACCTCGATCCTAACTCACGTAGTCTTTCACTTTAAATGATTAATATATTTTCATTTATACTTAAACTCTTAACTGTATTTTCATTCACATTGAGGATGGGGCCCCGCTATTCTTAATCCGGTGGAATGGATTGGAGCACCTCTCGAGGATAACACATCCGAGCCACTATTATTGTCCGGTGGAACAGAGCCATATAAACATGTCGGCCCGACCCAAGCGATCTTTCACTTTACATGATTAATATCTTATTCAGAGATGATTGTATATTTATCATACCAAACTCAAGACATACAATTAAACACATAAGTATGACCATGTATTTATCTTCAAATGATCATAATACCCTCAGGGTAATCAAGACAATCGTATTCTTCCAAATCTTTATAAACCCAAAGCATATACATTTCCACTTATTATCTGAAGTACATATCTTTAGTCTCCCATAGATATTGTGTAACCAATATTATACCTAAACATGTACTTACATAATTTCATTACTCCCAAGAAAATCATCTCATAGCATTTCCATAATTAAATTATTCAATACCACATGTCAAACACAAAAGTATACATTAACAAGGAAAATACATGGAGCACATAAAACCCTAGCTATGACATGTATCCTTACTTTTCCATAGGTATTTTGTATCCAATATATTATACCCAAATACGAAATTGCATAATTTCATTACACTCAAGAATATCATATCATAGTATTTCCATACTTGAATTATTCAATATAACATACTCAACACAAAAGCATATATAAAGATACAATTATCACATAAATCCCTAGTTATGACATGTATCCTTACTTTCCTATAGGTATTTTGCATCCAATATTATACCAAAATACGAACTTGCATAATTTCATTACTCTCAAGAATATCATATCATAGTATTTCCATACTTTAATTATTCAATATAACATACTCAACACAAAATCATATACAAAGATATAACTATCACATAAATCCCAAACTATAACATGTATCCTTATCGACAAGGACACTAGGCTCTATGCACGTAAATCCTATACCTCTTTCGAGATCACCTGAACAATCACCTATGAAATAAGATAAAATATGATTAGGATTGGAGGTTAAAAAAATCAAAAGGGAGATTATGGTAGAGAAGGGTAAAAACAGAATTTACCAAAATCGAATGGAATTTGAATTATATGGAAGTGTAGAAATATGTGTGGTGGAGCTATGGTTAAATTTTGGTGGTGTTTGGAGAAGATTTGGGGGTGAAAATAAGTTTGTACAGCCAAGAAAGAAGTCACACTGGCAGGCGGTGCAGAAGTTACACGGCCGTACAAAATCAAAGCACAACAAGTCAAGAGAAAATAAAATGCATGGCTAGGCGGTGCAGAAGTTGCACGGCCGTACAGAATCAAGAAAGAGTAAAAATGTTGCACGGTCAAATGGTGCAAGGGTTATATGACTATACAGTAGGGTATTTGTGTGTTTGCACGGCCGTGCAGCAGGCTTTGCACTCTAAAACTCTACAAGGATCAAGGGGAAGGAGAAGGGAAAAGAGGCGGCGATCTGTGGCGATGACCAACGATGGCGAGGGGGGAGGTGGGGGTGACCTTAGTGGTTGGTCCACCGGCCAAAGGGCGGCTAGTGGTGGCTTGGGTGGTACTTAGTGGCGGATGGGGTGGTGCAGAAGCTAAAAATAGGCAAAATGCAGGAAGAAGAAGGAGAAAGGAGAAGGAAGAAAAGGAGAAGGTCGGGGAGCTGATGGACGCTAATAAAATGGAGGGTTGGGGTTATTTATACTAGTATGTGGCATGCTAAGGAGGAGAAACAAGTAGAGGAGGGACGACAACCATGATGATGAATTCTGTCGGGAAGAAGAAGAATAAGAAGAAGAAGAAAGAAAGAAAGAAAGAAAGAAAAGATAGGGGGAGATGGTGATGGCTGAGAGGGATGGGAGTCAAGCAGGACATGAGGGGTGATGATGGAGAAGGAGATGTGCAAGGGAGGAGAAGGCAGGGAGAAGAAGAAAGGAGAAGAAAGAAGAGAGTGGCATACTGGCAGGTGATGGCTGCAAAAACAGGGCATGCGTAGGGAGAAGAAGAAGAAGAAGAAGAAAAAGAAGAAGAAGAAGAAGAAGAAGAAGAAGAAGAAGAAGAAGAAGAAGAAGAAGAAGAAGAAGGGGGATGGCAGGGTGATGGTGATGGGCATGAAGGAGGCATGTGGATGGTGGTGCATGTGCGGTAGAAGAAAAACTTCTCACGCTAAAAGATTTCGGCGTAGAGAGAAGTAGAGAAAAGAAAGAAAAGGAAAAGGAAGAAAAGGAAAGAAATGGAGAAAGAAAAGGAAAACGAGGGAAGGTTAGGGAATTAGGATTAGATTAATATTTTTGGGATTAGCCAAATAATTTAGATTAGCGATTTTCTATTTAGGAATTTTAGTTTAACCAAATCAAGATTTTGGTTTTCAGTTTTGGTTAAAGTTTCAGGATTAAGAAATTTGGTTAAGGTTAACAATAAAATTCCATGAGATTAGAGTCAAATTAGGGCTAAAGATGCGGAATTAGGTTAAGCAAATTTTTTGGGTATTACAGTCGGGCCTAAGGTCGAGGTCAAGGATGGTAACCAATATTTATATCATCAGACCAATTACAATTTCCATATGTGAGTCAAATGAATTGGCATATAGTTCCATATATTAGTACTTGGTATAATGTGTTAGGAGATGAGAATTGTGGTTTCAAAGCATTTACATATATTATACTAGGAGATGAGGATTGGTGGGTTCAAATTCGTACTAACTTATATCACAAGATATTAGCTAGAAGATAGTTGGACGAGAATGTGTTTGTGTATGACAATGCTAATCAAGTTCTAAATATTATTGATCACTAGGAAGGGCTAGCTCTAATGGCATACTGGATGAAAATGCTAGATACTGGTCATGACATTGCAACCCATTATTGTATGTTGTTTTGATACTACTCGTTGAACGCATGAAGTTCATTCCTACATTCAGTGGCATAACATCAAATTCAAGGTCTTATAAATGAAGTGACTATATAATTTTTGTAAGACATGAGTCACTACTTATTGGTATGTGGGCATTTTATGTCTTTTTTTTCATATCAATATTATATCAAGTCAGCTCTTATAATTATTATTTTTTGACAAGTATATATTTTGGATAATTTTCCACTACAACCATTGCATGCAAATTGAAACAGATACCATTATAGTAGCATTTCAACATCAAATACACTATATTCTTCAAGATTCCAACTATAACACCCCAAAAATTCACTACTGGAAAATTTCGTTTTATTAAAAAAAATCGGAAGCAAAATAACAAATTCTGAATTTCAGGGATATTACTGCCACACCGATATTACCACCACACTTAGTACCAGACCGGTTCATTCCTACCGTTCCAGTACCAAGTGCTAAAGCTAAAAGACTAAGATATAATTTGCTAGAATTTCAAACTATATTAAAATCAAAGTAACATAATAAAAAATTTACAAGAATAGAATCCACCAATGGTGGTTACAAGAATATAGATTACATTTAAACCAGAGGTTAAAAGAGAGAGAGTGAAACCCTAAAAGTCCAGATAGTTCCCTTACACTCTTTCCTGTTGCCCACTTGAATAGTACCTGGAACAAACCTATAAGGGATGCTGCCCATTGAATAGGCAGGGGCCCCATGAATGGAATCCTTCAGTACCATGGTACCGAGTAATCCTTTAAAACACACTTAAAAGTAGGCCCGCAATGCAACACATGATACAACACTATATACAAACGTAATGAAAGGTGCTTACATAATATTCACATTCATACATTCACATACTTAATAAGTCCATCAAATGTAAATGGGTCAAACGTACAGTCAATACTTCTGGGCCTTAAGCCATTAGTCCATTATTAATCCATCATCTCTTAGATTATATATATATATATATATATATATATATATATATATATATATATATATATATCCATGTAAGTGTGGGAACCCCACTATTATAGCCAGTGGACCGGAATACATATAGGACAGAATGCTCCTGACCACTATTATTCCCGGTGGACCAGTCTCCAAGGCAGAATGCTTTTGGCCACTATTATTCACCGGTGGACTGGTCTGGCCCCGACTCATATGGCGTTCCACTATAAGTGATTAGTATTTCCCATGATTTGTTAACAACCAAATTGGATTTATTGAGTTCAGAATCCCCCACTATTATAGCTGGTGAACCGGAATACATATAATCATCATCTAGGGTAACAAGCTCCTAGGCCACTATTATATTTCGTGGACTGATACTCATAAACATCTTCTAGGGAAACACACTTCTGGGCCACTATTACATCCGGTGGATCGGTACTCATAATCATAATCAACTGGGCCTGACTCATTAGTCTTTTACTTTCATGATTAGTGTTTTTCCCTTTTTAATCATCACAATAATTCTATTTATTTGCCTCGGAGGGGAGATTATAATCCCGGGACACAAAGGTACACCGGTCGCACTGGTGCATACAAGCTACTGTAACACCCCCAAATTTACTACTGAAAAATTTCGTTTAAATCAAAGTTTTAGCGGAAGCAGGAAAATTAAAACCGTAAATCCGGGGACATTACCGCCACACTTAGTACCAGATCGATCCATAACTACCGACCTGATACTATGTGCTAAGGCTAAAGAGAATAAAACGGGAAACGAATCATTCATAAAACACGAATTCTACAATCAGAGTGCGAAGGTAAGAAGTTACATTCCGAAATACAATTTAAAAGATCCATATATCAGAATACTTAAAATAACGAAATCGCAAGATACAATAAGACCCTTAAAAAGTTAAATACGACATTTGTATACTCTAAAGACAATTATGATTAAACCATACGATTTTCGAAGGTAATTGTCCGGACCACTTACTCACTCATATCCAGCCTTCCACCCCAACTTAGTAACCGATCTTAACCTGCACAAGAGGTCTGCTCCCCACCATCGGTGGATCATCACAGGACCCATTCAACCAGTGTAGTATCAGTACGGGTCCAGTACTGAGTAAGTCTCACTACCCTATCTTATGGGAGAGACGTAAACTGTAACATCAAGTACATATTAAATTATAATACAATATCGGTCATACTCACAACCTACAGCATGGCTCTTGTCATACACTCATAGTAACATATAACACATATGCAATATCCCATTAACATATAAGCATAGTATAACCGAAATAACAAGTGACTCAATATGCACGTAAACAGCATGTGGTAATACATATAATAAAAGTTGGCTATGGTCCAATTAGACTAGTCTTTATTCTCATTAATAGTATATTCATTCCACACATATTCTGTAATGATCCATGTAAGCGCGGGGACCCCACTATTATAGCCGGTGGACCGGAAATCAACACTCAGGGCAGAACGCCTCTGACCACTATTATAGCCGGTGGACCGGAATCAACACCCAGGGCAGAACGCCTCTGGCCACTATTCTAACCGGTGGACCGGACTGGCCCCGAACTTACATGGTGTTTCGCTGTAAGTACTTAATATTTTCCCGTGGATTACTTCATTCAGATTCATTCAACACATTCTTTATTAGACCATGTGAGCGCGGGAGCCCCACTATTATAGCCGGTGGACCGGAAATAAACACACAGGGCAGAACGCCTCTGACCACTATTATAGCCGGTGGACCGGAAATAAACACCCAGGGCAGAACGCCTCTGGCCACTATTCTAACCGGTGGACCGGACTGGCCCCGACTCACATGGTGTTCCACTGTAAGTATTTAGTATTTTCCTTGTGGATTAACTTATTCGTTTGGGTCTGTCGAGCCCGGATCCCTCCACTATTGTAGCCGGTGGTCCGGAAATATAATTACAGGGCAACACGCCTCTGACCACTATTAATAACCGGTGGAACGGACTGGGTCGGGCTCATCAGTATTTCACTTTAAGCAGTTAATGTCTTATTCGTATCTTATTGAATCACATCATGTCCTTGACATGCATAAGTCATTCACTACATTCATTACACATCACATACGGTAAAATTCCACATTCATAACTATACTTTGCTCAATAATACACATGATAACACCAAACAACTCTAAACAGCCATACGAACCATGATTGTCCACACCAAGCCATGGTTAACCACTCTTAACCTTCTTTAACCGTAACAACCATAATACCATCGCGAAAACCCTAATACCACCATAAGTCATTAATACCTCCAAGAAATCATAAATACCACTATATAAACCCTAATACCACCTTGCAAACCCTAATACCACCATAAGCCATTATTACCACCAAGTAATCATTAATACAACTATATAAACCCTAATATCACCTTACAAACCTTAATACCACCATAAGCCATTATTACCACCAAGTAATCATTAATACAACCATATAAACCCTAATACCATCTTGCAAACCCTAATGCCACCATAAGCATTCAATACCACCAAGTAATCATAATACAACCATATAAACCCTAATAACACCTTGCAAACCCTGATACCACCATAAACATTTAATACCACCAAGTAATTATTAAAACAACTATACAACCCTAATGCCACCTTACAAACCCTAATACCACCATAAGTATTTAATACCACCAAGTAATTATAAATACAACCATATAAACCCTAATACCACCATAAGTCACTAATACCACCAAGTAATCACTAAAACCACTATATAAACTCCAATACTACCCATCATATCACCAAGCAACAGACTTCCCCATGCAACCTTAATTTATACCCACCTTTTTGTTTACTTAATTCCACTTTCTCCTCATTATTTCCCAAATGGTGAACTCCTTAGGTCGTCCATACCTCGTTTAGCCAACATACTCCCCTTTGGTCATTCTAACCTCTTTTTTTCTTTTTCAAGTTCCCTCACTTCACCACACTCCCTCACATCACCCAACCTACATGTCGTAGGGGTCACGTCACATCACACCACATCACACTTGTACCACAACATATTAGTACACGAAGACAAGGGTACGGGGACGTACCTCGGATCCATGCTGCGCTTCACAAATATACACATAATATACAGGT
Organism: Tamarix austromongolica; assembly: GCA_039764185.1. Classification (NCBI taxonomy): domain Eukaryota; kingdom Viridiplantae; phylum Streptophyta; class Magnoliopsida; order Caryophyllales; family Tamaricaceae; genus Tamarix; species Tamarix austromongolica. Next base: position 18,534,053 of record CM077809.1, on the reverse strand, counting down.
TATAGCATACAACCATACAAAGCATATAAGGCACTTAAAACATGCAGAGCACACAAGTGGCCTTAGTTACGTCCTTACTAAACAACCACAAGTAGAGGTAAGTAGAGACTTACCTGGATCCGAAGCTAGCTAAGCGAAATAAGAGGGAGAGGAATCCCTAGTTCGTGGGTCCACGAGAAAGCTTTCCTAGATCCGATAGAAATCAAAACTAAATTAGGAACTATCCTATCAATCAATAATCCATATATTCTAGTTAAATAAACACAAACAACACAAATGATCTTTCTTAGAAAACGTGTCCAAAACTTAGAACTTAAAAGCATAGCTTTATTAAGATTTAAAGTTAAAACTAAATCAAAACGGATTAATACAATAGCACTTGGGACATTTCCACTACTTTTATAAATTTAATTTTAGCGAAACAACTATACAAATAACCAATTTCATAATCTCACTTAAAATCTAGGGTTTTGGGCCCGAAAATACGATTCGGTAAAATTCTATAAGTTTGATCAAATTGAATGTTTAGAAATGCAATTAAACACATTTTATAACATATCAAATAATCAATTGATCAAAACCGATAATAGAAATATTCAATTTAGCACAATTAGGGTTTTTGAGCCCGGAACGCAAATCCGATCAATTCTTGCCAAAACATATCAATTGACGGTTCGAAAATGTAATTAAACATTTCATAATGTAATTTATATAGTCAATTGAATAAAATAACCCGATTACATAATTCAATTTAAACCCGCGGGAGTTTTGACCTAAAAATCCAATTCCGATCAATTACGTACAATTTTCCCAAATCAACACTTCCAATATAAAATTAAATACATTTTAAACAATATTGTAAAATCAATTGAGCGAAACGGCTCAATTATACGACCCAATTTCATTACACCCAAAATTTGACCTAGAATTCAAATTCCGATAAATTCTGCATAAATTTCTCAAATTGACGGTTCCGACATGAAATTAGATACATTTAAAAACATATTATATAATCAATTTGTCCGAAATCGCAAAAACGGGCGGATCCGAAAAATTTGGGCATAACCCGGCCTAAAATTCAATTTCCCAAATTCCGAACACAAACCATACAATCAACATATCCAAATCAATCTTACAGCACATATATACATAATACAACAATCAATTTAGCTTTTCATAAGCTAATTCATACCCAATTAACCAAAACAAGGGTTAGGGTTTTTCGGGAATTTATACCGAACAAAAACCGATAAATCGGGCAAAGGAAGGCTGGGGAAGCTTCCTCCGGGGTCAGGGGTGGCTCGCCGGTGGTCAGCAGGCGTCGACGGTGACCGGACGGTGGCAGTGCTGCCTGCGGTTGCTTCTCCTGCGCGCAGCTGCTGTGGTGGCTCGGCTTCAGTCGCTGCTGCTCCTGCGCGGCTGTTGTGCTGCGTTGGTCGGTCGCCCGTTGTGGCCGACGGTGGTTGGCGAGGAGGAGCTGGGGGAGCTGAGGAGAAGAGGTGGTGAGGGAGGCTGGGGTCTTGGGCTGGGTTGCGAGAGCAGAAGGGCAGGGGAGTCGGGGAGCAGGTGCAGGGAAAGAGAAGAGAGAAAGAAAAAAGAAGGGATGGGGGTCGGGGTCCCGATCGGGTAGGGCTGCCGGGTTTTTTTTTTTTTTTCTTTTTCAAATACACATATAAAATAAACTACTAAAAATTTAAAAACTATTATTGGGGAATTTTATCTAAAATTCATTAAATGAAAATTATTTCGTAAGGTTCCGAAGGCTTAAATCGATATAAAAGCTACATAAAGAATTTCGGAAATATTTTCGGAAAAACTTACCAACGTACGTAAAAATTTATATTATTTACGGAAATACATTATAAGACCTCAAAATAATATTTAAAAGCATAAAAGTAAATATTTAAATTAAATTCTAATAAACCGAGACTAATTCAAATAATTTCCGAAATCGGTTTTCCGTAAACCAAAAATCGTAAAATGGAAGAAAATTAATTCCGGAAAGAAATTCATCAATAAACTCCGAAATCTTTTAATTTAAAACTTCTCGAAGATATTAACAATTTTCGAAAACGAATAAATTTAAAGTTGGAAATATTTTCTACGGATAAAATCATTAAAATAAATTTAACTATTTAAATAGAAATTCTATAATTTAATTAATATATTTCGTTAACGAAATATAACTCCAAAACAAGGTCGTAATCACCTGACGAAGATATAATCGCAGACGAATTAAAAATATTAAAACCCAAAATACGAGAAAGAACGGGAATATATATTTTTAACCGAAGATCGAAATCATAAGAATATAATAAAATCACTGTCGTGAACGAATTTGTCTAGAATGGTTCGCAACGACAATGATTAATTACATTCAATTATGAATTCAAAATCATCGACAAATCTGTAAAACGAAACGAAATTAGAATAATTAATTATTTACATCAAATTACGCTAATAAAATCATTAAGCTTAATAAATCTGGATTTTAAAAATATGGGGTATTACAGCTACTCAGTACTCTTCAACTATCAACCTAGGGACACTGAGGTACCCTCATTGTACTGGTGCATACAGCTAACTCAATACCCTACTTGTAAGGACACCTAATCCATAAGTATGTGTATCCCTAAGTAGGTCCGTAGAGCTAAATAGAGTAAGATGTAGGGCCTGGTTGGGGCACAAAGGCACACCAGCAAATACTAGAATAACTGTGGGCTAAACCACGTCTTTAGAGTAGCAACCCCTAAAGAGCCACCATTCCTGATCTCAAGGTCTTTCACTTTAAGTATTAGTGTCTTAATTAAGGTGATCACGAAAAGCAAATCAATCTGATACATATTCACTTTCAATCGTTGTAATATCGTTAGGTATTCCTTTTTCATACGGTTATCCAAGATAACATAGAGGAATCATTAAGGCCATAATAATCTCATCTAATTCCGATTTAGGATTCGTTCTTGTGATACTTACTAATTGTCAAATACCATTGTCTTACTATTCAGTGTTACTTGAGTCTTATTGAAATCCCCCAAAATTTTCTAATTTTAAAAATTATATTTAAATGAGATTTTATTATAAAAAATAATTAAATAAATTATTTTTATTAAAATAAGGAGAAAATAGTTCCAAATTAATAGGAATTTTATAAACAATTTAATTAAAGAAAATTAGGGTATTTTGCTAATTAAAATAGACTTTATGAAAAAAAAATTCAAAAATCCTAAATTAGCCTAAAAAGGGATTTAAATATTATTATTTTTAAATATCCCAAATATTCTATTTAATTTAATTAACCCAACCCTCCTATTTTTCTTTTTCCCTTTTCCTTTTTCTTCTTTCTTTCTTCCTTTTTCTTTCTTTTCTTCATTTTTTCGTTTCTTTTTTTCTCTTCTTTTTCTTGTTGGGCCTGCCTCTCTCCTTTCTTAGGCGCGGCCCAATCCATGCAGCCTTCCCCTTCTTCCTACCTTTGCTACGCTACGTTTTATCTCCTGTTTCCCCAAAACGCAGTGTTTTGTTTAAAAACATGTTAACCAGTGTCGTTGGCCGGTCCGTCTTTCTTTTCTTTATTTTTCTCTTGAACCGCCGGTCTGCCCCTAACTTTCTTCTTCTTTTTCCTTCGTACCTGCCCAGCCTTGCCGACCTACAATGCAGCCACCGTCTGAAGCTCCCGCCGCCGATCTTGCTCCTTTGATTGGCATTTTCCTTCCTTTCTCTTCCCTTTTGTTTCATAAACTCATTGACCCAAACCACTTCTCCCATTCCTCTCGCGATTCCCTCCCTTTTCTTGCACATTACCCTTGCCCCAATTTGAATTTCGCCAGCCAGATGCCGCCAGTGACCTTAACCCTACCTACCTTACCCCGTAGTCGACCCATAGAACCCTAACCTCCCTTCTAAAACCTATAAACACCCTGGTTTGAGCTCTGTATCGAGCTTTGGTTGTTTGCCCAGAATTCCCCGACCTTACCACCACCGCCCCTTTAAACGAGCTGTTCGCCACTGTTAGCCAACGTCACCACCACCTCTGCCTCCCAGAATTTTCCCTGCACCTCCCTCTAGCTAACTAATCTCTCCACCTCCTTCGATTCTTCTCGCACGAGCCACCATAGTCGTGCGAAGTTCCCTATCCATCTCGCAAAATTTTTTTATCCCACAACATTTAAACCACTGTCCACCACCACATCTGCCACTTCTACTGCCTTCTGCACCACCCAAAAATTTCTACTAATTCTCCTCCACCTAACCATAACTTATTTTCTCTTTTCCCCTTCTCCTCCCCCTCTTTTTCTTCATCTTTTTCCCTTTTAGCCTTCTTTTCCAGCCACCGTTGTGTACCACCGCCTAGGGTTGTGCAAAACCGGATATTCGTATCCGGTCGGATTTTTTTTCGGATATCCGATCCGATCGGATATTTAGTAACCTATATCCGTATCCGTATCCATTAATAGTGGATATCCAAAAAATCGGATACGGATATCGGATATATCCGGTATATCCGATTATCCGAAAAATACTTATTTTTCAACAAAAAAGACTTGTTTATGACCGGATATCCGAAAATTTGATAATTTAAATTCGGATATCCGATATCCAATATCCAAACATCCGCATTGAAATATCCATATGTGGATATTTTAATCTGCTAGAATTAAATTAATATAAATTCAAAAATCCAAAGTCCATAACAAATACAATAAATCAACAATAATCCAAATATGTGCATTGAAATATCCAAATGTGGATATTTTAACCTGCTAGAATTAAATTAAAATAAATTCTAAAAATTCAAAGTCCATAACAAATACAACAAATCAACAATAATCCAAATATCTGCATTGAAATATCCAAATGTGGATATTTTAACCTGGTAGAATTAAATTAAAATAAATTCTAAAAATCCAAAGTCCATAACAAATCAACAATAATCCAAAGTCCAAAGTCCATAACACAAATACAACAATAATCTAAAGTCCATAAATTCATAATTTTCGAGTTAAATAATTATATATATAATTTATTTAATCAAAAAATATTTATATATTTTATTTTAAAAAAATATTTTTATTATATACCGGATATTTTAATCAGATCGGATAATCCGGAAAAATATCGGATCGGATATCCGCTCCGAAATTTTTTAATTTTGAGCGGATCGGATATCCGCTTCGGTTTTTAAAACTCGGATCGAATTTTTTAAATATCGGATCGGATTTTCGGATTACGGATTTTTTGCACAGCCCTACCACCGCTAGTGCCACCCATCCCCACCAACTCAAGGTGAAACCCCAGACCTTCTCAGCCCTTCTTTTCTATTTATTGTAATTTATTCTATTTTTATTCCAATTTTTAGTATTTATTCAAATATAATTAGTATTATCATTATTATTGTTGTTGTTATTAGATGTAATATTATTGATAAATTTTGTTGGCAGGGTTGAGATTATTCTTGAGTTAATTTGATTGTTAGTTTCGAATTTTAGGAATTTATTTGAATTATTATAAGTTTATTATCATTATTAATATTAATAATAATAATAATAATAATAATAATATAATTATTTATTATTAATGTTAATTATTTTAGGAGGGCCGAGGCCTTAATTTTTAATTAAGGTTCACTCCCTTGTATTTTTTTTATTACTATTATTACTATTTTTACTATTATTAATATTATTATAATTATTATCTTTACTAATTTAATAATATTATAAGTATATTATTATTATTATTATTATCACTATTATTAAATAGTACTTTTATTATTTGGGGTAGGGTCGAAAGCCCACCTTGCAATTTTAGGATTATATTATTATTATTATTATTATTATTATTATTATTATTATTTCTACTAATATTAGTATTATTACTAATATTTTATTATTAGTATTATTATTATTATCTTTACCAACATTATTTTGGTGAAGGGTAGAAACCCTTATATCACCATTCGTTTTAAATTACATTTGTAATATTATTAGTATTTTTAGTAGTATTTTGTATAGTTAATTTTAGTATAGTATTATTTTAATTAAAAACCAAGTCTAAGGATAAGTTAGTAAATAATAGTATCTTTAGGAGGGAACCTAATTCTAGTATTTTTTCCATAATAGGTGAGCCCAGTCAAAGCCATCAAGTGCTATAGGAGTGTGCTCCAAGACCGGTGACATTTTAGGTAATGGGTGCTAAGGCCATATGTGTAATATGTGATTTATATGTCATTCATGCCATGTGATGTGATTTATTGTATATTTCATATGTATATTGTATAACTATTATGAATGTAGCATGATATGGAAGTTGAGATGTGTTTTGAGTAAATAAATGTGGCATGAGAACGATGTGTATAAATGCATTATTATTATGGTATGATGTGGCCTTGAGACATGCATGATGGGGTTGTAAAATAATGACAGGGAGTTGCATGGTGTTAGGGTTTTGTATGGAATTGCATGGTGTTAGGGTTTTGTATGGAGTTGCATGGAGTTGCATAGTGTTAGGGTTTTGCATGGAGTTGCATGGTGTTAGGGTTTGCATGGAGTTGCATGGTGTAGGGTTTTGTATGGAGTTGCATGGTGTTAGGGTTTTACATGGAGTAGTAGGGTTTTGCATGGAGTAGTGGTTAAAGGGTGGTATTAATGTTTACATGGTGGTATTAGGGTTTTGCATGGTGGTTTAGGGTTTGCATGGGAACTAGGGTTCACGTGGAGCTAGGGCTTTCATGGGCCTTAAGGTGTGTCATGATTAACTATGGTGGTGGTGGTTAACTAGGGTTGCAGTGTTAACCCGAGTTGAAGAGTAAGCATGGTAGAAGTCAGTCTTGCATGTCTTGAAATGAGCTTTTGAATAAGATACTTAAAATATTAAATACATAAAGTGGAAGATGTTGAGCCGGGCCCAGACCGATCCACAGGCTAAAATAGTGGCAGGGAATGTTTCCCTCGCGACCGATCCACCGGTTAAAATAGTGGCAAGACATGTACTCTCGAGATCGATCCACCGGCTATAATAGTGGGGAATCCCGAGCTCAACAAAATCAAACCCTACAATTGCTAAGACATAGGAAATACATTAATTACTTACAGTGGAACACCGTACAAGAAGGGACCAGACCGATCCACCAGCATATAATAGTGGTCGGGTATGTTAACCTCGCGACCGATCCACCGGCTAAAATTGTAGCAAGGCATGTACCCTCGCGACCGATCCACTAGCTAAAATAGTGGGGTTCCCATACTTGTGTGGACTTGATAAAGAACATGGAGTGAATTGATTTCTAATAAAAGAGTAATTAAATAATTAATTTGAAATAATCATGTACTTTACGTATGGGCTTGATCATTTATAAGTTGTATAATTTTCTTCATGACCATAAGTACTATATGTGTGGGTTTATAAATGTAAGTTGAGTATTGTCTTGCATGATTCTATATGCTTATGTGTTGGCCTTAGTGCTAGGTTACCTTACTTGATACGAAGCGTACTGATCACCCGTTTCAAGGGTGCTGCTCATTCCCACGAGCAGAAGGCTTGTCTGACCTGTTACAGGTAGGAGATACTTATTTCGATGCTATTGATATCTATGGGACATCAGGTGGGGCCGAGTAATGTTTGGGCTAGATCGGTTCCCGGAGTGATGTGGCCGGCTTTCCATATGATATTATTGTTCCCATTTTCTTTATTCATGATTAACATTTCATTATTGTAGTTATCTCTTTTCCTTGAAAAACTAACTCTCGTATTTTGGATTGTGTAAAGAGTTATGCGTACTTTGATTTTCGTATTTATGAATTTGGATTATTAATGATGTTATATGTAGTGTTTTCCTAGCCTTAGCATTTGGTACCAGAACGGTAGGAGTAAACCAGTCTGGTACTAAGTGTGGTGGTAGTATCCCTAGAATTTACAATTTTAATTCATAAGTATTGTTTTTAAAAAAATGTATAAATTTTGGGAGTGTTACACCTATTATGAACTCCATTATCACAACGTTATATTAGATATAAATTACTAATTTACCCCTTCCTTACTTCCTTACTTGCTAATTTACCTTATTATCCTTCCTGTTGTATAACTACCAAATCACCCTTTGCTCAGTTTGGGTTACCAAGTTATCTCCCACACTTATTAGGTCACCAATCACCATTTATAATTGTTACACTTATCATATTTCCATTTGGTTGGTTAGATTACCAAATTTCCCTTCTCCTTTGTTATAATTACCAAATTGCCTTTTAATTGGTCAAATTACCAATTTGCCCTTCTTCATTATCATAATTACCAAATTACCCTTCTCCACTATCATAATTACCAAATTTCCCTTTAGTTGGTTAAATTACCAAATTGTCCTTCTCCATTATCATAATTACCATATCGCCATTTTCCATTGTTATAAATACCATATTACCCTTCTCCATTATCATAATTACCATTTTACCCTTTACTTCCAAAATTACTATAATACCCTTTTACTTATAAAATTACCATTTTATCCTTTACTTCTAAAATTACCAGTTTATCCTTTACTTCTAAAATTACCATAATAGCCTTTACTCCCAAAATTACCATTTTACCCTTTTACTTACAATTTACCATTTTACCCCTTATTTACAAATTACCATTTTGCCCTTCTCTTACAAAATTACCATAATACCCTTTTACTTTCAAATTACCATTTTACCCCTTACTTACAAATTAAAATTTTGCTCTTCTCTTCCAAAATTACCATATTACCCTTTTACTTCCAAAGCACCATTTTGTCCTTTTATTATACCACTTTTATTAAGTTATCATCACTACATGAATATTAATATCATTACTCTATTCTCATCATCTAACTCCACCAACTATTATATTTCAACATAATGCTCATTAGCACCCACACATATTAAGTTACATTCTTGTATAAGATATTTTACTAAAATGCCCCTAAGGCTCACAATAATATTATTCATGTATCAATGGTCACAATAACATAATATAACATGGATAAGTACTTAACATTTTCTTGAATAACAAATCTTCTTAAGCATTTCTTCCATCCATGGCATATAAACTAGCATGCTTCCCTTTTTATTGATCAATATAAGCAACTACATACATTATATTAAACAATACATATCATGCATAATAACATATCAAAACCTTAATATACTAGCATACGTTTATCCACGTATTTAAATGGGGTTTAACAATTACCTTAATTCCCACAAAATCGAACCTTACCAATATCCCAATTAAAGATTAAAGATTTGGTTAGCAAAACAAATACCTAAAAATAATGTCAATACTTATCATATTAGAAATGAGAAAACCAAAGCATAAAACTTTATAAAACGTAACTAATGAAATACTTAACTTAAATATTATTATACCTTAAAACTTATTAACCAAAATATATCAAGGCACGCAACAACTCATACTACTCATGCAGCATGAGCTACATGCAAAACAAGAGGGAAAAGTGCTCGAAATGGCATAAGGGGAAGAAGAGGGAGTCAATTTCAGGTTAGGGTTTTGGGGTTAGGAAAAAGGGTAGGTGGAGGAGGATTTAGGGCAAGGGAAGGGTACAGGGGTGAAGAGGGATTGTAGGTGGTGTTTGGGGTAGGTTGTTGGCGGACAAGGGTGATGGCAGTGGCGACAACAAGGCTGCGAAGGTGGCTACCGAGGTGGAGGTGGCTAAGAAGGAAGGAAAAGGGAGGGGGAAAATAAGGGGCTGCAAGGGTTGGTTTTGGCCTAAGAAGGTGAGGGGTGGTAGGGGAGGTTGTAGGGAGTGGGTTAGTGGCTTGGGAGGCAGTAGAGGCAGCGGGACGGCGGTGGAAGGAGGAGGTGCAGGGCGGTTGCCGAGAAGGGAGAAAAAGAAGGGAAAAAGAAGAGGGGAAGAAGAAGGGTTGTAAGGTGGCTTGAGGGGGTGGCTTGGTGGTGCAGGGTGGTAGCAGGGGGATATAGAAGGTGGTGCATGTGGTGCAGGCGGTTGGTGAGGTGGAGGAAGCGGCGGAGGGAGCAGTGGTGCAAAAACAAAGAGGGGAAATGGAAGGAGAAGAAAGGGAGAAGAAGGAGATTAGGAAGGGAGAAGGCTTGAAGAAATGGGGCTGGAAAGGGGTGGTGCGGAGAAGAAAAGGGGGAGGGAGAGACAAGGGGAGTAGGTGGTCGGTAGGGGCGGCAGTAGGGTGGTAGGGGTGGTCGGGTGGCAGGGAGAGGGAAGGGAAGAAGAGGAAAGAATTTAGGTGTGGCTGGAGGGTGCAGGGGTTGGTTTGGTTTGAAATGGGAAAGAAAAGGATAGGGGAAAGAGAGGAAGTGTTAGGGAGGTAGGTGGTGACAGGGAGAGGTGGTCGGGCATAGCACTCGGGGTGGCAGGCATGGCGTCGAGGGGCAGATCGGGGCAGAAGGTAGAAGAAGAAAGAAAGGGAGAGAAGGGGCAGGTCGGGCGTGGGAAAGGAAAGAAGAATTTAGGCCGGCCCAGTTGAGGGGAAAAAGGAGAAAAGAAAAGAAGGAGGTCGAGCTGGGCATGGGTGCACGGGAGACGGGGGGAAAGGAAGAGATGGGTTAGCAACCCAATGGGCAAGGGGGCGAGGGAGCAGGCTGGCCTAGCGGCCCGAAGAGAAGGAAAAAGGAAAAATGAAGAAAGGTGGACAGGAGGAAAAGGAGAAAAAAGGAGAAAGAAAAGAAAAAAGGAAAAAGAAAAGGAAAATAGGGGAAAATAGATAAAATAATTTATGAAAAAATAGGATGTAATATTTTTGAAAAATAAATTTATTTATTTAAAAAGGTTAATTTTAGGAAAATATTTGTTTGGAAATTTATTCAAATAAAGTGAGTATGATAAAATAATAAAATATTTATTTTAATTTATTAAATATTCCTATCCAATTTTATATACTCAAAAATCCATAAAATAATTAAATTAAATATTTTTAAAAGCTAATTTATCACAAACAAAAGCTATTTATTAAATTATAGGTTTTTAAAATTTTGGAGAATTAAACCAACAATAAAGCTTTTTGGTATATGATGGCACACAAGAGTCGTATCCTCTATCTTCAGGATCAACTTTTATCTAGAATTGTTATAGTTTTTTCTTATTTTATTTGTATTCAGCCTTTTGAAACATCTACATGATGAATTTTTGTCAAATTTTATTTATCTTCTTATTACCTCTCCATGATAGTGTAAGTATTTGATCTAGAGTAATTAGATATACTTGTATGCTGCTCAACTTAAGTATCTCAGTGTTCGATGTGTTTAATGTGGGTTGGATGATATTTTTTTAATCATGAAATAAAATAAAAACTACATTCTATAATCGTAACAAATATATTTAATCAAAGTACATAACCATACAGTAATAAATCAAGTTCAATACAAATACCCATGCCAACGCCCAGGTATAGTAACTCATAATCATACACAAAATTTTCAATACATGTAACTAGCTGTTAGTAATTTAGAGTTAGCTCACTCCTCCAATAGAAATGGCAAAAAAAATTTACGCACTTTGTGAAGATATCTTTCGGCTGGAATTTCATTCTCCTCATTTGGATGTTCGACCAAATATTCCTTAATCGTTGCTAACACATATCTATGAGTTCTAGAAACATACCAATCCTTATAGTCTTGAGCCACATCCCATGGGCATTGAACTTGTGGTCTAAACATATCTAGGTTCAATATGTGTTCACGCCTCAAGAACTATTGGTTAAGCATAAGTGTGTAATAAACTTTTTTTCCTTAAGGAAAGGACCTTTGTACATGTTCTTAGTGGGCTTGATAATCTCCTCAAGGATCACTTGTATATATTCAAACCAGTGTGTTACTTTGTTTGGCATATATGGTACCACTTTTTCCAAACAGTATAAACAACTATGATATATTAATAGATAACAATGCCTATATAGATCAACTATTCCGTATGGATCCCAAATGACCTATCACAAAAAAAATACGGATATTGCTATAATAAATATAGTAAAAATATGATAATTTGAGCATACCTTTGACATAGGCAAAAGATCAATCTTAGCTTGAAAGTACTCAAGTGCCTCCAATTTATTGTCAAATTTATATTCACAAAACCACCTCATACAATGGGGTTGGTATGGATCATAATCGAATCATTCCACTCCAAACCCTAAAAAGTATTCATAAATCGATGCTTGTTATAATATTCATTTGTTAGAATTATAACTAATTATATGATACTTATAAAATTACCTATAATAAAGTGACACGTCCCAACATCTAAGCAACATCGGCTCTAGAAACCATACCTAGCAATCGATATTGAAAAGCAAGTATGGTTGCATCCAAGCGTAACCTTTAACACGCCTAAGATCTTGTAAAAATAAGATATAGTACAAATGGACTTTATCAATTAACTTATCGACAAATAACAATAGGCTGATCAACCATAATAGGTATCCAATCGATTTTTTCTCATCCCCTAACCAGTATGATTTACATACTTCTTGTAGCCATTTAAATAGAAGTCTATCATTTCGAGTGAATCCATTCACTTGCTCCTCTTCTATCCCAAACAAGGCACCCAATACACCAATCATTTGGATACGTGTGTCGGTTGACATATCTAAATATAATGGATGACCATCAATTCATAGCCCTAGTATATGATATACATCTAAAAGGGTGATTGTCATCTCATCTCACAGTATATGAAAACTATTGGTGTTTAGATGCCATCTCCTTATAACGGTTGATATAAGTGGCATGTTGGAGTGCTCAAATGTGTAAGCTGAATGGTGTGACAATCCAGTTTAACGTATGAGAGCGATCACCCTTTCATTGATGCTTCCAAGAAAAGCTTTCAACACCTCCTGTCTAGTATGGATATTCAAACAACTATGATCCTAAAAAAATAAAAGAAACAAATGTAATGAATATATGATAGTTTACACATAAAATAAGAACTAGTAAATATGATAAACCTACATTCCCGAACTATAAATCTAAAGAGGTGTGACCATCAAAGCTTGGGATCAAATCATGGATCATTAAACCTCTAGAATATGACCCAAGTAAACATCATTCATCCTTCAGTTGTATACATCATTATGTTTCACTAGCATCACCAACATCCCTATCACCACCACCACCATCATGTGTGTGTGTGTGTGTATATATGTCAACGAGGATGGTTAATCAGTCATGTGCGTTAATGGTGGTGCAACAGTTGGGCGGGCTAAGGATGATGGTACTCTCATGTCAGTCGGTGTCGATGATGTAAGAAAATCTACATATTATGTAGATAATGGAAAATCTTCTTACCCCAAAACTCAGTACCTCAAAATGCCTATATCAGCCATAAATGATTGATCGACCTGCATAGCCAGAAAATATTGGAATGGTAAGAGCCTGATGACTGGACTTTTGTTGTTTGGGAGCTTCTTTACATTCTTATTATTTTGCAACTTCTTCTATTCTTGTTGGCCAACTTTGTTACCTCGTCGTAATCCTTTGGCAAGAATTTTTTGAAGACTTTTCAGACAAAACATAGGAGTGTGTTGTTTTATAGCATTTATTTTACATTGTGAAGAAATAGTAACAAAACAACCATCAATCATACCTAATATTCTATCTTATCTACGACTCATTTGAATTTTAATAATAAAACTACGTCAATTAAAATTAAGTATATAAATTGTAGGTAAATAGTCATCATAGAAATAAAAAAGTAAACACATAGGTCAAAGTAATGTAATCGTTATATATTATAATATTAACCTATATTATGATAGCTAAAGATATATATATATATAAGAGGTGGCAATCGGGTCGGGTTCTAGTCGAGTTGTAACGGGTCGACTCATTTCGGGTTATTTGACTTTTGCGGGTCGGTTGTGGGTCGGGTCGGGTCATTTTGGATTAATTTTTCGAGTCGGGTCGAGTTTGGGTTAAGAAAACTCGGATTTGGGTCATTTCGGGCTAACTTAACTGGTAGGATCGGGTTGATTTCAGGTCATTTTCTGGTTCAAATGAGTAGATGGCTTCGACCCATTCGAGTCATTTTGTGCAATATGATGGGTTGGTCCCACTATATCCGATTTGTTTCGAGTTACGTTGATGGGTGTGGTCATTTCATGCAATTTTACGGGTTTGATTTAAGTAGTTACCGATTAACTTGATGGGTTGGGTCGGGTCGCGTTTTGACGGGTTGAGTCAAATTCGACTCCTGACAATTATCATTTTATTAATCGTAAATATTAGAGACAACCATAAGATTACTATTGCAAATAAAAGAATTAAGATTATTAAATGCGCTTTATTTTTACAAATAAATAGTAAAGATATTTATAAATTTTAACAATAAAAATTATTGTATGATTGAATCTAACAAAGACATTTATCATTTATTATGATTTATTTAATAACTTAAAATATTTAATTACTTAAAAAAGATAATTTTATAAAATAAAGATGATCAAAATAAGACTATACAATGTATAATTATCATTTATTACATTGTAAATATTAAAGACAATCATAAAATTATTCGTACAGATAAATGAAATAAGAATATTACATATGTTTTATTTTTACAAAAGTAAATAATAAAGATATTTATAAGTTTTAATAGTATTATATTCGATTGTTTAAAATATTTATAAATTTTACAAGTAAAAATATTAGATATTTATGATATATTATATTTATTTGATTACATAAAATATTTGATTACTTAAAAAAAGATAATTTTATAAAATAAAGGTGAGTATAAGCATGACCATACAATCTATAATTATCATTTATTACATTGTAAATATTAAAGACAATCATAAAATTACTAGTAAAGAAAAATGAAATAAGAATATTATATGTGTTTTATTGTTACAAAGGTAAATAATAAAGATATTTATAAGTCTTAACAATATTATATTTGACCGCTTAAAATATTTATAAATTTTACAAGTAAAAATATTATATGTTTATTATATATTATATTTAATTGATTATTTAAAAGATTTAATTACTTAAAAAAATATAATTTTATAAAATAAAGGTGAGCATAGGCATGACTACACAATATATAATAATTATTTATTACATTATAAATATTAGAGACGATCATAAGATTACTAGTAAAGATAAATGAAATAAAAATATTATATGTATTTTATTTTTACAAAAGTAAATAATAAAGATATTTATAAGTTTTAACAATATTACATTTGATTGCTTAAAATATTTATAAAGTTTACAAGTAAATATATTATATGTTTATCATATACTATAATTATTTGATTACTTAAAAAAGATAATTTTATAAAATAAAAGTGAGCATAACAAGACTATACAATGTATAATTATCATTTATTACATTATAAATAGTAAATAGAATTATAAGATTACTAGTAAAAATAAATGAAATAAGAATATTATATGTGTTTTATTTTTACAAAGGTAAATAATAAAGATATTTATAAGTTTTAATAGTATTATATTTGATTACTTTAAATATTTATAAATTTTACAAGTAAAAATATTATATTTTTATCAAATATTATATTTATTTGATTACCTAAAAAAAGATAATTTTATAAAATAAAGGTGAGCATAACAATACTATACAATGTATAATTATCATTTATTACATTGTATATATTAGATACAATCATAAGATTACTAGTAAAGATAAATGAAATAAGAATATTATATGTGTTTTATGTTTACAAGGGTAAATAATGAAGATATTTATAAGTTTTAAAAATATTATGTTTGATTATTTAGAAAAAGATAATTTCACAAACTAAAGGTGAGACAAATAAGACTATATAGTGTATAATTATCATTTATTAGAATGTAAATATTAGATACAATTATAAGATTACTAGTAAAGATAAATGAAATAAGAATATTTTATGTGTTTTATTTTTACAAAGGTAAATAATAAAGATATTTATAAGTTTTAATAATATTATATTTTATTGCTTTAAATATTTATAAATTTTACAAGCAAAATATTATATTTTTATGATATATTATATTTATTTGATTACTTAAAAAAGGATAATTTTATAAAATAAAGGTGAGCATAATAATACTACATAATATATAATTATCATTTATTACATTGTATATATTAGATACAATCATAAAATTACTAGTAAAGATAAATAAAATAAGAATATTATGTGTATTTTATTTTTATAAAGGTATATAATAAAGATATTTATAAGTTTTAACAATATTATATTTGGTTGCTTAAAATATTTATAAATTTTACAAGTAAAAATATTAGATGTTTATTATATATTATATTTATTTGATTACTTAAAAAAAGATAATTTTATAAAATGAAGGTGAGCAAAACAATACTATACAATGTATAATTATCATTTATTACATTATATATATTATATACAATCATAATATTACTAGTAAAGATAAATGAAATAAGAATATTATATGTGTTTTATTTTTACAAAGGTAAATAATGAAGATATTTATAAGTTTTAACAATATTATGTTTGATTACTTAAAAAAAAAAAGATAATTTTACAAAATAAAGGTGAGCCAAACAAAACTATACAATGAATAATTATCATTTATTACAATGTAAATATTAGATATAATCATAAGATTACTAGTAAAGATAAATAAAACAAGAATATTATATGTGTTTTATTTTTACAAAAGTAAATAATAAAGATATTTACAAGTTTTAACCATATTATATTTGATTGCTTAAAATATTTATAAATTTTACAAGTAAAAATATTAGATTTTTATCATATATTATATTTATTTGATTACTTAAAATATTTGATTATTTTAAAAAAGGATAATTTTATAAAATAAAGGGGAGCATAACAATACTATATAATGTATGATTATTATTTATTACATTGTATATATTAGATACAATCATAATATTACGAGCAAAGATAAATGAATTAAGAATATTATATGTGTTTTATTTTTACAAGAGTAAATAATGGATATATTTATAAGTTTTAATAGTATTATATTTGATTTCTTTAAATATTTATAAATTTTACAAATAAAAATATTATATTTGTATCATATATTATATTTATTTGATTACTTAAAGTATTTGATTACTTTAAAAAGATAATTTTATAAAGTAAAGATGTGAATAACAATACTATACAATGTATAATTATCATTTATTACATTGTATATATTAAATACGATCATAAGATTACTAGTAAAGGTAAATAAAATAAGAATATTATATGTGTTTTATTTTTACATGGGTAAATTATGAAGATATTTATAAGTTTTAACAATATTATGTTAATAATATATCTTATTAGGATATCATTAATAAATAAGAATGTCTAGGGTAAAATTATGAAAAATAAGTATAATTTATAAAATACTATATTTTTAAAAGTTTTAAATGAATAATAAAGTATGTGTAATTTATTATTATTATTATTATTATTATTATTATTATTATTATTATTATTATTATTATTATTATTATTATTATTATTATTATTATTATTATTATTATTATTATTATTATTATTGATTTTGATATTTGGTTAGGTCAATATCGAGTTAGATCGGGTGAATGTCGGGTCGGCTCTGAATCGAGTCGGGTCGAAGCGGGTCGGGTCAAAGACGGGTTATGGATTGGGATCGGGTCAGGTCGAGTTTATTTTTATCGGGTCAGTACCGGGTCAGCTCAATATAGGGTCAGATCTGGGTCACTAAACTTTTCGAGTCTTATCAGGTCGGTTCGGATTGGACAGGTTAGGTCAATTTTTGTCGGCTCTATATATACCTTGCTTTATAACTAAAATGTAATAGCATTTTATATTAATTTTTACAATAACGTTCAATTTATTTTATAGCTTAAGGCGTAAAAAATGTTCAAACATTTAAAGAAAATTTATATAATCTTATAAATAAGTCCTCTAAATATATTATTAAAATAACAACCTATCAATAAATTATAAAAAAATGTATAATATAATAAACTGAACAAAAATCGTAAATACATACCATCATAAAATAATAATGCATAAATCTTAATAAACAACATATACTGAAATAAATATCTATATAACATCTATTTAAACACTTATATCTCCTAACACCTTTAAAATTATATAATCTCTTAAACTAATCCTCTATTTATAATAATTAAAATAACAACTAAACATTTATAAAATCAAAATACATCAAGAATAATTTTATTAATTACTAGTAGTAGTTTAGTATAATATAATTGATAGATTAATATATAATCTATATATATTTGACTGGATCGAAAGCTAATATATCAAGATTAATATATATATATATAATATATTGCGGAAGCGTACCTGAATCCATAATAATAAAAGATTTATCGGGTACCGTCGAATCTGATATCAAACCCTAACGATCGGTTTTGTAGTCTTCTAGATCACGCACGTACCCGCTACTTGCCAATGACTGATGGGAACCAATGGAGCGAAGTACTTATGACCTAGGGACCATAACCACATATATATAGATAACAAACCTGTCATCTATCGGGTCATCCTAGTTCGGTCAATCAACGATCTAGGACTCCCACAGTTTCTACACATATCGGTCCATATTCAATCAGATACATTAGGCCCAACTTAATTAAACCTAATTCGATCACGTTTATTCGGGCCTAACCGTTACGACAACGTCCAATTCGTATCGTTCACATATAAGCCCAACTTCGGATAATAATCCAACAATCTCCCACTTGGGCTATATGTGCAACGTTACTAATTGTGACATAACCAAATGAGCTCAAATCTGTTGTCGTTATAAAATGTATCTTTAACCAATCCGGTCCATCAATCAGATAAACATAGGATCAAAGCGGCTTTCATCACATATCTTCGTAACTAAACCCTCAATGGTCACATATGTTGACATGACTGAATGACATGGATCAAGATGTGGATGTGTAGCATGGAAATATCATGCAATGTGATCCTAACATGCATATTTCCAACTGGTCCACCTTAAAACTTTAGTGAGATCAAACCATACCAAAAGATAGAAAGGAAATAAACTGAAACTTTATTTCTGCAGAAAACATATGGTCAAAATATCCATAAGTTAAACCAAAGAGAGTCTATATATAGAGAAACTGAAATTACAAACTCCCACTGAAACTAAAGATCATTATCCGATATAACACCCATACGAGCTACATGCTTGAGAAACTGCTTGGGTGGTAAGGCTTTAGTAAATGGATCCGCAATCATGGAGTTTGTACTGATATGCTCTATAGACAATTCTCCTTTCTGAACCTTTTCTTTAACAACTAAGAACTTGATATCGATACTCTTCGATTTCGTAGAACTTAGATTGTTGTTGGAATATTGAACTGCAGCTTTATTGTCACATAATAATTTGAGTGGTTTTTCAATACCATCAACTATACGCAGCCTCGTGACAAAATTTCGCAGCCATATACCATAATTAGAAGCCTCATAGCATGCCACAAATTCCGCTGCCATGGTGGAAGAGGCAACAACTGTCTGTTTGGAACTCTTCCAAGACACAACTCCTCCATCCATCAGAAAAATAAAACCTGACGTGGACTTCATACTATCTTGGCATCCAGCAAAGTCGGAGTCAGTGTATCCTACGATCTCAAGCTTGTCTGACATCCGATATGTGAGCATGTAATCTTTTGTTTTCTGTAAGTACCGCATGACTCGTTTGGCTGCTATCCAATGGTCAAGCCCTGGATTGCTCATATATCTGCCCAACATCCCAGTAATGTACGCAATATCCGGACGCGTACATACTTGAGCGTGCATAAGACTTCCCACAGCTGAAGCATAGGGAATATTTTGCATTTCCCTTCTTTCATAGTCATTTTTAGGGCACTGATTGAGACTAAACTTGTCTCCCTTAGCGACAGGGGTATTTCCCGGTTTGCAGTTATGCATTCCATATCGTTTGAGAACCCTTTCAACATAGGCCTTTTGTGACAACCCTAGGATACCTCGAGAACGATCCCGGTATATCTCTATGCCCAATACAAAAGATGCATCACCAAGATCTTTCATTTCGAAATTCTTAGCTAGAAATCTCTTGGTCTCATGCAACAAACCTATGTCATTGCTTGCTAGCAATATGTCATCAACATATAAAACCAGAAATATGTTCTAACTCCCACAGAACTTATGGTATACACATTCATCAACCAAGTTCATCTCAAAGCCGAAAGAGGTGATTACTTGATGAAATTTAAAATACCATTGTCGAGACGCTTGTTTGAGCCCATAGATAGATTTCTTAAGTTTGCAAGCCATATTCTTTGGGTCTCCGGACACAAAGTTTTCTGGCTGTACCATATAGATCGTCTCCTCAATGTCACCATTGAGAAAGGCGGTCTTTACGTCCATCTGATGTAACTCAAGATTAAAATGTGCCACTAATGCCATAATTACCCTCAAGGAGTCCTTAGAAGAGACCGAAGAAAATGTCTCTTTGAAATCTTCTCCTTCCTTTTGTGTAAAGCCCTTAGCGACTAGACGTGCCTTATATCTTTCCACATTGCCTTTTGAATCCCTCTTAGTCTTAAATATCCATTTACAACCAATGGGCTTCTTTCCTTCAGGCAATGGGACAAGATCCCATACGTCATTGTCCATCATGGACTTTATTTCCTCATTCATGGCATCAATCCACTCTTGAGAATTTGAACTCTCCATGGCTTGACGGAAGTTGACTGGATCATCTTCCATCATGCCAATGCCAACCTCATGTTCTAGGAGAAATACTATATAATCATCTGGAATAACACTTCTCCTTTCTCTAGTGGATCTCCTTAGCTCTTGAGGTTGTTGAGCTTGTCCTTCTGGAACAATCACTTCATTTTGAATGGGTGGTTGTTCTGCATTGTCTTGTTGAGGTTCTTGATTTGCCTCCTGATCGACGACAGGTGCTGGGACTTGCACATCGTCAGAGACAATAGTAGGAATATTGACTAATTCCTCCTCAAATACAATGTTTCTAACCTCATTTCTCCCCCCAAGCTCAACATCCTCAAAAAATGTGGCAGTTCCCGTCTCGAAAATCGATTTAAGTGTGGGATTATAAAACTTATAGCCCCTAGATCGCTCCGCATAACCAATAAAGTAACTACTAACTGTTTTGGAGTCCAATGACTTTTCATGTGGTCTATAAGGCCTTGCCTCAGCTGGACATCCCCAAATATGGAAGTGCCTTAAACTAGGCCTTTTGCCTGTCCAAAGCTCATAAGGTGTTTTAGTAGTTTCTTTAGTTGGTACTCTATTTAGAATGTAAGCTGCTGTTTTTAGTGCTTAGAATGACTAATCATACTCCTCACCATGTCCTTAAGAGTTCTGTTTCGTCTTTCAGCTACACCATTCATGTTAGGAGATCCCGGTATGGTGTACTGTGGGACGATACCGCACTCCTCTAGGAATTTAGCAAATGGTCCTGGACATTGTTCACCTGAACCGTCATATCTGCCATAGTACTCACCACCACGGTCAGATCTAACGCACTTAATTCGTTTGTTCAGTTGATTCTCAACCTCAAGCTTAAATGATTTGAACACGTCCAGCGACTGTGATTTTTCGTGAATGAGATACAGGTACCCATAACGTGAGTAGTCGTCTATGAATGATATGAAATACTGTTGACCATTCCAAGAAGCCGTAGGGAACGGTCCACAGATATCTGTGTGAATCAATTCTAAGACATCCGAAGATCTATTTGCACCTGTTCTCTTAGTTTTGGTCTGTTTTCCCTTGGCACAATTGACACAATTGTTTAAGTCCGCAAAGTCAAGGGAATTAAGTATACCATCCGACACAAGCCTCTCAATTCTAGCTTTTGAGATATGACCTAAGCGCTTATGCCATAATGATGCTGAATTTTCCTTATTTAATTTGCGTTTGGTACCACGTGATTCCACGTGCAGGATTTCGTGATATGAAGCGATGATGTCAAGCATATATAGGTTATCGTAAGCGCATAATGAACCGGTGCCAATCGTATTTGAATTTAATGAAAGACTAAATTTATTATTTCCAAATGAACAAAAATAACCAGACTTGTCCAATAAGGAAATGGAAACCAAATTCCGTCTAAAAGACGGTACAACGAAAGTGTCTTTCAGATCCAAATAGAAACCAGTTTCTAATAATAACCTAAAAGTGCCAATTGCTTCAACTGATGCTGCCTTGCCATCTCCCACATAGATGTATCTTTCGCCATCACTTGGCTTTCGGTAGTTCAGGCAACCCTGCATAGAAATACTTATGTGAGTAGTAGCTCCAGAATCTAACCACCAAGTGTTTCTAGGTACTGAGGCTAAATTAATCTCAGAACAGACCAAAGTAAGGATTGTACCTTTCTTTGCACGCCAAGCGTGGTATTTAGGATAATCCTTCTTTACATATCTAGTTTTGTTGCAAAAGAAGCAACTATCATTTTCCTTCTGCTGTTTCTTTTGAACCGGACCCTTAGGAGCAGCTTCATCCTTTCTTTTCTTGCCCTTGCCCTTAAAGGTACTGGCTAAGTGAGCACTTTCAGTCCTATCATGCTTCAATCTTTCCTCTTCTTGCACACAATAAGAAATGAGCTCATTGAGAGTCCATTTCTCCTTTTGGCAGTTATAGCTGACCTTAAACTGACTGAATTATGCAGGAAGTGAAAGTAACACTAAGTGCACGAGTAAATCATCTGATAACTCAAGCTTTAGCACTTTCAGTTTCGAAGCAATATTGGACATTTCCATTATGTACTCCCTTATATTTCCTTTGCCTTTGTACTTCATTGAAATCAAGCGCTGCAAGAGAGTGCTTGTTTCTGCCTTATCGTTTTTTGCAAAACGTTTCTCAATTTCGGCAAGGAAATTCTTAGCATTGGTGATGTCCTCAGACACCCCACCTCTAAAGGCTTCTGGAATGCTGCGCTTAATGATCATTAGACTCATGCGATTCGACCGATCCCACTTCTCAAAGTTCCTCTTATCATCAGAGGTACTTTCAGCTGTCAGATCAGCGGGTTTCGGAAGCCTGAGTGCATGATCCAGATCCATGAAGCCAAGGACAATGATAACATTGTCCTTCCATTCCTTAAAGTTATTCCCGTTCAGCATGGGAATAGAGCTTAAGTTAGCAGATATAGTAGTAGCAGACATGGCTGTATAGAAAACATAAACATAAATAAATATTCATGCTCACAAAAATAATTCACATAATAAAATACTCAATAAATTTAAATATTGGTGATCCCATCACAAGAAACCGGCGCAACATTAATATCAAGTCTTTGGACAATAATATTAACTGCAAGTGGTATTCCTGTTGCAATAATCAAATACTGACAATAAGGCCTGTCAGATAATAAGCCCATCTTTGGATTGACTTATTGTCCACATGGCAACCAAACAATCATCACATATTTATTATCGCACGTGCATATAAAAATCTGCCAGATATTTGTCTTTCTTTGGGCCGACTGAATAACCGCACGAATAGATATATGCACAAACATCTAATATGTTCGATAAACCAATTTCCATAAAAGATGTCACTTTGGCGACATATTATTTTAACCAGCTTATCTATTAATATTAGACAACCAATCATTTAAATAAATTGATCCCTTAATTTTATTTCATAAATTTGGACCAACCTTATTTAGATTTAATATATATACAATAATATCAAATCTAACTTTATTTGCATAAGTTTCAAGTAATGCACATAAATAAGCCCATATGAAATTTTAATTGGAATAAAAGAAAATAAACTTGATATCCAATTAAAAAAAATAATTAAGTCAATCATGCATTATTATTATTTTAATATAGAAATAATAATACACAACAAATATAAGGCCCAAACTATAAGTCCAAATAGTATAAAAGGAAAACTAGACCACAGAAAAATAACCGTAGGCCCAAAGCTAGACCGGCCCAACATAAAGATTTATCAGCCCCCAAAAAAATATATATATATATATATATATATATATATATATATATATATATATATATATATATATATGTGTGTGTGTGTGAGCTGTTGGGCCAAACTTGTCGATGACCCAACAACCCACCTAAACCAAACTCGTCATATATATACTTGAGCTACAAGCCGAGGCTAACGTGCATAAAGAGGCAGAAAAAAAAGGACAAATAAGTCAGCCGCGGCACATACAAACCCTAACAGGTGCGGCTGTGCGAGGCAGCACACCTGCCGCAGCCCTCCTTTAACCCTCCTTTTTTTTTTAAACTGAATCAAACACGCAACGAATGAACAGTAATCGGCATGAACAGTATCCATCGATGAACAGTACCGATGGACAACTCTCGACGCATGAACAGTATCGATCGATGAACAGTACCGACAAAAAAAAGAATGCATGTTCCCGGATGAACAGTCCCGATAGCATGAACATTTTTTTTAATTAATCTGGATAAATTTAGCAACGACTCTGATACCAATTGATAGATTAATATATAATCTATATATATTTGACTGGATCGAAAGCTAATATATCAAGATTAATATATATATATATAAGATTAATATATATATATATATATATATATATATATATATATATATAATATATTGCGGAAGCGTACCTGAATCCATAATAATAAAAGATTTATCGGGTACCGTCGAATCTGATATCAAACCCTAACGGTCGGTTTTGTAGTCTTCTAGATCACGCACGTACCCGCTACTTGCCAATGACTGATGGGAACCAATGGAGCGAAGTACTTATGACCTAGGGACCATAACCACATATATATAGATAACAAGCCTGTCATCTATCGGGTCATCCTAGTTCGGTCCATCAACGATCTAGGACTCCCACAATTTCTACACATATCGGTCCACATTCAATCAGATACATTAGGCCCAACTTAATTAAACCTAATTCGATCACGTTTATTCGGACCTAACCGTTACGACAACGTCCAATTCGTATCGTTCACATACAAGCCCAACTTCGGATAATAATCCAACAATAATAACTAAATATACTTAATTATTCAGTTACCGGCAATATCTTTGAAAATGCACCCCACTGGTAGTCTTTAATGAAAAATCTATATCGACACTGTTTGTTATTACCAAATCTCTTACCCATCCACCGATGTTTTTTCTCTCTCTAAAGTCTAAAAAATAAATTTCCGAAACTATAACCTCTACCAACATTTATCCAAAAAATTTCACAAAAATTAACAAATTAAATCAATCTAATAAAATTATAACCAGTTCTAAATATAATCCAAAATATTCCGTAAAAGTTAATAAATCTAATAAAAGTATAATCAGATCTAATTAAATTATAACTAGATCTAGATATAATCCAAAATATTCCGTAAAAATTAACAAAATCAAATAAATCTAATAAAATTATAAATAGATCCCCTTTGCCTGCAATGTCATAACACGATGTTCCCCTCCCTCCACAATGGTATGTTTTGCCGATCCCCTTCCCCCCACAACAACAAATTATGCCAATCTACTTCCTCTCGCAACAACAAAACATATTGGTTCCCTCCTCCTGCAACGACCGCTCCTCCACCCCAACAACGGTGATCTCCCCAATGCTGATGCAATCTACTACTCCTGGTCTCCATTTTCCTTTCCCTCCAAATCCCACCATAACAGTTGAACAACAATAAAAAAAAATTTGCTAAATAAGGGTAATTTAGGTAGTCTAAAGAAAAGAAATTGCCCACTAAAATTAAGTTTTCTATATATCAACTACGTTGTGCGTTTGTTTCTGTTTCCCTGAATTAACCAACGTTAATATTATAGTAAAAGTTACTAATGAAAAAAAAACATTCTATTTCTATAAATATGTAACATTTTACGCAGTAATTTCCATACCATCCTTCATTTCTTTCCCAACATCAAATTTCTCAACATTATCTTCATTTTCTTCCTTAATTTTTATTTTATAAAAATAAATCATATCTCATTTTAAATTTTTTGAATTGTTTGATTCAAATAACTCAAGTGAGCTTCTTGATCTAAATATTCAAAATAATTGCCATTATCCAGAATTAGGGTATATGTTTATATTGATTCTATATGTTCTAATATTTATGTACGTCATATTTATTTATATTTTCGTAATATTATTGTGCTAAACTAGATGCAACTATCGCTAAGATAATATATTAAAATTTTGATTTCTGTTATAATATTAAAAAAATTGCTTTACAGATATTATTAATTATTAATGTTGTATTATAAAAACTAAAATAAAATATAACTAGTTATTTTAAAAAATATTTAAATTATAAATATTTAATAATAATTTTAAAAATTCTAAGTAAAAAAATAGTCTTGAAAAATTATTTGTAAACTTATATTTAATTAAAATTAATTATACAAAATGATTAACTTATATTTATACATTAATATAAATTTAAATTTAAATAATGTAAAGCGAAAATAATTGGTATTGTGACTGATAAAAATAAGTAATCTATATATATATATAAAAACGGAGTTGTCTAACAGAAAATATACAGACAAATTTTCCCGCCTAAACTATATCCATTATTACTAATCAAAAATGACTGCTGCCATATATTATTAATAATTATTGTTATTGCTAATTAATAAGATGGAATAATTAATATAACTATTTATTAACATAAAGCTATCATTCATCTCCTATGTGTATTAAAGGTATATAACTATTCATTTATTGCACATATGTCAAACAATTAATTTTAATAAATTATTAACTATATATTTTCTAATCAAATATTTTCTTAATTAATTATCTAAACATATATAAAAAAAACTATTTATTTCCTGCGTATTAATTGGATTATCAGACTATTTATCTCTTCCATATTAATATATAAATAATTAATACACCAAAATACATATTCATTTGCTTCACATCCATATATCCATTAATACAATGCGACTATTTATCTTCTATGTGCAACAAATGCATATAACTATTCATTTATTATATATATATCGAACAACTAATTTTAATAAAGTATTAATCAAATATTTTCTAATCAAATATTTTTTTAATTAATTACCTGAACATATGCAGTCAACTATTAATTTTCTATCTATTAATTAAATTGTCAAACTATTCATATCCTACATATTAATATATAAATAATTGATAAATAATTAATATACCAAATAAAGTGCATAAACCAGTCGACCAGCACATATGCATCTATTGTCATTAATACAATGCAACTAACAAATACATATAATTAATTTTAATGATGTATTATTTTTTTCTTTTTTTTTAAGGTTAGATCAACATCAATCAAATATTATGATGATGATGATGATGATGATGATGATGATGATGATGATGATGATGATGATGATGATGATGATGATGATGATGATGATGATGATAATTATTATTATTATTATTATTATTATTATTTGTTATTATATTTTTTATTATTATTAATATGACTATTATTATTAATATAACTATAAGAATTATAAATATTAATATAATTAATACTAATATAATTATTTATATAATTTTGATAATTACTATTATTATAATTTATAATATAATAATGATAATAATTATTATGATAATAATGAATATTAATATAATTGATTGTTACTATTATGAATATTATCATGATTAATAATATAATTATTATTAAAAAAACTAATAACAGAACGAAAACATTAGTCTATATCTATATCTATATATATATAAAAACGGAGTTGTCTAGCAGACAATATACAGACAAATTTTTCCACCTAAACTATATCCATTATTACTAATCATAAATTATTGTTACCATATATGATTGCTAATTATTGTTATTACTAATTAATAAGATGGAATAATTAATATAACTATTTATTAATATAATACAATTATTCATCTCCTATGTGCATTAAATGTATATAACTATTCATTTGTTGCACATATATTAAACAATTAATTTTAATAAAGTATTAACTATATATTTTCTAATCAAATATTTTCTTAATTAATTATCAGAATATATGCAGAAAATTATTCATTTCCTACGTATTAATTAAATTGTTAGACTATTCATCTTTTGCATATTAATATATCAATAATTAATACACCAAAGTACATACTCATTTACTGTACATGCATATATCCATTAATACAATGCGATTATTTATCTCCTATGTGTAGCAAATGCATATAACTATTCATTTGTTGTACATATATCGAAAAACTAATTTTAATAAATTATTAATCAAATATTTTTTTTAATTAATTACCTGAACATATGTAGTCAACTATTAATTTCCTGTGTATTAATTTAATTGTCAAACTATTCATATCCTACATATTAATATATAAATAATTGATAAATAATTAATATACCAAGATAAGTGCATAAAACAGTCGACCAACACATATGCATCTACTATCATTAATACAATGCAACTAGCAAATACATATAACTAATTTTAATAAAGTATTATTTTTTTTCTTTTTTTTAAGGTTAGATCAATATCAATCAAATATGATAATAATAATAATAATAATTGTTTATAATAATAATTTTATTATTTATTATTCATAATATGACTATTATTATTAATATAACTATAATAATTATAACTATTAATATAACTAATACTAATATAATTATTCATATAATTTTGATAATTACTATTATCATAATTTATAATATAATAATGATAATTATTATTATGATAATAATGAATATTAATATAATTGATTATTACTATTATGAATATTATCAAGATTAATAATATAATTATTATTAAACAAACTAATAAGAGAATGACAACATTGGTTATTATATAAAAATAGAGTTGTTTGGCAGACAATATACAGACACATTTTTCCGCCTAAACTATATCTATTCTTACTAATCATATATTATCACTACCATATATTATTACTAAATAATAAGGTTAAATAAATTATGAAATATTCCTACGTATTAATTGATTTATCACATTATTCATCTCCTACGCTGCATAACAACAAAATGATATTCATCTCCTGCGTATTAATTGAAATATTCATCTATTGCACATATATCGAACAACACATGTTAATCAAGAATTTTCTTAATTAATTATCTAAAAATATACAGCCAACTATTCATCTACTGCGTATTAATTGAGTTGTAAAACTATTAAATATATGAATGTAACTATTCATCTACTACACATATGTCGAACAACACATATGAATCAAGTGATTTCTTAATTAATTACTTGAGCATATGCAGCCAACTATTCATCTCCTACATATTAATTGAATTGTCAAACTAATAAACATATGAATGCAACTATTCATTTCATACGAACAGCAAATTCATATAACTATTCATCTTCTGTCATTAATACAACACAACTATTTATATTCTATATGCAACAAATGCCTATAACTATTCATGTGATGCACATATGTCGAACAATACACAATAATCAAGTATTAATTAAGTATTTTATTAATTAATTACTTGAACATATACAGCCAACTATTCATCTCCTGTATATTAATTAAATTAGTAAACTATTCATCTCTTATATAATAATATATAAATAAATCTCCTGTATATTAATTAAATTATTAAACTATTCATCTCTTATATAATAATATATAAATAATTCATACATCACCCGTGCATTGCACAGGGAAATGTAACTAGTTATTGTAAATTTAAAGTTGTTGTAGTGTAGATAATTAAATTTAAAGTAAATAGATAAAATTAGGAGAAATAGGAGAAAAACTAATTAGATAATAAATTTGGGTACGGCAAATTTAAGGCACCAATATCAGTGATCTAATAAAATGATATGGGGCTTGAAGCGAGGGTTATGTACTAATAATTCCAATCCTGAGATTGTAGTGGTCTGACAAAAGCTATAAGCAGCAAAAACTGCAGGTTTGGTGGTAACCGGATAAACAAATAGAAGCCGACTTCATCGTAAGCTACTAGGCTAGTAGAAAGCTAGCTACTCGGAGAGAAGCAGGAAGAGGAAGAAGTGAACAAGATCAAATTCAGGCAACATTGGATAATCCTTCTGTAGGGTTCCAGTATCTGTTCCGAAACCAGTGAGAATCTGCTTCTAATGAGTATCCATCTTGATTACGGTGCCATCCAAAATATGCGTGAGTTCTATTCTTAATCTCGAAAATGCCATGTCCAAAGCTGGCCTCACGGTAAGCAGAGTAAGCGGGCTGTGGCTCAGTCATCCTAGAACGACATCGACATTCAAATTATTATCAAGGATATATCTACATGACAGTAATCAAGAAATGAAAAACCTTTTAAGGTAGCTTACTCGGTTGCTAATCCTTCTTGGTTTCCTCCGTCTCCAATGGTGATGTAAATAGGGGCCGACTGGTCACTTATAGGAGTGCACAGGCCGTTTGTAATGTTGTATAATATGTTTGATACTCGTTCCTGCATTAGTTTTCCAGAATTTCGGTACATGTATAATGATATGGGTCAGGACCCCACAATTACGTATTACTGTTATTCAATATTCCTAGGGTTAGTTTGCAGCTAATTACTATTCTGTTATCATTATTAATTTGTTATTTACTATTCTATTAGCTTTTCTAGAATAATCCTTCAAACTGTATGAATGAAATGCTAATATTCCATTTGGATTAGGATGAATTTGGGTGAGTAAATATTAAAAATCAACTTAGGTAAAAGGAATGGAGTTGAATCGGATTTGAATGTTTTAAAATGTTATTTAGATGATATTAACCTAACCCAAGTGAATGGGATGAATATTTTAAAAAATCCGTTTAGATTGAGGTGAATGTATAAAATTATTTTTTTTCGTTTACTTTTGTTACCTCCGAAATCAAAAGTTCACAAAAAAAAAAGTTAATTGGAGTGAATGGAGGTGAAATTTTAACCCCAATTCACATGGTTGAGGTTAAAAAAACCCATTCCCAAACGAAGTGAATCAATTGATTCACCTTCATTAACCTCAATTCACCTCAAACCAAACGCACCATAAGGGGAGAAAAACTGAACCTATTTTCTCTCTCCCGTCTTTCTCTCCAAAATCTCTTCTTCCTCTTTAATTCTTCTACTCTTAAAGCTTGACCACTGCTCGAAAGTGGCCACTATACTTACCCCAAATCCAGGCCTGCATCAAATACACGTTTATACAAACCATCTAGCATTTCAAAGCACGCAATGCATTTAACCTTAAGCATACACATAGATGGCCAGAATGAGCAACACATTTATGATAAGCATGGACAACTCAAACGATACTCTTGATTGATAAGTTCTGCTCAAAGCTAGTAAAAGGAGTTTCTGAAGTTTTATATGCCAGCTCATTGCAAGGACCCAAACAGCATAGACAGATAGCAGTGTTACTAATCTCTGCACTATTGGTAAAATGTGAGTATATGGGTGCTAGTTAGAGCACTGGTTAACCACTAAAACTAGCTGCCTATACAGATATTCTGAGAGTAGCAAGTCAAAATCATATGTATTAGAAAAGCGATATGTAATGAAGGAACAGATGCTTACAGATCGCTCATACGAATGAACATGACCAGCAAAGACGACGTCAACTTTGTATTCCACAAAATATGGTTCATAGATTACTCTCATGGTTTCTCCTTCCATATAGTGATGTACGTAACTGCTGTACATTGGGGAATGCATCAGGACAATAAGCCATGGAGTCTCGGTTCTATTCACTTTAGGGAGTTCATTTATCAGCCATTTGTACTGAGGAGTGTATTTCCCTTCACAAATAAGACAGAATCAGCCTTAAGGAACATGTAATTGTAATGGTTGTGAAGAACCATAAAACTCAAAGCCCTATTCTAATTTTTGACTTCTTGCATCAACATTATGTGCCGTTTTATTCGGTGAATATTCATTCAAGCTTAATATTGCTAATATCTCAGCAGCTAGTCTGCCCCATAGAACAGCTCAGTGAATGTTATATCATTCAAATCAACTTGCCCGTGAAGGCCAGAATCAAGGATCGCTAAAAACCAATGAAAGAGATTTGAACTTGGCATCATGATGGGAAACATGATGTTTTGAATATTTTATCTCCATGAATGCTTTGCTGTTCTTTCTGAGTCACTTAAGAATATTGATCTAAATACTCAAAAAGCAAACAAGTCAATTACTGTGCTCATTGCCCAAGTGACAATCTCAATTAACTAGGATATAGCATTTCCAAAAAGTGTGACCCACAAGTAGACGTACTATTGAAGTTAACCTTATAATCTACACCATTAAGGCATCTGAGCAGATTATATGCCCGGTAAATTTTGAATGATGTCTAGGAACGGGACGATCAAAGTTGAAAGCAGGCTTACCATAAGCTGAGTATGAGGACATTACAATAATATAGGCCGAAGCTCTCTTGATTGAGTACCAAAAAGGAGCTGTACTCTCTGATGCTTTGTATGGCACATGAAATCTGTGTGTGTATGGCTTGAATGGTATACTCTCACCCTGCAAGTAATCAAAACAGACCAGCAATATCGTGAAATACTTCAAATGAAATTAGATTTGCAATGTCCATATATTCACAGTGAATATGGAGAGCTCCTCAATGAAGAAAGTGTACATGCAGGTTTCTCGTCCTACTGCTCTCTACTTCCCATGTCAAATGAATAATTGTGCTAGAGAGGTCCAACATGAGTACACATGGATAAGGCATGCTCATAAAGGAGAAAAGATGACCAACAATGATCAATTCGAAGAACATGCAATTGCCGTACAAAAAATTCTCTTGCTTGCGACAGTAGGAGGTTCATCAGATGACTGATTCATAACTTGTCAAAGTGACCTATACAGTTCTAACATAGAGAAGTTGATGTTTGCTGCAGAGTTTTACTTTCAGACAGATATCTAAGGTTTCTAGCATGCATTAGGCAGCCTCCCTTAACATGTTCAAAATTCAGTGGGGGGAAAGCAAGTAGACAGAGAAGAAAAGAAAAGAAGTTATCGCATGCGTACAATAATGGGAACCCAATCAATTTCATGGTTTCCTGCAGTCCATATCCAAGGTTGATAAGCAGCGTTTCTTTCTATAAACCTTCCCCACGTATCCCATCGAGTGTTATCATGATATGGATAAGCATCTGCATAGGAGAGGTCCCCGACAAACAAAAGTGTTTGACCTTTCGCTGGGTTCAACTCGTAATGCGTGAGTGTCCTGTTTGAATCGTAAGTTTGACCAAGATCACCTGCACAAAATGATTGTTTCAATGAATCAGGTTGGTTCCAACTTCTGGGAAGAGGAATTCCTTCCTAGGAATTGAAATAGCTGGCATTATTCAAACAAACATATTTCTCAGGCTGCCATGCCTGTTGATTATATGACCAACAAAAGAAGCAGGATTCTTGAATTTGTGATCATAATTTTAAACTTTCGTTCAGTGATTTAGTGATTGGACCAGTGGTTTGGACTGGTTGGACCAGTAATACATATTAAGTTAAAAAATATGAAATATATACAACATTAAACTATAAATAAATTTGATCGACTTTCAACTGTTTTTTTGACCGGTTCGGCCGACCCATATTTTTACTGGTTCACCGGTGTTCACTAGTCCAACCAATTTTTGACCGGTTTTCATTAGTTCCGAAATCCTAATAATCAATACATGAAATATGACAAGTGATTTGACCGGCTCATTGGTCGGACCGACTGATAACGTCCGATTTTTAAAACTATGTTTGCCAATTAACGCCTGCGGATAACCCCAAAAAACTAATGATCACTAATAAAAGCAGAGCATTACCTATCAGTCCAAACGTATAAGGAACATCAGGACCCGATTCGGGAGGTGTTGCAAACCAAAACTGCCTTGTGGCATTCCCAGTTCCAACCTCATAATAATACTTCGTGTCAAACTGCACTAAGGTGATCAGAAAGTCACAATCAATCTGAACAAAAGAAAAGAAAAAGTGTAGCTAAAGTTGGATTCTTAACCATTGCCCAAGATTAAAGCACACACCTCCAAATCGGTAACGGTACAATGATGTATGTAACCTGAAGTATAATTGAAATACTTGTAAGTAAGAATAATGCCTTCGGCACTGTTATTTTCTCTGCTGTTCTCTGCCCAGTAAATAACTGTATTTGAACCAGGTTCGTCTGCAGTAATCCAAGAGATAATCACCCCCCTCCCATTGTGGTCTCCTTGTGTTATATGAACCTTCAAATTTGAACACGGGCTAAGGTAAGCAGCAATAAAACATCACTCATGATCAATTATGAATTGGATTCCCAACACTTTACGCTGCTTGATCATCGAATTGACAACACTAATTTTTACTCCTTTTCTCCGCTTCCCCCCTCTCATGTACAAGATTTATTTCAGAAATAGAAGGAACTCATCGGCTTAAACAAAGGAATGCAAGTAAGCAGCAACAACCCCAGATTACTCGACAAATTATGAAAAGAGAAGACGTTATACTATCAATTACCTGCTGCGGAGCGTTATAACCTGGGGGAACTCGGAAAACATCGCTATCAAGAGGCATATCTGCGGAGATATCATTCCTTCTTCGGGTAAACCTACTGGTTTCACCTCCATTGCACAATTCTGAAGAGTTTAAGATGAAGGCACCTACCAGTACCAGCACTGCTACTGGACTGAGATTTACACATACCCTCATCTCAAACAGTGTCTTTGTTCTCCTTAGTTGTAAGGATATTGGAACAGCTATGTAGATCACTCGTCTATTAATCAATCTGGTCGTTACGATGAAATAGACGGGCCTAATGTTAATAGGGACGGGGATTGTTCTTAAAGAAAGAAAGAATAAGCATTCGTTTTTTAAGTCATAGAGAGAGATCGAATAGTACCGGAGAACAAAACAAGAAAGTGGCACCCAGTTCTAGAGAGGAATATGCCTTAAATTGACACGAACATCGCAGCGCGGGCACATAGATAAAAAGGTGGTGACATCAACAAACTAGAAAGTAGAAACGACTCGAGGAATCCGAAAGTCAAAATTAGTAATTATATAATTATTTATTTTAAAAAAATTTAAATTAATTTTAAATAACTACTTATGATAAATAATTGTAAATCAGTACTTAACATATGTTTAGAGTTACTTATTAAAATTAATTATCTATAATAACTACTTATTTTCTAAAATAAATAATTATTATAAATAATTACTTTTAATAAATAATTATAAACTGTCTTTCGGTCTTACTCTTTTTGTAAACTTTGGTGCATTACTTGGTTAGTAAAGTGAGGCTCAGTTAAATATGTCTAATCCGAATTAATAATAAAATATGAGTCCGAGTAGTATGCAATGTAAGAATGAAATGATATAAAATAAGGCTAAGGACTTACTAAATAAAAATAATGGAGTAGATGATATTTATTAATGATGATACGTTGTGAGATTCCTCACCATCCTAAATTAATAATTATTCTGACTTCGTTATGAATCGAATGTAGTGGTCGCTAACGCAACAAACTTCCTTACATGTGCGGTCATGAAAAAAATTGGTGGACTGAACAAAATAATGTCCAAAAAATTGAATGGAGGAAGAGAAAGCTTGAGAATTAGTTTTCAAATCTCCATGCCTCTAAAACAAAAAACCAAAGTAGAATTAAATAGAGAAAAAGAAAAACCTTATTGAGTGAAAAATGTCCCCAAACTTAGCCTCCACTCTATGTAGAAGGACAAAACGTTATACAACATTCAAAAATGACGGATGACGTGGAACGTGACTTACCAAGTAAAAGTAGTTTATAAAGGCTTTAAAATTTTTAGCAAAATGAAAAATTGGACCTTTTGAATCTATGTCTCAGCCTAACCCAGCCTAGACTACATATGTAACACCCCCAAAATTCATTCCTAAATAATTTCGTTTTATTTAAATCAAATAGCGGAAGCAAAATATAAAACGATGAATTTTGGGGATATTACCGTCACACTTAGTACCATACCAGTTCACTCATACCGTTCCAGTACCAAGTGCTAAGGCTAAAGGAATGAGATATACTTTACTAGACTTCCAAAACATGTTTAAATCAGAGTGGTACAATACACTTTACAATATTAGAATCCACCAATGGTGGTTACAAGAACAAGAAATACATTTAAACCAGAAAGTAAAAGCAAAGAGAGAACTCTAAAAGTCCGAATAATCCTTACTCTTTTTCCCGTTGCCCACTTGAGTAGCACCTGAAAAGACATGTAAGGGACACTGCCCATTGAATAGGCAGGAGGCCCACGAATGGAACCCTTAAGTACTACGGTACTGAGTAACCCTTTAAAGTCACACTTAAAAGCAGGCCCATAATGTCACATATGATACAAAACTATATGCATATATAACAAGATGTGTACATATAACATTCACATAATTAACAATCACATCAGATATCAATAGGTCGTTATGAACAATCGATACTTTCGGGCCTTAAGCCTTTAGTCTATCATTATTCAATCACTTTCATATTTTATATCTATGTGAGTGCGAGAACCCCACTATTATAGCTGGTGGATCGGTCACTTATAGGGCATAACGCACCTAACCACTATTATATGCCGGTGGATCGATCTCCAAGGCAAAACGCTCTTGGCCACTATTATTCGTCGGTGGATCGGTCTGGCCCCGACTCATATGGTGTTCCACTATAAGTGATTGGTATTTTTCCATAACTTTATTCACATGCATGACTGATTTTATTGAGCTCGGGACCCCCACTATTATTGCCGGTGAATCGGTACTCATAATCACTTGCCAGGGCAACACGCTCCTGGGCCACTATTATAACTGGTGGATCGGTAATCAATATCATAATTCAACTGGGCCCGGCTCATAATCTTTCACTTTCATAATTAGTATTTTTCCTTTCTTTAATCAACACAACAAATCCATTTATTTGTCTCTAATGGGAGATCAAGAACCCGGGACACAAAGGTACACCAGTCGTACCGATGCATAAAAGCTACTCAGTACCCTTCAACCACGCCCAAGGACGCAAAGGTACCCTGGTCGTACTGGTGCATAAAGCTACTCAGTACCCTACCGACAAGGACACCTAATCCATAAGTATGCATACCCCCTAACTAGGTCCGTAGAGTTAGACAGAGTAAGATATAGGGTCTGGTTCGGGCACAAAGGCACACCAGCAAATACTAGAATAATCGTGGACTAAACCACGTCTTTAGGGTAGCGACCCCTAAAGAGTCACCATTCCCGATCTCGAGGTCTTTCACTTTAAGTATTAGTGTCTTAATTAAAATGATCACGAAAATCACAATAATCAGATACTCATTCACTTTCAATCATTCTGATATCATTAGTCGTTTCTTATTCAGACGGTTATCCAAGATAACACAAAGAAGTCATTAAGGCCATCATAATCTCATATACTTCCGAATTAGGATTCGTTCTCGTAATACTTACTAATTATCAAATACTCTTACCTTCCTAATCGGCGTTATTTATGTCATATTATAAAATTTCACAATCACTACTACATGTTAGATACAAATTACTCATTTACTCCTTACTTATATAATTGCTAAGTCGTCCCTTCCTTACTTGACAAATTGTCATATTACCCTTAAAGTTGCATAATTATCAAATTACCCCTTGCTCGATTTATGTTACTAAATTATCTCCTACGCTTTTTAGATCACCATTCACCCTTCATAATTGTTAACCTATTAACATATTTCCCTTTTTGGTTGTTTAGATTACCAAATTACCCTTCTCCTTTGTTATAATTATTAAATTGCCCTTGAGTTGGATAAATTACCAAATTACCCTCCTTCATTATCATGATTACTATTTTGCCCCTTTAGTTGGTTAAATAATTACTAATTTACCCTTTAGTTGGTTAAATTACCAAATTGCCCTTTAGTTGGATAAATTACCAAATTGCCCTTCTTCTTTATCACAATTACCATTTTTACCCCTCTCAATTATTATAATTTCCATTTTACTCCTTTTCAATTATTATAAATCCCAAATTACCCTTCTTCATAATTACAATTACTAATTTACCCTTCTTCATAATTATAATTACCAACTTACCCTTCTCCATATTTATAATTATTAATTTACCCTTCTCTATATTTATAAATTATCAATTTACCCTTCTCCATATTCATAATTATTAATTTACCCCTTTTCCATAATTATATTTACTCATTTACACCTCTCTATTATTATAATTACTATATTGCCCTTCTCTATTATTAAAATTACCATAATAACCTTTTTCATAATTATATTTACTCATTTACACCTCTCTATTATTATAATTACTATATTGCCCTTCTCTATTATTAAAATTACCATAATACCCTTTTTGTTGGTTAATTTACCAAATTACCCTTCTCTATTATAATTATTCAATTGCCCCTTTTAATCTTAATTTAATTACCAAATTATCCTCCAATATTATCATAATTACCAAGTTACCCCTTACTCCCAAGTTTGCCATAAATATCCTTCTAATTTATAAATTACCCTTCTACCTCCTTACTTCCAAATTACCATAATATCATCTTATTTACAAGGTTACCACAATACCCTTTTACTTATAAAATTACCATAACACCCCTTTTACTTTACAAATTACTATTTTACCCTTTTACTTCCAAAATTATCATTTTTATCTTTCCTTACAAAATTACCATACTACCCTTTACTCCTTAAATTACCATACTACCCTTTACTCCTTAAATTACCATAATACCCCTTTACTTATAAAATTATCATTTTGCCATTCGCTTATAAAATTACCATATTGCCCTTTTTACTCCCAAAATTACCACTTTACCCTTCACTTATAAAATTACCATTTCGCCATTCACTTACAAAATTACCATATTACCATTTACTTATAAAATTAATATTTTGCCCCTCTACCTCCAAAATTACCATAATGCCCCTTTACTTGAAAAATTACCATCTTTTCCTTTACTCATAAAATTACCATAATACCCCTAACTTCCATAATTACCCCAATACCCTTTTTTACTTGTAAAATTACCATATTACCCTTTTGCCTTCAAAATTAACACTTTACCCCCTTTATTACACCACTTTTATTAAATTAATATTTCCACATGGAATAATAATACTAACACTCCATTAACAATATCCAACTCCACCAACTATTATATTTTAACATAATACATATTAGCACCTACAAATATTAGGCCATAATCTAACACAAGGAATATTACAAAAATGCCCCTAGGGCTTATAATAATATTAGTCATGCATAAATGGTCACAATAACATAAAATTACATAGATAAGTAATTAACACTTTCATTAATAATCAAATTCTTCCCTTAGACCACATTTCCACACATATCACATAAAAGAGCATACTTTCCTTTTTATTAAAGAATACAAGCAAACATATAATTTATATTAACAACCATATATCAACCATAATAACATATTAAAATTCCTAATGTGTAAACATACGTTTATCATGCGTTTAAGTGGGGTTTAACGATTACCTTAATTCCCCGCAAAATTTGAATCTTACCGGTATCCAGATTAAAGATACAAGCTTTGATTAGAAAAACCAATACCTAAAAATAATATCAATATTTATTAGAAATAAGAAAATCAAGATATAAGACTTTATAAATTTTGCTTAAGGAAATAATTAATTTAAATATTATCATACCTTAAAATTTTTAATAAAAATGGCCAATAAATGCAGGAACTCATGCTGCATATGCACATGAGCTGTATGCAAAAATAAAAGGAGGAAAGGCTCGAAGAAAGGGTGATGGGAGGTAAAATGGTTATTTTCGAGTTGGGGTCTTTAGGCTAGAAAAGAAGATGGATGGGGGAGGTTTTAAGGTAAGGGAATGGTTCAGGAGTGAAGAGGGGGTAGGTGGATACTGGGGATGGGTTGTTGGCGGCTAAGGGCAGCGGATGCGGCGGCAGAGAGGTGGCGAAGTTGGCTGCCAAGGTGGGTCGAGGTGGATGGGCTGAGAAGGAAGGAAAAGAGGAGGGAAAATGAAGGGGTTAGGGGACTTTTTTTGGCCAAAAAATGGATGGGGATCATAGAGGAGGTTGCAAGGAGTTGAATGGTGGGTTGGGTGGCGGCAGAAGCGGCCAGAAGACGGCGATCGGCGGCATTACAGGTGGGATGTCGATAAGGGTGAAAAACAGGGAGAAAAAGAAGAGGGGAGGAAGAGGGCTGCGGGATGGCTCGGGAGGGATATTGGGGTGGTGCAAGGTGGTAGTAGAAGGGTGCAGGAGGCGGTGTAGGGGCTGGGTGTGGCGGTCGGAGCGGTAGAGGGCGGCGGCGCGCGAAATGAAGGGGAGAAGATGGAGGGGAGAAAATGGAGGGAAGAGGATCGGGGGAGAAAGGCTCGACAATAATGGGGCAGGGAAATGGCTGAAAGGGGAGAAGAAAAAGAAGAGGAAGGGTAGGAGGATAGGTGGCAGTGTTTAGGGTGGCAGGGAGGTGGTAGGATAGTAGGGAGAGGAAGGGGAGAAGGGGAAGGGTGGCCATGCGGGATGGGTATGCATGGCCTGGCAACTTCCAAAATGATGAAAGAAAAGAGTTACAAAGGAGAGAGAGAGAGAGAAGGAGAGAGGCAGGTGGTGGCAGCGGGGCGATGGTCGGCGTCTCGGTGGTCGGGCATGGTGGCAGGTCTGGTGATGAAGACTGGTCGGGGTCTCGGGGTGATCAAAGAAGAAAGAAAGAAGGCAGAGGGAGGGAGAGCAGGCCGACGCAGGTAGGAGGGCGAGTGGACCGGCCCAGTCTGGGGAGAAAAGAAAAAAGGAGGCCGGTATGGCTGGGCCGGCTGTGCATGTGGGTGGGGAAGAATAGGTCGCTGGCCCAGGCACAAGGAGGGGAGCACGCCTGGCAGCCCGAGCCAGGGAAAGAAAAAGAAAGGAAGGAGGAAAAGGAGAAAAGGAGAAGGAAAAGAAAAAAAGAAAGAGAAGGAAAAAGGGAAATAGGGAGAAATAATTTAATTTAATTTAGAGCATAATAAAATATAATATTTTTGATAAATTATTTACTTTAATAATTTAATTCAATATAAATTAATATATTGGCTCAAAAATGCTAATTTTAGTAAAATATTAGTTTGAAAAATTATTTAAATGAAAATAATATGATAAAATATTTATTTTTAATCTATTAATTACTCCTATCCACATTTATATACTCGAAAGTCCATATAATAATTAAACTAAATAATTTTAAAGGCTAATTTATTTCAAATAAAACTATTTATTAAATTATAAATTTTCTAAAATTTCGGGGGATTACAAGATAGGTGGCGGTGGCAGCCAGCACATATATGTTGTTAGATAGTCGAGCCTACAAGCTATGTAAAATAGCCTAAACAATTTTTTCAAACAAGGTAAAGGGTTAGGGATAGTAAAATTTAAACAAATACAAAGTTACCCACTGATGTGAAACTTTGGAAAACAACAACAACAAATGGTTGTTTTTGCCATTGCTCCAACATAGAACACAAGAGACTTTTGAAGAAGGAAACTTTGTATTATAAAAGAATGTGTACAAAGGTAGAGAGTTTACAACACTTAGTATTTGTAAGATAGTTAGAGCTAATGGCATGCATATAACATCCCCCCCAAATTCACTAATAAAAAAATATCATTTTTTAAAGCTTTTATTACAAAAATAATTGGTATTATCGTTATACTTAGCATAAGTCTAACATCCTCTACCATTTTATACTAAGTGCTAAGGCTAAAACGATACTTTACTTAAATTAATAATTACAACATAAGAAGAAAAAAATAGCTATTTCGATTATAGATTAACATTGTCCTAACAAATATAAAAGATCAGGAAAAAGTTACAATATGAAAAAGAAGAAATAGAAAGGAGCATAAGAGTCCAAGGGATATTTGGATCAAAAGATGTTGGGACGGATGTTGGATAATCATAACTTTCAACGCCTACTTGAAGCCATCAAATCAAACCCTTAAAGTACTTTTGCAAGGTAAAGGTTACCCATTGAATAGATAGGGTACCATGAAATGGATCCTATCGGTACAACGGTGCTGAGTAATCCACTACATAACATTAATATGAAAATGTCACGTGAGGCACATAGGTAGTAACATGACAAAGATACATTAAGGAGATCGTGTGATAACAAGATATTGTAAACATGCTATAACATATACATCTTTAAGGCCATATGCGCATCATATCCTTATTCTTAAACAAACATTCCCATCTCAGAAAGTCGGCACAACCATAACATAACCCACAACCCAGAGGGGTAGGGCACTTGGGTACCTAACAACCAACCGAACTATACCATTTCCAAACTAAGGGTAACGCATTGAGGCAGCTACCAAACAAAAGATCCAATCCAAACCCAATAATTCCAAAGGCCACCTCACAAGTTTCTTTCTTTTCATTACTTGAGGGGATACAAGAGATAACCTGAACACATAATAGCACATTGGTCATACCGACACATGAGGCCCAACCATCCAACACCTAAGCATTACAACACTTTGGTCATACTAATGCACACGGCAACACGATATCAACCAAACCTAGTACACCTAATATTTAAGTATCAATACCCTCTATAGGAGTCGTAGTTGACCTATAAAGTATCCTAGGGCCTTGTTGGGGCACAATGACACACTAGCGAACTAAAAAAATTGAGGGTAATACCTCATCCTTAGGGTATCTATCCTTAAGGAGATACCAATCCTGAACTTAAGGTCTTTCACTTTAAATATTAATGTCTTCTGAGATGATCACGAACATCACATATTACACAATAATATCAATTCCAAACTTAACCAATTTTCTTAAATTTTGAG
This sequence comes from Tamarix austromongolica, assembly GCA_039764185.1. Lineage (NCBI taxonomy): Eukaryota > Viridiplantae > Streptophyta > Magnoliopsida > Caryophyllales > Tamaricaceae > Tamarix > Tamarix austromongolica. Next base: position 18,491,248 of record CM077809.1, on the reverse strand, counting down.
TTGTTCAAGTTAGCCCCTACGATCAATTATCCAAGATAAAGTCAAAGTCAACACTAAGGGCAACCTATGAATACACTAAGGCCATCCAATATCCAATTATTCATATTAGGCGCATTTGGTAAAAAATGAACAAAATGCCCTTAAAATCTTTCTTACGCCATTTTATCAAATTTCATAACAAACTTTATTAAAAATATAATTTGTCACGAAAAGGCTAAAAGATAATAACTTATAATATTTTATCATATAGAAATTTTATAGCGGTTAACTATATATTCCATTACACATACATTTCGCAACTTACGTGTTTAAACCCTAATCACGCATTTTTAATGCATCATGTATTTCATGCAACATAAATATATATAGATTTATACATGATTTAACATTTAAAAAAATAATACCATGGTTTATGTAAGGAATTATTTCGAACCCTAGAGAAAACAATCATAACAGATTAACCCTAATTATGCTTGCATACAATCATTCTATATTTTCACCCTAGTTACAACGTGAAAATATAATCATAAAACACTTAACATGGTATAAACTTAAAAACTTGACAAGGTCACATACTCTAACAAAACCCTAGACAAGCATATGTTAACCTTTTTAAGTATATCACATGCATATATCTCTTATTAAATAATAAGTCAAACATAAGTTAATTACTTAATATCATACTTTCAATATTCACACATTTTCATAACACTTGTTGTAACACCCCCAAAATCTACCACTGAAAAATTTTGTTTTTAGCATAAGATCATCCAAACATAAGAGGGGTGTTACCACCATAATCAATATAAGTCTGGCCCTAGGCCATCCTTATACCAAATACAAGGTAAAATAAAACAACACGCAAACTATGATAAGTATAATAAAGTAACAATTCCTATCATAAATAAGAGTCAAGTGTTTGTTTCTAAAAGGAGTACTAAAATACACAAACAACGTTAAAAAAACATTAATGAGAATAAAACTGATAAAGAAAATATTCGAATGTCACTCTCTCAGATCCCTATGCCTCGAACACAATAGTATCACTCTACCCCAATCATAACATCATATGCATCAAAGTTAGGGATGTAAACGGGGCAGGTATACCCATACCCGTATTTGTACCTGATAAGAAAATCTGTACCCGTAACCGAACGGGTATCCGCTAGCACATCCATATCTATATCAATTGGATATCCATTACCTGACAGATTATCCGTTTACCCATTAATGGATATTATCCAACGGATAAATCCATTACCCGACAAATAAACCCATTTATAGTTAAGCCAAATGACAATTTTAACCTTAATTTATACTATATTTATTTTAAAATTAAGGGTAAGAGGGTAATTATATATCGGGTAAAAATTTATGGATATGGATACGGGTATGGTTATGGGTACGGGTATGGATATCCTATACCCATATCCGTACTCGAACCCGATGGGTATTTTTTCTATCCTCCATATCCGTTTAAGTATCAGTCAGATAAAATCTATCGGGTTTCGAGTAAAATCCGCCCCATTTACATCCCTAATCAAAGTCATCTAGCAAATCCTCATTCACTTGCACTAGCTCAGAAGGGGTATCTACTCATGGAAATGAGCAACACCCATAATAGGGGTGATGAATACGCTATATATCGAGTAAAGTAACAATATAGTCAAGCAAGTCAAAAATATTAACAACACCAAAATAAGGAATGACATGCGCATAAGTAGATCATATCGACTCACTCATTATTATCAAAACTCAAGGTATTAGTGTAATAAATAGCCAACTCTTGATTTGTTCCACGTAAGTTTAGGGACCCCACTATTTTCATCGGTGAAATGGTAAATAAGTATATATTCTAGGGTAGGATGATCTTGGCTACCATTATCACCAGTGGATCAGTAATCAAAGTACAACCTTGGGGCAGAATGTTCCTAGCCACTATTATCACTGGTGGATCAATAATCAAAGTACAATCGGTCCTAACCTACGTGTTCCATTGTAAGTAATTGGTGTTTTACCAAATTTTATTATCATCCAATGGTTTAATTTACTTGAGTTCGAGACCTCACTATTCTCACCAGTGGAATGATAGGATACAAATTCTAAGGCAAGATGCTTCTAGCTACTATTCTCACCTGTGGATCGGTAGGTACCACTAGACCCAACTCCAGTGATCTTTCACTTTAAGTGATTTGTGTATTATTCATGTTTTATTTATTCCACATTCAACACACAACATGCAAACCTACCCCATGCATGGCTCCTGCCCTACTACCACTTTGGGATAACCCCGTTCCCTTGAAAACCCTAATTTCATAACCCTAGGTACATCATTACCCCTAGTGTTCCTTTGAGTCCCTAATTTACCCACCAAGCCCAAACATGTCATTAGAAGTCCCTGGTCAAGATTCATGGCTTATTACCCCCGTTTCTCACATATGATGCTAACTGACATCTAGGGTTACTCCTCAAAATCTTAATTTTTCTTAGTTGGCCTAGCCCCTTCTATACTATTTGTTTAGCCCTTATTTTCCATACCCATACACATATTACTATGGTTAGACATCCCCTAATTTATCGTTGTGGTTATAACTACTTCCACTTATCTCGCATGGCTAAAACGCTACTTTCACTTTTGGTAACCTCTCATCCCTTAGTACTCCAAGGACTTTTCAAATTTGCATGGCTACCCAAAGATGTCATCATTAACCCTATGTCCACTTTTTAGTAACAAACCCCTACTCTACTTGCCCATGATCATAGCTCCCCTTAGATTTTACTCATCCCATTCATGGTATTTCTCCCCATACTTTTTTTACCCTAAACCTATTTATTTTTTCCACAATTATTTCATATAGTATCTCCACCTTATTGTAGGCTAATTTACACCCTAAAGTACCCTGCATGTCACTTTTCACAATGTTAACCAGAATGTTCCTAGGTCTCAAAACCTTACCTAAGTCACAAGACATCTAACACAAGTACTCCCCAAACTTTTCCAACATGTAATATCATATAATAGAGATACACATCAACACTTAAAACCAATACAATCATAACCACACATCTTCTTACCTTTAGCTATTGTTATCTCAAGTTGCACATACAACACTAGATTCATCTATCATTTTATGCATGTCTTCACATAACACACAACAAGGTCATATTTTAACAAAAATAAATCCCTAGATATGATAGTATCCTTATTGAGTGGCTCTGATCTCTAAGCACGTATGATCTACACCTTCTTTTCCACTATCACCAGAATAGTACCTAGAAAAAGGGAATATACACTATTTAGATTTTCTTGTCTTTTTTTGTTTCTTAATGAATAAAGAGGAACCTCGGCTAAAGAAAACTCCAAGAGAAGAAAGGAAGTTGAGGTGATAAAAATGGGGAAGAAAAATGGTGTGGAGGCATGGCGGCAACGGCGAAGGAAGTGGTTGATTTTTGGTGAAGAAAGGTGAGGGTTAGTAATGTGGGCTCAAGGGTGGTAATGGCACTAGGAAAATCTGGTGTGGGAGTGGTTAGTGGTGGTGGAGTTGGCTGGTGACGGTGGTGCAGGGTGTTTGACAACCGAGAGGCAGAAGGAAAAAGAGGGGAAGAGAAAGGAGAGAAAGAGTGTTGTTAGGGTGGTTACATAGGTTAGGGCACCTATGCAGGGTGGCTGAGGCATGATGGTTGTAAGGAGGGTAAGAGTGGTCGATGGTAGTTGTGTTAGAAGGGTGCATCCTACAAATATTGTAGGCTTGAAAGAAGAGGAGAAAGGAAGAAGGAGGGGAAGGGTGGCTCTGTAAGAGTAGGTGTGTGTAGGCAGGGAAGAGGGATGACACAGAAGGATGACTAGGCATTAATTGTGATCCCCCCAAAATTTTAGAAAACCTATAATTTAATAAAAAACTTTTATATGAAATAAATTAGCTTTTAAGATTATTTAATTTAACTACTTTGTGGATTTTTAAGTGTACAAATTTGGATAGGAGTATTTAATAAGTTAAAAATAAATTGAAATGCCCCGAAAATTTCTAATTTTATAAACTACTTTTAAAGGATATTTATTATAAGAATTATTTAAATAAATTATTTTTAAATTGAATTAATTAGGGCTATTTAAGAAGAAAATAATAAATAATTTTTATTAGAAAAGTTTTGGGTATTTTAGCTAATTAAGGGTTTTATTTTAGAAATTAATTAAATAAATTATTTTATTTAAAATAATAATGAGAAAATAGTTTCAAATTAATATTAATTTAATTGGAGAAAATTTGGGTGTTTTACTAATTAAAATGGAAATTATGGAAAATCTTTAAAAAAATCCTAATTTAGCCTAAAAAGGGATTTAAATATTATTTTATTTAAATATTATTATTTTTAAACATCCCAAATATTTTAATTAATTTAAATACCCAATATAATTATTTTCTTTTTCCCCCTTTTCCTTTTTCCTTCTTTTTCTTTCTTCTTCTTTTCTTTTTATTTTTCTTCTTCACCCGAACTGGGCCAGCTCGCGGCCCAGTTTCCCTTCTTCCTTCCCTCGGCCCAGCCCGCGCCGCGCGACGTTCTCCTTCCGCCTGTGCCACACCGCGTTTTGACCCATTTTTATCGGAAACTCTGCGTTACATTTAAAAGCACCTCCCCCACGCCCGAACCGCCGGTCTCCCTCCCTTTTTCTTTCTTTTCTTTCCTCGCGAACCGCCCGGCCCAGCCCTTTCTTCTTCCCCTTCGCGCCTGCCAGCCCCGACGCCGCCCTACACCTACAACTCCCAGCCCGAAAATGGCGGCGCCGGTCACGACGAATTTGACCGGCCGAGTCACCTCTATTTTTCTTCCTCTCGGCTCGCACATGAGCTTGGTTTAATCAATTATCCTTAACTCTCGCTCATTCTCTCTCTCTGGCTTCTCGAACCTTCAACCCGACCCAAGCAGTCGCCGGCCGATTTCTCACGCCGGCCACCCAAACCCTATCACCCAAACCCATCCTGCTGACCTTCAAAACCCTAATAACCCATCTAAAGTCTATAAATAGCCCAGTCGTGGATGATTTTGAAGCTTTTTCTTTCCCGAAACCCTAAGTAAGAAACCCAGCCACCGCCCCATCAGACGCCATTATCTCCTTCCCCGGCCAACTTCAACACCTCCTCTTGCTACCAATCTCTTCCCTGTAACTCCATCTAGCTAACTAAACCATTCTCAACCTTCGATTCTTCTTGCACGGGCCTCCATAACCGTGCAAAGTTTGCTATCCATTTAGCCAGAATTTTTACCCCGAAACCTTAAGCCACCATCCGCCGCCACATTCTCCACTTCTACCACCCTTTAAACCACCCAATATCTCCTTATAAGTCTCCTCCACCGAACCATAAGCTTATTTTATTTTTCTCCTTTCCCCTTCCCTCTTTTTCTTCATTTTCACCCCTCTTAGACCACTTTTCCGGCCACCTCCGGGAACCACCGCCGGTGCCACCAATACCCTCCAACTCAAGATGAAACCCTGGAACTTTTAAATACTTACTTTCGATTTATTGATAATTATTATGCTTTTATTCTAATTTTAAATGCTAATTCGAGTTTAATTATTATTATTATAATTATTATTATTGTTGTTATCAACTGTATTTTAATTTCTAAATTTGGTTGACAGGTCTGGGAGTATTATTGAGTAAGATAAATTATTATTCTCGAATTTTGCCTATTTAATGTAATTATTACATGTTTAATATTATTATTATTAATATAATTAATATTATTATTGTTAGTATAATCATTTATTTGATACTGCAATTATTTCAGGAGAATTAGAAACCTAAAATTTTAATTAAGTCTCGTAGCTTTGCCTTTTATTATTATTTTTAGAATTTTTAACATTATTACTAATTATCTTATTATTATTAACCATATTAACTTTATATAATAAGTATATGTATAATATTAATATCTTTTTACATTTCAAATAGTATTATCATTAAATGGGGAGGTTTCGAAATCCACTTTGTAATTTTAAGGCTGAGATTATTATTATTATTAAGTTTTCTATTAATATTACTACTATTAGTAATAATTTGTTATTATTAAAATTATTATTATAATAATAATTATTATTATTATTACCTTTAATAACTTTATTTCGGTAAAGGGTAAAAACCCTTATATCACCTTTTTACTTTAAATTATAATAGTATGTAGTAATGTTTTAGTGGTTTTGGGCATAATTAATTAAGAATCAAGACTTAAGATAAATTAGAAACTAATAGTAGTATAGGAAGGAAGCTAATCCTAGTATTTCTTCCCCATAATAGGTGAGCCCATTCAAATCCCTCAAGTGGAATAGGAGCGTGCTCCAAGACCGGTGTCGTTTTAGGTAAGGAGTGCTAAGGCCTTTTATGTGCTTATGTGTATTATGTGTTTCGCATGTTATGTATCTAATGTTTATTATAATTAAATATTTTATATGTGGTATGACTTAGAGTTGAAGTATGTTGTGCATGGTATGTGTATTAATTATGTATGATGATATGTGTTGTGTATGTGAGGACGTCGATGTGGTTTGTGTGAGAGGAAGGATGAAAAAGGAGGATGGGGAAAGAATTTGATTAAGGGAAGTGAGTTAACCTAATTTTATGGTTTTATAAGGAATAATCTAATGTATGATTTTATGTGTGAAAGAGCAGAATTTATGGTTCGTTTGGGAGAATCTAATTTAGGATGTTATTTGGGAGAATGTAATTTATAATATTATATGGGAGAATTTAAGTTATGATTTGATTGGGAGAGTTAATTTATAATTTGTTTGGGAGAATTTATTTTATGATGCTATTTGGGAGAATTTAATTTATGATATTATATGGGAGAATTTAATTTATGATTGATTGGGAGAATTAAATTATGGCTTGTATGGGAGAATCTAATTTGTGGTTATGAAAGGGGAGAATCTAATCAATTGTAGTATGAGGAAAAATTCTTGGGTTTTATATGATTTGAATCTTTGGGTTGGTATGGTTTGAATTTAGGGATTGGTAAGGATGAGTCTTTGGGTTGTGAGGATTGAATGCAAGGTTGGTATGGATGAATCTTTATGGTTTGAACTTAGGGTTTGGCATGGAAGAATCTTTATGGTTTGAATTTAGAGTTGGTATGGAAAAATCTTTGGGTCTTTATGTGGTTTGAATTTAGGGTTTTGTATGACGGAATCTAGGGTTTTCATGAAGAAGTTCGAAGGTTTGCATGGGGAGGTTAATGTCTGCATGGGTATTAAATTTATGTGTGGAAAGTTGATTTGGGATGTAAGGAACGTAATGTAAGTGTTGTTTGGGCGTTTAAACACTTTGGGTGAATGATAGTACGTAGAGCATTATTTGAGTACGGAGGACACTGAATTAGGGTTTGGAGTGGTTAACTATGGATTTTTGAGGCCGCTTAAAGTTTTGGGTTATCACGTGTATTTAGTAATTAAAGTGTAATTATGGAATTTTATGATTTGTGATGTGTGGTGATTTATGCATGTTTGGTGAAAGCCTTTGAATAAGATACTTAAGATATTAATCACGTAAAGTGAAAGATGTTGAGCCGGGCCCAGACCGATCCACCGGCATAATAGTGGCCAGGTATTGCGGTAACCTGGAGATCGATCCACCGGCTTCATAGTGGTAGGGTATGTTACCCTAGTGACCGATCCACCGGCTAAAATAGTGGGGGATCCCGAGCTCAACGAACCAAACTATACATGTTGATAATAAGTGGGAAGACATTATTTACTTATAGTGGAACACCGTGCGAGAAGGGGCCAGACCGATCCACCGGCATATAATAGTGGCAGGGTATGTTACCCTCGCGACCGATCCACCGGCTAAAATAGTGGCAGGGTACGTTACCCTTGCGACCGATCCACCGGCTAAAATAGTGGGGTTCCCGTACTCGTATGGACTTGATAAAAAGTATGGTGTGAAATGAATTCTGATCAGAGATTAATTAAATAAATTAATCTAGTCTACAATCGGGCCTTATACTCTTACTTGGATGGTCGTAAGCACCTTATGTCATTGTGTTGGTAATTATGCCCTTCTATGTTCTGCATGATTTATGTGTTTGTGTGTTGGCCTTAGTGATCAAGTCACCTTACTCAGTACTGGACCCGTACTGATACTACCTTGGTTGATGGGTCCTGTGATGATCCACTGATGGTGGGGAGCAGACCTCTTGTGCAGGTTTAAGATCAGAGACTGTTTGGGGTGGCAGGCCTGACTTGAGTGAGTAGGCAATCCGGAATTTGACCCATCGGGTTTTATCTTGTTTAAATGTATTTCTATTTGGAAGTTACAAGTATTAATAAACGTTTATGCGTACTCTGATTTTGTTGTATGATCTTTCGAATTCTTTTATGAATTGTTAATTTGAATTTAACGTAAATCTTTTCTTTAGCCTTAGCACTTGGTACTGGAACGGTCGGAGAGAACCGGTCTGGTACTAAGTGTGGCGGTAACATTCCCAGAATTCACAGGTTTTAAGTGTTTCTATCTTAATTGCTTCCGTTTTAAAAAAAATTAGTGAATTTTGGGGTGTTACATAAATATTTTATTATTTTATCACAGTGTTCTAGATTAAATAATTTTTCAAACTAATATTTACTAAAAGTATCAATTTCGAACCAATATATTAAATAATATTAAATTAAATTATTAAATTAAATTATTTATTAAAGTTTTTACATTTTATTATTTTCTAAATTAAATTAAATTATTCTCCCCCATTTCTCATTTTTCTTTTCTTTCTCCTTTTCCTTTCCCTCTCCTTTTTCTCCTTTTTCTTCTTTCTTTTCTTTTCCTTTTTTCTTCTCTCCTTCGGGCTGCCAGGCCAACCCTTCCTCCTCTCCCCTACGCATTGGGCCACTGGCCCATCTCCCCTCTCCCGCGTGGCCTGTGCAATGCAGCCCGCCTCTCCTTTCTTTTTCCCAAACTGGACCGGCCGGCTCCCCTTCTTTCCTGTGCCGGTCCAACCTCCCGTTCGCACCCCTCCCCCTTCCTTTCTCTCTTCTTCCACGCCCGACCACCATTTTCTGCCATTATCAAGCACGCTGGCCGCTTGCAACTGCCATACCCTGCCACAACCTACCTCCCTGCCACTCCCTCTCTCTCCCCCGTCCTTTTCATTCCTATTTCGAACCAAACTACCCCTGCACCCTCCATCCATGCCTGATTTCTTTCCTCTTCTTCTCCCTTCACCTCCCTGACACCCGACCACCATCTGCCACCCTACAACCTGCCCTGGCCGGCCACCTACACCCCTCTGCCTCCTCTTATTTTTCTTCATCCCTCCTTGCCTCATCCTACTCATAATTTCGAGCCCTCTTTCCCTTCCCCGAGCTCTTTCTCTCATTTTCCCCTCCTCCCATTTTCCTCGATTTTTGCATGCCGCCGCCAACCGTTGCTTCAACCACCGCACCAAGCCCTTGCGCCGCCCACTGCCACCCTATACCTCAGCCCTGCACCACCACGAGACCACCCAAGCCACCTTCGAGCCCCTACAACTCCTCCCTTCTCCACCTCTTCTTTTTCTCCCCACTTTTCTCCCTTATCGCCAAGCCACCTGCAACTGCCGCCGTCTAGCCACCTCTGCCACCACCCAAACCACCAATCCACACCCTGCAACCTCCTCTACCACCACCATACCTTACTTTCCCGAAAATAGCCCCCTAAACCCTCCATTTTTTCCTTCTCTTTTCCTTCCTTCTCAGCCACACTCAGTCCGACAGCCATCTTCGCCGCCTTGCTGCCGCCACCTCCGCAGCCCTATGCTGCCAGGAAACCATCCTTAGCCTCCACCTACACCCCCTCTTCACTCCTGCATCCTTAACTTTCCTCCATTCCTCCCCCATCTACCTCCTTTTCTAGCTTAAAGTCCCTAAACCGAGCCATATCTCCTCCCTTCTACCTCATTACCTTCGAACCCTTCTTCCCCCCTTAATCTGCATGTGGCTCACGCTGTTCATGCAGCGTGAGCTCCACATTAGTTTGGAATTTATTTGGCTAAATTTTGAGGTATATTAATAGTTAATTAAAGTGTATTATTATTAAATAAATTTTTATGAAGTTTTATCCTTTTTAATTACTTCTAATATAATAATTATTGATATTATTTTTAGGTGTTGAGTTGCTAATTAAGCCTTGAACCTTTAACCGGAATACCGGTAAGGTTCGATTTTTGCGGGATTAAGGTAATCGTTAAACCTCACTTAAATGAATGGAAAAACGTATGCTAGCACATTAGGGATTTTAGTATGATTTTATGCATCTTTTGTGTTTCCTAGTATGATATATATATATATATATATATATATATATATATATATATATATATATATATATATATATATGGTTGCTTATATTGATTGATAAAAAAGAAAAGAAAAGAAAATTATGATAGCTTTTGTGCCATGTGTAGAGATGATACTTAAGGAATGAGTTTGATATTTGATGGAAATGTTAAATGCTTGTCTATGATGTATTATGTTGCTAATGCATGAATAATATTATTGTCTAAGGGTATTTTAGTAATATGATTAGGTAAGTATGTGATCTAATATATGTAGTTGCTAATGAGTATTATGTTGAATAATGACAAGTTGGTGGAGTTAAATGATAAGAATGAAGTGCTAATATTAGTATTTTATGTAGTGGTGGTAAATTCATAAAAGTGGTGTAATAAAGGGGTTAAGTGGAAATTTCATAAGTAAAAAGGGTATTTTGAAAATTTTATAGTAAATGGGTATTTTGGTAATTTTGAAAGAAAGGGGTAAAACCGTGATTTTGTAAGCAAAAGGGTATTTTGGTAATTTCAAAAGAAAGGGGGTGAAATGATAATTTTATAAGTAAAAGGATAAAATTATAAGTTGTGAGAAAGAAGGGTAATATGGTAATTTTTTAGGCAAAAGAACAATGTGGTAATTTTATGATTAAATGACAAAATGATAATTTTATAAGTAAAGGGGTATTATGGTAATTTTTGGAGAAAAGGGTAAAGTGGTAATTTTGGAGTCAAAGGGCAATATAGTAATTTTATAAGTAAGTGGTAAGAATGGTAATTTTAGAAGTAAGGGGTAAAATAGTAATTTTGGATGAAGGAGTGTATTATGGTAATTTGCAAGAAAAAGGGTAATATGGTAAAATTGGATGTAAGGGGCAAAATGGTAATTTTTATAAATAAAAGGATATTATGGCAATTTGAAAGTAAGGGGTAGAGGGGTAATTTTGTAAATAAAAGGATGTTCATGGCAAATTTGGGAGTAAGGAGTAACTTGGTAATAATGATAACGACGAAGAATAAATTGGTAATTAAATTATGATTAAAAAGGGGTAATTGGATAATTATGATAATAGAGAAGGGTAATTTGGTAAACTAACCAATAAAAGGGCATTATGGTAATTTTAATAATGGAGAAGGGCAATATAGTAATTATAAGAATAGAGAAGGGAAAATTAATAATTATAAATATGGAGAAGGGTAAATTAACAATTATAAATATGGAGAAGGGTAAATTGGTAATTATAATTATGAAGGAGGGTAAATTAATGATTGTAATTATGAAGAAGGGTAATTTGGGATTTATAATAATTGAAAAGGATAAAATGGCAATTATAATAATTGAGAGGGATAAAATGGTAATTATGATCAAGGAGAAGGGAAATTTGGTAATTTAATCAACTAAAGGGTGAGCTAGTAATTATTTACCCTACTAAAGGGGCAAATTGGTAATCATGATAGCAAAGAGGGGTAATTTAGTAATTTACCCAGCTAAAGGGCAAGTTGTTGATTGTAATAAAGAAAAGGGAAAATTGGTAATCTTACCAACCAAATGGGAGACATGTTAAGTGTAGTAATTATGAGGGGTGAATGGCGATCTAAAAAGGGTAGGAGATAACTTGGTAACCGAAATTGAATAAGGGGTAAATTGGTAATTATGCAACCTGGAGGGTAATAGGGTAATTTGTCAAGTAAGGAAGGGATGACTTAGCAATTATATAAGTAAGGGGTAAATAAGTAATTTATACCTAACATGTCGTTGCGATTGTGGAATTTCATAATATGATTCAAATAATGCTGATGAGTAAGGTAAGAGTATTTAATAGCTAGTAAGTATCACGAGAACAAATCCTAATTCGGAATTAGATGAGATTATGATGGCCTTAATGATTTCCTTGTGTTATCTTGGATAACCGCCTGAATAAGAAACGACTAATGATATAAGAACTATTGAAAGTGAATAAGTATCTGATTATTGTGCTTTTCGTGATCACCTTAATTAAGACACTAATACTTAAAGTGAAAGACCTCGAGATCGGGAATGGTGACTCTTTAGGGGTCGCTAGCCTAAAGACGTGGTTTAGTCCACGATTATTCTGGTATTTGCTTGTGTGCCTTTGTGCCCCAACCAAGCCCTATATCTTACTCTATCTAGCTCTACGGGCCTAGTTAGGGGGTATGCATACTTATGGATTAGGTGTCCTTGTCGGTAGGGTACTGAGTAGCTTTATGCACCAGTACGACTAGGGTACCTTTGCGTCCTTGGGTTTGTGGTTGAAGGGTACCGAGTAGCTTGTATGCACCGGTACAACCGATGTACCTTTGTGTCCTGGGTTCTTGATCTCCCGTCCGAGGCAAATAAATATAATTGTTGTGTTGATTAAAGAAAGGAAATACACTAATTACAAAAGTGAAAGATTAACAAGCCGGACCCAGTTGACTTATGATATTGAGTACCCAGGAGCGTGTTGCCCTAGCAAGTGATTATGAGTACCGATCCACCGGATATAATAGTGGTCCAGGAGCGTGTTGCCCTGGCAAGTGATTATAAGTACCGATCCACCGGTTATAATAATGGCCCAGGAGCGTTTTGCCCTGGATGATGATTGTATGTATTCCGGTCCACCAGCTAAAATAGTGGGGGTCCCGAGCTCAATAAAACCAGTATTGGATGTGAATAAATCATGGAAAGATATTAATTACTTATAGTGGAACACCTTGTGAGTCAGGGCCAGACCGGTCTACCGACGAATAATAGTGGCCAGGAGCATTCTGCCTTGGAGACCGATCCACCGGCAATAATAGTGGTCAGGAGCATTCTACCCTATATGTATTCCGGTCCACCGGCTATAATAGTGGGGTTCCCGCACTCACTTGGATATAAAGAGATAAATGATTGGATAATGATGGACTAATGACTTAAGGCCCAAAAGTATCGATCGTAACTTATAACTTGTTGATATGTGGCAGCCTTGTTATATATGTGATTGTTATGTATGCACCTCTTATTACATATGTATATAGCTTGCATTATGTGCCGCATTGCAGGCCTATTTTTAAGTGTGGTATTAAAGGGTTACTCAATACTATAGTACTAAAAGGTTCCCTTCATGGCCCCCTGCCTATTCAATGGACAGTGCCCCTTGCAGGTCTTTTCAGGTGCTACTCAAGTGGGCAATGGGAAAGAGAGTAAGAAATTATCTGGTACCGTTATGGTTTTTCTCTTTATCTTTTAAATTCCTAGTTTTAATGTTAATGTTGTTAAAGTAACCATCATTGGTGTATTTTACTCTTGTAAATGATTTGATGCACTACTCTGATTTAAAAATAGATTGTAAATTGTACTTTACACTTTTAGTCTTAGCACTTAGTACTGAAACGGTAGGGGTGAACTGGTTTGGTACTAAGTGTGGTGGTAATATCCCCAGAATTCACTATTTTATAATTTGCTTCCGCCAACTCTTTCAAATAAAATGATTTTTTTAGTAGTGAATTTTGGGGGTGTTACATTAACAGCGGTGGCATGATGCGGGAGAGGGTTGGAATGAAGGGTTATCAAAAACTAGGGAGGGAAGTAGGTGGAGAGGAAGGGAAGAGAGGGAGTTCAAGGAGGGGTATTTATAGGCGAGGAAGGGAGATAAAGGAGTGGGGAAGATGATAGAAGGTTTGGCATGTATGGCTACATGTAGGAGAGGGGGCAGTTACGAGCGGTAAGGTAGGGCAAGGAGTGAAGGTATAGGGGAGCAGGTGGCTAGGTGAAAGGGGTGCAAGAGCGCATGCCAGTGTGCATAGCCCTGTATGGCTGAGAATGGAAGGTGGAAAGGACAAGTAGCATGCAAGATCCAGGTGTAGGGGATGAAAATGGAAGAAGGGTGATGGCGACGAGAAGGAGACGGTGTGAGGAAGAAGATAGGGAGAAAAATGAAAGAAGAAAAGGAAGGAAGGAGAAAAGGGGGAAAGAAAAAGAAAGGGGAAAATGGGGTTGGGCGCCCGAGGAGGGAGGAAAAGATAAGAAGGGGGAGAAGTCCTAGGCCACTCAAGGGAGAAAAGAAGAGAAGGAAAGGAGAGAGAAAAAAGAGAGAATTGGGTCAAGGAGTGGCGCGGCCCAGAGAAGAAGAAGAAGAAGAGAAAAAAGAAAGAAGAAAGAAAAAAAGGAAAAGGAGAAAAGAAGGAAAATGAAAAAGAAAAAGAAAAAAGAGGAAAAAGAAATTGTGGGATTTATGTTAGATTTTAGAGTAAAATTTGGCTTGGTAATAATAATAAAATAAATAAATAAAATTAATATAAGTAGTCTATAAATTATTTTGGGCTCATTAATTAAAATAAAAACCTTAGAATTAGGTTAGATTAATTCATTGATACTTAAATTTTGGATTTTAAAATTTTGGGGTATTACACTTGCATAACTTTTATAAGATTTCGGTTTATTATTCATGCATGTATCCTCTAAAAAGTCCACATGCATAAAACATACTCTAAGAAACATAACAAACCTATATTTGCCACCACATAGGTTCACATTTTAGTATAAGCATATGGTTACCTCTTATCCAAGAAAAAGAAATAAAGAAAGTTTCGCCCAACTAATCTCCACTCAACCTCTTTGAACTTCTTACATCAAAACCAACAGACACATTAGCAACTAATCGGTAACCATAAACTAATTCACAATAATCAAGCATACTAAGCATGCGAGATTACCACTTCACTAAGGCAAAGAAGGCACAAACTCATGTAAGGAGAGGGAGGACAATGGCAGGAGCTCGCGTAGGGGATGGATGGGTGATGGTTTGTGCATGGGAAACACATGGATGTGCTAGGATCGGTACATGGTTCCACGAAAAGGAGGGTGCACAGGTGTGTGAGGAGTGCAAGGGCATAGGAGGAGAAAATTCAAAGGTGTGGGAGGAGAAATGGGGCAAAAATGGAGGCTCAATAGTTGATGTTGGGTGTTCATTTGCTGGAGTAAAAAAACAGAGGAGGTTGATTGTGATGGTTGGTAAAGATGATGATGGTAAGTGGTTGATGGTGTGAAGGGTTGGGGTGTAACACCCCCAAATTTCTGAACTTAAAAATTTTGTTTTAAAGAGTTAATAATGAAAGCCAAAACACAAAACGTGAGGGTATCACGCCACATCCAACATAGAAGAGGCACTCCCTATGCCTAGTCTAGGTCGGGTGTAAGGTAAAAGTAATCTTATACCTAGGAATCAAGTGTGGGAAGCACTTGATTCCATCGCAATACAAGATACAAAATAGAGGGAGGGAAATAAATAGTAAAAATAGATAACTAAGAGTCCAAAGAGAGAGAGAGAGAGAGAGAGAGAGATCCGAAATAGCCATACCCTTTACTAATTTGTTTAGCACTCACCCAAGGCAAGCACATCAAGATAATAATCATCAATCACTTGCAAAAAAAGTGCGGATCTACTCGTGGGAATAAGAAGCACCCATAAAATGGTAATCAGTACACTACGTACTGAGTAAGGTAATGGTACAGTTAAGCAAGGTTACATGATACAATAATTCTCATAAGCAAATCGTACATGTGCAAATCAAAGAATGCAAGATAAGAACGGATTCCAAGTCTTTCATTAGATATACCATATTTTAATCTTTTATTTACGTTGAGTTCAGGGATCCCACTATTTTTAAATAGGTGGAATGGTCTAAAACACTTCTCGGAGACAACATACCCGAGCCACTATTTATGAAACCGGTGGAATGGTCTGAAGTAACTCTCGGGGATAACACATCCGATCCACTATTATTATCCGGTGGAACGAACTTAACACCTTGGTCCTAACTCACGTAGTCCTTCATCTTAAATGTTTAGTATCTTTCCATTTATACTTTAACTCTTAATTGTATTTTCATTCACATTGAGTATGCGACTCTACTATTCTTAATCCGGTGGAACGGAGTGGAGCGCCTCTCGGGGACAACACACATAAGCTACTATTATTATCCGATGGAACTGAGCCATATAAACACCTTGGCCCGAATCAAGTGATCTTTCACGTTAAATGATTAGTACCTTATTCAGAGTTGATTGTATATTATCATGCCAAACTCAAGACAACAATTAAACACATAAGTACGACCACGTAATTATCCTCAAATGACCATAATACCCTTAGGGTAGGCAAGACAATCGTATTCTTCCGAAGCCTTATAAAACCCAAAGTATAAACATTTCCAATCATTATCCGAAGTATATATCCTTAGTTTTCCATAGATATCTTGTATCCAATATTATACCCAAACATACTTTCATTACTCTCAAGAATATCATTTATAGCATTTTCATAATAAAATTATTTAATATAACATACTCAACACAAAAGCATATACAGAGATACAAGTATCACATATATCCCAAGATATGATATGTATCCTTATCGAAAAGGACATCGGGCTCTATGCATGTAAATCATATACCTCCTCCGAGATCACCAGAAGATCACCTAAAAAAATAAGATAAATTACAATTAGGATCGAAGGTTAAAAATTAATAGGGAAATTAAGATAAAGGAGGGTAAAAAATGGAATTAACTGAAGTCAAATGGAAGCTTGAATTGTATGGAAGTGTAGAAGAATGTGTGGTCGAGATATGGTTAAATTTATGTGGTGTTTGGATAAGAGTTGGGGTGAAAATAGAGTTACACAGCTAAAATGGAAAGTTGCATGGCTAGGCAGTGCAAAAGTTGCACAGTTGTGCAGCACTAGGCCAAGAGGAATTATGACACATGGTCAGGCAGTGCGAAAATTACACAATTGTGCAGCACCAGTGCACAATAGGTCAAGAGAGAAAAAGATGCACAGACAGGTGGTGCAAAAGTTGCACGGTTGTGTAGCAGGAGATTTTAAGTGTTGTACAGTCGTGTAGTAGGCGGTGCACAGGTCGTGCACTCTGCAACACTGCACAAACGAGGAGAAGAAGAAGGGAAAAGAGGTGGTGGTCGGCAGCGATGGCCTGTGACAGTGATGGGGAAGGTTGGGACAACCTTGGTGGTCAATCCACCGATCAAAGGGTGACTAGTGGTGGCTTGGGTGGTGCTCGGTGGTGGATTGGGTGGTGCGGATTCTAAAAATAAGGAAGAAGGAGAAAGGAGAAGGAATAAGAGAAGAAGGTCGAGGAGCTCGAGCAAAGGGATTTTTGACACAGAATGGATAGATTGGGGGCTAAATAAGGAGAAAATGAGGAGAGTATGGGATGTGTGTGTGTGTGTGTATACACACACACATATATATCTGTATGTGTGCATGTGTGTATGGTGCAAAACGGGAAGAAGAAAAAAGAGGGGGGAAATGTGCGATAGGTGGTGCAGATCCACAATGGTGACAGTAGAGGTGATGATTGAGTGTGGTGATGAAAAATGCAAGTGATGGCAATGGTTAGGGTGTAGGTTGCGTAAGGATAAGAGACGAAGAAGAATGGCAGGGGAAGTGATGGTGGTGCGTAGGGTGTTCAAGGGAAGAAGAAGAAGAAGAAGAAGAAGAAGGGATGGCAGGGATGGTAAGGATGGTGTCATGGTGCATGTGGGAGGGCAGGTTGATGGTGCGAGTTGCAACAAAAATCAAACTTTGCAGCTTGGACCAACGAGAGAAGAGGAAAGAAAGGAAGAAAAGAAAAGTAAAAAGAGAGCAAGGTTAGGGGATTAGGATTAGATTATGTGATTTTGAATTAGCCAAGTTATTAGAATTAGTGAAAAATTTAGCGGGTTTTGATTTTGGTTTATGAATTACAGTTTATCCGAGTCAAGGTTTCGGCTTCGGTTAAAGTTTCAGGATTAAGAAACTTGGTTAAGACTAATAATAATATTTCTTGATATTAGAATCAAATTAGGACATTAATGATGCGAGATTAGGCTAAGAAAAATTTTTGGGGTATTACATAGGGTGATGGGGTACTAGTTCGAACGAAAACTAAAGGCATGGGCTGGAAAGATGAGAAGGAGAAGGGAAGAAGATGGTTGGTTTGGCTGAATGAAAAACACCAAAAGAATATAAGAGGGAGGCTTATATAGATGATGGTGTGCCACTCGGACATGGTCAAGTAAGACATGAAGAGGCACGACTCGAAATATGAACCGCACATGGGAGAGTCGACGTGAAGGATAAATACACATCAGGGGAAGTGGGATATGGAGAAGGCTGAACATAACAGGTTAGGGATGCTAGTTAAAATAGCTTAACTGGAAAAAAAGCATCTGATTAGCACAATTAGAATTCCTCAGTAAAACAAATACAGGTTAGAGCTTTCAGCTATGGTTAAAACTAATAACCCAAATTCTATTTGAATTTTATCCTAACTAAATTTATATATAATATGTCATATTAATACACATAATAATAACACATTTAACATAAAATATCTTACAATAATTATCAAAATTAATTACACATAATTACCAACTTTATAATTAGGGTTTTTTAAAAAGGGGTATTATAGTGCATCTTTATTTATAGTTGAGATCCCCTTTGTCATTTCTGCAAAAAAGAAGCCGCTAGAATTTCCGCACAATACAAGATAAGTCTAGATATTTCTCTTCTAGACTATTCTACTATCTTTCCAAAATTAGGATTCTAAAAGCTTCCCTTGAAATATTTGTTATGTATAAGAGTACTCTAGATCATTCTACTTCATTTCCCTTTCTTCTACAATATTTTATAATATCCTAGATTATTAAATACATATCTAGAAGTTTCTAGAACTTTCTAGGACACGTTAGAAACTTCTTGAATGTATCAGACATCTCTAGTACTTTCCTACCAAATTGAGTGTTCCGAATAAATCTAACTTATGAGGTCCAAAATTTTCGCTCTATGATAAGTCATTGTGGTTTCTCCTCAAACTAACATGGGTCTTGTCAATCGAAAACTCTATCAGATCTTGTATTTCTGTTTCAAAAATATACATTTCCTATTTTAGGTCTTTTCTTTAAAATAAATAACAAAAGTAATTTAAATAATTTTATTAATTTTATTCTTTATGTTCATCGCTATATTTTATATTTGTGTAACATTGGACTTGTTATATAGAGATCTTACCCAAATTTAGAAATCATTTCATCTCTATTTGTATGGTGGTCAGTTATTTTTTGAAAGTTATCCATACTTTACAACTTATTTTTTATTGATACATTATCAACTAAATAAAATATATTAATAAATACAATATGTACACCATGCATGGACGTGTCAACAAAACTATTAATTTAAATATTCATAGCTTAAAATTGTAACCACTTTGCTAATAAATTATTTTTCCTTTTTCATCAACAATGTTTTGACTACCTATAACACCCCGAGTTGATACGACCAAGTGGCAGCTACCTTGTAGTGCTTTCGGATTGATTGGCTGACCCCACAAATCAACACGAGTCCTTTCAGCGCGCTTTGTCGTCACTTACGTGCTTTTCGAAAAAATTTATAAAATTTCTAAAACTTCTAAGGAGAGTCACCCATCATAAAATTGCTCTATAGCTAGCAAGCTTAACTATGGAATTCTTAGGATGGAATCACCAAAAGGATGGTATATCATGTTGATATAAGTAGTCAGATCAATTCTTATAACACTCCACTCAATTTGGGGTGTTACATTTACCCCCACTCAAAGAATGCAACGTCTTCATTGTGCCTCAATTACTCCCGCTAGGTGGTTGACTGGCTCATCCAAGTCCAACTCACGGTCGTGGTTTCGCTTTGATACCATTTGTAACACCCCGAGTTGATATGACCACGTGGGGGCTACTTTAGAGCACTTTCGGATTGATCGATTGGCCCCACAGATCAATGCGAGTCATTTCAGCATGTTTTGTCCTCACTCACGCGCTTTTCGAGAAATTTTAGAAATTTTCTAAAACTTTCCAAGAGAGTCGTCCATCCTAAAATTGTTCTACGGCCAACACGCTTAACTATGGAGTTCTAATGATGGAATTACCAAAAGAATGGTATACCATATTGATATAAGTAGCTATATCAATCCTTATAACACTCCGCTCCATTTAGAGTATTACACTACCATTCTCACTAGGTGCTTCAAATCCACTTTTATGACAATCCTTTTTTATATAAAGCAAATTGAAAAATTCTTGTATGTTTGATTCAATCCAAGAAGATGTTGTATAGTTTTATTATTATTATTATTATCATACGTCTTTTACCGAATATAGAAATAAAATTACTAATACTTTATAACACTATGTGACTATGTAATTAATTTTGTAATAATTTTTTAGATTTATTTTGATATTTGAATTGACTCCCTCTTCTTGTCTACTCCTTGGGAAGAAAATGAAAAATTGACCCTATTTAGCTGAACGTCATTATCCGAAGTATATTTTCGCTAATAATGATATAAGCAAAAGTATTAGCAGAAAAAAGCCACCATTTAACGGCTAGTTATTTTGATACTTCAAGTCTTCAAATTACACTTCACCGTTTCTTCATCCAGTACTACATTGCTTCGGTAATCATCTCTTGCTTCCCCACTTCTAAACTTTCTTTTCTTTTCTTTTCTTTTTACCCTGATAGATTTCTGTCTCTGCTTCTTTATTTCCCATCTTCTCTGTGAGGGTCAATCAATTTCCCGACTGAAATCGAGATGTGGACCGACGTCAAGAATAATCCGGCGAGAGGGTTTTGGACGCCACCTCCGCCGCGAAATTCAAGACCTTCACCGAAGACGTGGAAGTCAGAGAAGAAGATATCACCTGCCGATCTTTTCCATATCGTTCACAAAGTACCCGCCGGAGACTCTCCCTACGTGAAAGCAAAGCATGTTCAGGTTTTCAACTGATTCTCCAATCTGAACTTGATGTTCATTGCAGGTGTATTCATTCTTTATTGAATTCTTACTGGGTCACTTCTTGATCGTTTTCTGTGCGCTTATGGGTTCGTTCTGCATTTTTCGCTTTTAACTTGACCTGCTTCTGGTTTTTATTTCCTTTCTCTTCCTGTTTATTGATAATGAAACTCAGGACAAGTGAACTGTTTTGCGGAACTTTAGTCCCTTTTATCTGAATTCAATTTGTTTGGAGCTCGCTCGTCTTGGAATGAATTAATGAAATCCTTTTTTACTTCCATTTATTTTCTTGATTTTTCCTGGGCTTGGTGTTTCATAGACGCCATTCATTAATCCTGTGATCTGTCTTTGATTTTTAATAGTGAATTTATTTATTTTTTTCATTTTTTTTGGAGGGGAGGGGGGATTCAATCTCAAGGAAACTCCAATCTGCATATCCCTCTGTTTCTTGTTATTTTGGCGGTTAAATTAAATTGAAACCTGCAATTCCCGTATCTTTTTAAAGATTTTGGGGGAGGGGGTCATCTCTTAAGTTTCCATTTAAAGATTTGATTTTTTTTTCTGATCAAATAATACGTCTTTGCTAATATAACAGCTAATAGACAAGGATCCGAACAGAGCAATATCCCTATTCTGGGCAGCAATAAATTCAGGTGATAGAGTGGCCAGTGCCTTGAAAGATATGGCACTTGTCATGAAGCAATTGAATCGTCCTGATGAGGCCATAGAGGCAATCAAATCCTTCCGTAGTCTGTGTTCAGATGAATCTCAAGAATCACTTGATAATATACTTGTCGAACTCTACAAGGTAATTCAGCTCATATACCTTCTCACGGTTGAACTGAACTCTATGGTTCTGTGAGTTGCGTCATAAATCGTTGCTTTGGCTGGATCTTTATGTTGGACTTGATGATCGGTTCTGCTGTCCTTGTTTCCGAAGTGTGTTTCTCCTTGGTTTTAGATGTCTTCGTCATTTCGGATTGACCAGGAAATGAAATCTAATTGTGCCTAGGTTTGTACTGCAATACGTAATCATTAAGAAAATTGAAAATGGAGGTTTTGTATTTAATCAAGGATATTTGTTAAGCATGTAAGTCCGCACTCCGCAGCGTGTCCTAATCCTTCCACTTGAGTATTTCTCTCATGTCCATTGCTTTGCAATAATGGTCTGTGTGCGTGATAGGATGTAATGGGGTTTTGGATACTTAGACTGCATTGTTTCACTGCTGCAAGATCAATAGCCCAAGTTAAATGTAGTTTGTTTGGAGGTTAATGAATAGCGATTTCTTCACTCTTATCAACGTCTTTCAGGTTAATTTTTCCAACTATGGATGCTAACAAAAGATATGCTACAAAGGCAGAATAATGAATGGCAGATAATTGTTTCTTTTTCTTTCTTCTTTTGTGGGGTTGGGGAGGGGTTGGGCTTCTGTTTTCTGGGGTATTGAGTTGTGCTTTTTTAATAAACCCGTACTCGGCGAATAGAAGCAACTCCACAAAGATTTTAGGACTTTCTTGTGCTTGTTTTCTCCGTAATTTTTCATCTGAAAAATTGTGATGGATGGTTAATTTCCACTATTTAGTATCATCATACGCACCATTGTAACGTAACTGGTGTTCCATGGCATTGTTTGACATTTCTCACGTGACTATCTCCTCAGCGCTCTAGTAGGTTGGACGAACAGATTGAAGTTCTTCAGGCCAAACTGAAACAGATAGAAGAGGGCTTTGCTTTTAGTGGAGAAAAGAGGACAAGGATGGCAAGATCGCATGGCAAGAAGGTTCAGATAACTGTTGAACAGGAATATGCAAGGTATAAATTACATATGCTTCTACTTTAACCTCCCTATTTTCCCTTTTTACATATGCCATAGGCTATGCGTCTGATAACATCGTTGTATTTCCCCAGGATATTAGGGAACCTGGCCTGGGCATACTTGCAGAAAAACAATTTTAAAGAAGCAGAAGAACATTACAGGTATGATCTGTGACGGTTTTAGTTCTCTGCATGTTAGTGAACCACGAGAGAAAATACCAACCAACTGAGGCTGCGTTGCCTTCATCTTAAAATTGTATCATGTAGGAAAGCCCTGTCTATCGAGCCTGACAAGAACAAACAATGCAATCTGGCGATCTGCTTGGTCCACATGAATAGGCTAGCTGAAGCAAAGTTCCTACTTGGTGTCGTCAAAGCTTCCACGGCGGGTGACCAACTGACGGACGAGTCATTTGCCAAGTCCTATGAACGTGCCGCCGAACTGCTGAATGAACTAGAATCGCAAGGACAAAGAGCTCAATGTTCTTCCGAGAAAGAAAACTGCAAAAATAATTACAGCCATGGGAAGACAACATATGCTTCACCATCTCCAGTGAAGGGATGCTTTAGGAGTCCATCCACACAGCCAAAAAGATGTCTACTAGAGCGTGGAATATGTGGAGACAAGCCTGTAAACTGTCCATATCGTAGGCTTCAATTTGATAATTTGAAACCGCAGAAGCAGGAAAACTTAGCCACTGGTCTCCATCGCAACTGTCTAAACCCCAAGATTCAGCTAAAAAATCAAACAACTGTTTCATGGGGATATCCTACACCTTCAAAGTATAATGAAACAGCTACAGCGTCCTGGTCTGGCCACCCTGAACCTAGTGAAGGCTTAATCGGTAAATCTTGGAGGAATGAACAGCATAGATACACTGATACAAGTGATCCGAGCTTGAAAGCCAGGCTGAATAATGAATACTGCCTAGATAATACGCAACACTTAGGTAAAGGAAGAAATTTGCTGACAACGAGTGCTACGCTTGCTGAAACGGGCAAGTCGTTGCCTACCTTCTCCCAAGCAGAAGCAGAAAGTTCAGGTTATTACACAAACCGATATTACGATCATAATGTCACCAATAACGGCTCCGATGCTTACCAGGGGGAACAGGGTAGTGATATGACCTGCAAACCTAAGAGTTGGGCTGACATAGTAGAAGAAGAAGAGCAAGAGCCATTTTATGACATGTCAGGAGAAGATGCGCCTTACCTCCCTGATCACGAAGCATCGTCATCCTGCCCAAGCAACTTGTTAGATGCCGAGAAGGAAAATCTGGATTCCAACATGGTTACGACACAAACACAAGAGTCTTCACCCCGACTGGTCAAGGATATTAACCAAAAGTTCAAGTCTCTGGATCTCGAAGACGGGTACATGGTGACTGATTCAAGTGAGGGATCATCTTCCGATGTCTGCAGCTCCTTGTCTTTTGATCAGCAAACGAAGCAAGAACAACATTACGGTTATCTTTACTTACCACAGCCTGACGTAGTAGAGGGTATTGAAAATTCTAGCAGGTTGGTTCCTCCCAAGTCAAGGAGCAGAAATAGACTGCAGGTGTTTCAGGACATTACTCCTGAGAGTCCCAGACCTTGATCAGTCAATATAGATGTGAGTGGCTTTTATATCCAATGTTGATCAGCTGTGTTAAAATTGACTGATTGTATCATAAAAATAAGTTGGTACATAGTTTTGTGCAAACTATTTCGAAATCGAAATCATTGTTTCTGATGTGATTCTTTCCGCTATCACCAATATACAGATAAATGATACATGAATCATGATCGCAAGGCAATCCCAGTCAATAGTTTATGGCCGCTGACAAATCCAAAACAGGCTGATTGTGTATCCTAAATAGATAGATTGCTTTTGTAGCTGATCATGATTCGGAAAAATCAGAATCCTAATCACAACCTTCTTTGCAAATTATGCAAGCTTCAAAACTAGTAAAAGGTTACTTGTTAAATCAAAATTTTTTAAATAAATTAATTTTAATAAGTTAAAAGCTAGATTAAATTTCATAGGGTAAACCGGTGAGAATCATTATTTCTTCCACCAATGATCCCCCGGGGATCGTGTTCAACATGTCACAACAAATGTTGATCCCACTATAATCCATAAAGAATCAAATCACGAGTGCATGACCAGCTAACATGAAAAAACCAAAAGTCTAACCATGAGACCAAGTGATGAATTGGCAAATATTTTACATTTAGAAAAATAAAACATAGTTTTTTGACGCCCATCATTTATGCCTGAAATAAAAACCAACATTTTGAAGCACGATATATATTTCTGAACAACAGCATCCAACAGCTATCTGCAATAGCAAAATCTACAAGCAAAAACTCTCTCAGACATTACCTAAGCCTCATAGGGACAACAAACAAATCGGAGATTAAACAGAGAAATCAAGGGCCCTTGTATTAACAGAAAACTGTATATAGAAAATAAATCAGAAGATTGCCTATATTCAGACTTCCTGACGTTCAATAACCAGAAGTCAAGAAAATCGAGAGTTACTATAATATACAATCCAGAACAAGAGCCCTAAACTTTCCCAAAATCCAACACCTAGTCTTTGAGTAAGCAACTTTGAGCTGCCATTACCATTCCATGAGATTAACAAAAAGTACAGAATTATTCTACCAACAGTAACCAACCAAAGATGCTCCGAGTAAAATCCATAATTTACCACCAGCAACGGCACATAGAATCCAAGTAGACAAAGGCCTGGTACTTTGTTGGCTGCGTTGACAGAGATAGCAGCCAATGGAAGTCACAGCAGCAATCATGGACACGTGTGCTAGATAATCAAATGTATCAAATTCTCTTTGCTTCTGAATTAAGAAGACCCATTTGTACTGTTAGCTGATCCATGTGCTGAGATTTGTCCCATCCATTCTCCAGAGGTGGCTCTTCCTTCCCCTGGAGAAGAACTTCCTCGGAAGGTAAATCCATTTCGGGATCCGCAATGATCATATCTCGGTCAAAGTACTGTTCCCAAGAAGAATCAAGCAAAGCTTCAATGTCTGGATCAGGTGATAGCCTTTCAAGATCAAAAGCCATGGTCCCACTGAGCCCTTCCAGAGATGTCAGGTCCATAAATTCACCATCTCCCATGTCAGGTAACACGTAATTTTCACGAGACATATTGACGGTACTCTCCATTTCAGGAATGGGAGATAGATCAGGGACGACTGTGTCTGCCTGAGAATGTGAATTGGAAGGAGTGGCCTCGTTTCCCATCAGCCCTCTCATTTCAGGGAGCTCGGATGTTGTTACTCTTTCAGAACTGGAAACTGTAGGTGGTGATTGAATTTCAGATACAGCTGCTGCAAGACCTTGGCCAACCATTCCTGGAGTCGAGGATACAAAAATTTGTCCAGATGTTGGTGGTACTTCTTGAAGAGTCACTCCTGATACCCGGTTCACTGGGCTCTTGTTGTCAATTACACTAACCGAGCACGAATCACCAATCAAGAAATCATCAGTTTTGCTGCTCAAACTTGAATCCATTTTTTTCAGTTGCCTGAACATTGCTTTCGCTGTCTCACTCAATGGTGGTTGGTACTTCACAATCTGACCACCCTCGGCAATATCCTCAGGCTTGAGCCTTCGTTTTTTGTTGGCGTCTGTTATGCACCTGTTACTTTCATTTTGCTGTTGTACAAACTGCGCCAAGAATCGAGGACTCTGAACAGCCTTTGCCAGGAATGACATCATTTGCTGCTGCCGTTGCTCCATTCCCTGCAGGCGCTGCACCATGGCCTGTAACTGGCTATCAGTAGCCTGCTGCTGCTGTCTCAACCTAACAAGTTCTTGCATAAGCACATTTTTGTCTCTTTTAAGCCTCTCAACCTCTTCTTCAAGGCCAAATTTACCCACTTCAACGCATGCCCCAGCTGAGCTCTGAGTATGTGCTGGCTGCTGTGGATGCTGGTGACTATGCCCATGTGCAGGTTTTCGACGAGTGATAGTTTTAAGCAAGTGTTTCTGACCCCTTAAGAATCCCTCATTTGCAAATTCCCAGCGGTCCGGATCCACCTTTCTAAATCCCTGTGAGAAATAAGGACAGCAAAAGCAATGTGGCAAGAGGTGCACTTTCAATTAACAGAACAGAAGCATACGTGTACAACATAAAAGCAGACGATATTTAAAGACGCTATGCAGACACAAGTAAAAAACACCTAAGCATAATTCCATTCAATTTTTTATTTTATCAGTATTCATCCAGCAGATACAATCATTGATTCATTTTACGATGTGAAACACTGACATATCAAAAACAAGCCTAGAGGGACATGAAACATAAATGGAAAACCAATGAAAGGTTGTTTCAATCTGGAAAAGAGAAAGACGTTTTGCTATAAATCAACCTAGCTTCACGAAGATCAACAGGGAGTAGTGTCTGAAGTCATAATAAGGTCACCAACCCCACAAAATATAATACAAACCCATAACATGATTAGTTTCAATGTCAAACAGACAACTGAAATCCATCTGATCCAAACAAAGGGTACTCTCTACCTCTTACAGGAAACGATCATTCATTTAGTTGACATGTCACAAAAAAATTCTAATACTCTTCATACCTACTACGCCACCAAATAGATTGAACAGCCATCATAAAACCACAACAGAGGGCCATGTAGGGCCTTCAGGACATCCATGTAGCCTATTTACAATTGATCACTCAATTCTCTCTATAATACCAAGGATTGTCACAGTGATAATCTCTAATTTTCTTTCAAACATTCACTATAATTGAGCCCCAATAAAAATATTTAAAATACAATTACCCTTAAAGGTAAAGAAATGATATTACAAAGTTTGAGCTTAGAAATCACAAATGACTAATTATCGAAGCATTTCATGCAATGAAACTAATTCAAATATTTATGAAAATTCCTGAACAAGGCTTGTGAGGCAGCTACCTCAATAATAAATATATGCATCGGTACCTATTGGCCATGTATGATGTGCTTGATAATAGGTAGAGAGAAAACGGGAAGAGAGTTTAAACAGCTCCATTAAAGCAAAATTCACAAGAAAAGGGCAAAAAAAGGGGGAAATATGGATATATTAGAAGAGTGATAAGGGACAGAATGGTTATGGTTCTCGACCAACAACGTAAATTGCATAATTTATTTGACCATGTCATAAAGTCAAACTACACCATAATTGTATCAATTTATCTTCCATGAAGATGAGACCTTGAATCCAAATTTTTTAGGAAGAAAGGCATCATTATCGAATTCTACATGGGAAAAAAATGCAAAGCTAAGTTCCTACACAAAAATTATCTACAATTTCGAACAACAGAGACAAAAACATCAAAAGAAAAGAAAGGTGGAATTTAATGATTACAATATCATGTCATCGATGGTGTATGTTAATGAATCAAGAAAACCTCATCGCTGAAATCTACCAATCTCCATCTATAAGAAAAATAAATCAAGAACATTGCATGATTTACACAGATTGGTCATTAATAACTTCACCTGTTTGCCTGATCAATAGACTTAAATTGACAATTGGCAGGAGTGCTCATAAATTAATTGATGCATATGTGCTTGATGTTATTGTGACACCATCATCTGCAGTCAATGTATGATCCACAATTTCATATCAAGGCATGGAGTAGAATATCGTTCGATACACCGATATATCCTTTTGTCTTGTCAATACGCAAAATGTATGATATGTGATGTAGAAATAAAATCACATGCATTTCTAACATATGTTTCCGCAAATATATCTTATTCATATATGTCAATATTTGTTGCAAGAAAAAATAATAAAAAATTACGCTGTGGTGTACAAAATATTATTCACCACACTTGAGCAATAAAATTGCGGTCACGGTTGCAATTGCAGTAGCGGTGTCACAATATCAAGGAATCATGCACGATATTTTATATATTGTTGTTGTCACAGTGTGATTTTATTTTATTTTTTCCAACAAATATTGACCAATATAGGAAAATATCGGCAAAATATCACAGTGATAAATATGTAATTTTCTAAAACAGTTGCATTTTGGAAATTTTAAGTTGGAACTGATCAAAAAGGTGCAAAATTGCAGTTGATACGCAATTGCAGTACTGTTATTTTATTGTATGGCAACACCTTGATACAGCAACACTGCAATTGCGATCATGACCACGTTTGTTGTTTTATTGCTTGTATCAAAGGTCATGTCCTTGGTAATTTCTAGAAATACCAAATCATGTCTGATCACCTAGCCCTGATACTTCCTAAGTATATCTCAAAATGCATGCATTAAAAAGTTTCACAACTAGAATACTTCAAACTGGAAGATGTATTGGGGTAAATAAAAAATATCAAAAAGTAAATCTGGAAAAGCTGCTGACTGGGAAAAACACTCAGGACCAGCTATTCTATGCATACCTCAAGTTGATTGGCTCGCCATGGTAGAATCTCAAGACATTTCAAGCAGCACACCCTAAGTACACACTCAAAAAACCTAGGCAGTAACTTCCGGTGCCTCAACAGTACAGCCAGACTCGAGTTTTAAAATGGCTTTTGGTACTTCACTTAGCAATCCCATTGCCTCATGTAAATATTACAATAAGACTGCCAAATACCCTATAATCCTGGTGGGCCGGTCATTGTCAATGGGGCAAAACCAAAACAGGGGAAAAAAAATGCAAAGATTGCATGTATTCGACTAAAACATGATGAAAACAACACGTTGGTTCAGTGCTGGTAGATTTCTCATGTACAGGGCTGCAAGTAACCACTCAGAAGCATTCTCTTATCCTATCTATATTATGAATTTATGACCACCGGTGTCACTAGAATAAGACTGGCTTATAATAACAGTCGCTCACCAAAACTTGCGTAAAGTTCATAAGATGCAGAAACTATCCTCCAATTGTCACTTGATCCCATCTTTCAACACGCTCTCATAAAAATATCATCTTTAAACACTTACCAGTTTTAGACCCCGTTTCATCAATTCAAACCATGACTCCACCAAGAACTCTCAATAATGGACTGAATGTAAACTCCAACATGTCCATCAAAAGTTCAAAACCCACAGGCACAGGCAGTAATGAAAGCAGGGAAAAATCAAAATAAAAATAAATAAATAATGACGACGAGAATAATTTAAGAAAAGGCGCAGAAAGAATCTTACGTAAGTATTAAGCTGCCTGACGAAACTTGAAAAATTATTATGCTTAAAATGCTTAGGCAACAAATCCCTAGCAAACTCAGGAGGATTCCAAACAACGAAACTATTATTTCCCGGACCCCACGACACAATCGCATCAGTCGAAGGATCGTCCACCATATCATAAGTCTTAGATAGGAACGGAGGCGGACCATTCACATTTGAAATCGGAGTCGGAGTCGGAGTGAGAATCGCATTCGGATCCGACCCCGTAATTGCTTGCAGCGGCGTAGCACTAGTAACGGTGCTGGCGATGGCAGTCGTGCTTGAGCTTGTGCTTGCGCCACCATCCGCGGCGGCGGAACTCGTATCATGCGCGTCCATGCCGTCGGAAAAAGAGTTAACCGGCGAAAGTACAAGAGAAAATCCGCATAAAAAGAGAGCCACTGATTCGATTAGATAGCGATTTTAGGGTTTTGGATTAGGGCGTGAAAATTAGGATATTAAAAGTTGGTGGATATAATTCTAAACAGGAAAGGGCAGGGGAAGGAGACTGAGAATGAACGAGTAGGCCAGTACGGCGATGTTACAGAGCGAATGCTGGAAATCTAGAATTAAGAACGGCGAGTGTAAACGACGGACGTGACGGGAGGAAAACGGCGACGCTTTCGGCAGTCACAGACTTACAGACAGCCACGGGACTTTGGCCCTTTTCCTTTTTCTAGACTTTCTCTACGACGAAAACCGAGAAACATTGGTGGCTGTTCGGAGTCTCGTCGACGAGACCTTTATATTTTGACCATAGTTTTATGTAGCTGTTATTTGGAAAATCTTTAACATAAAAATACTGAAATTATCTTCACTATTATACTTAGCTAACAGACAAACGGAAGATGGACGCAGATATACTTTCTCCCTTCTCTTCCAATATCAGTTCTCATTCTCTCCTTCTTTTGTCTCCTTTACTTATTTGATTTTTCAAATCTCTTTGTTTTCGCTCAAATTTTGCTCAAATTTTAGATCGAAAAACTAGCATCAACAATACATACAAGGTATTTATTTATTTATTTTTATATGTTGCAAGTGGAGGTATGAAAGTAGTGAATCCTATAAAAGTAGAACAGTGAAGATTATTGTTATCCCTATCTATGAAACAATAAATATAATTATTGTTTCCATCCATGGATCAACAACTATGGTCGTTGGTCATGCCCATGAAACAGTAATTATCGATGTTCCTCATGCCCATGTAACAACAATTATCGCTATTACTTTCTTTTTTGTAGCTACCTTATAAAATGTTACCCCTACTCATGAATCGACAATTATCAACGTCCCCTCATGCCTATGGAACGACAATTATTATCGTCGTTGTTTTGTGTCGTAGAATGGACATTGACACCTTTCCTCCCTTACCTATATGTTGGGTTAACGACGATAACAGTTTATAATTGTAGATTTTGCTTCCATAATTCTCGGTTTTTTCTTGAAAGTTTATGATCGATAATCTTGATTAGAATCTTATTCTATTAATGATCGATTGTTATTTTAATTAACATAAATAGAGAATCTGTTTATTAGATTATACAACTTGAAACATTTTTGGAGAATTTAAAATAAATTAAAAATTATTGTGAAAATTTGTGTAAAATGTAATATATCAATAACCTTTTTAGTTATAAAGTTGTGTGTGTGTGTGTGTGTGTGTGTGTGTGTGTGTGTGTGTGTGTGTGTGTGTGTCTTTGGCAATCATAATATGGGTTGCTACCATAATATTTAAAGATTACATTACCCTCACCTATGTGATTACTTTTTATTTCTATTATAACTACTTACCTATCGTTCATGTAATTAATTATAATTAACATAGCTTTATTATTGAAATTCAGACGAATCACAAACAAGACAAAGTGCTAGATAAGAGAAAGCGTCATCTTATAATTTCTTTCTCACGAAGTAATAAAAATGCTACAGAACAACCTACTCTAATGTATTGTCTAATAAGTCTTGAAAAAATTCTGGCAAAGAACTACGACAAGGTAAAAAAGCCATCCAATAAGATCCGGAAGAAGTTACAGAACAACAAGAATATAAAGAAGTTCCAAAACAACCAAGGTCTAATTATCAGACTCCTATTATTCCAACATTTACTGACTATGTAGGGCATCCATCATTTTTGACCGATGTAGGCATTTTGAAGTACGAAGGTTCGGGGTGTGTAGGTTTTTCATTATATGCAGAATATGTAGATTTTTTTACATCACTGACATCGACTCAATTAGTGTATTGTCATCCTCAACCCACACATCCATTATGGGTGGTTCTAGATCATCATTAGATTTTTTAGCATCCTTAACCCACATAACTAATCAACCATCTTCCTCAACATATGTACGTTGTGATGATGATGATGATGATAATGATAGGGATGATGATTATGCTAGTGAAGATGAATGGGGTATATAATTAAAGAATGAAGGGTACTTTCTTGGGCCATGTCCCGGAGGTCTAATGATCCTCAATTTGAAACCAAGCTTTGGCGGTCACGCCACTTTAGATTTATGACCCAGGAAGGTAAGTTTAGCACATTTATAACTCTATGTGTAAACTATCATGTATTTATTAAGTTTGTTTCTTTTGTTATTTAGGATCGTGATTGTCTAAAGATCCACACTATCAAAAATATGTTGAAAAATTTTATTGGAAGCATTAATCAATGGATGATCGCTCTCATTCATGAAACTGGATTGTCACTATAACACCTTCAAATTTTACTACTAAAAAATATCGTTTTACAACGGAAGCATATAAGCAAAATACTGGGTGTTACCATTGTAATTAACATATGTCTAGTTTGCCCAACCATCCTTACATCAATCACAAGGCTAAACTATTCATAGTAAAATAAGGAAATTAGAAATGGAAGAAATTTTACAAATGCAATACGAGTTTGGATGTCAATTCCAAATTACAATAACAAAATACAAACTAAGATATACCATTGATCAAAGAGTCCAAAAAAGTATCCGGGTAAATATGTCAACCGGATAACATGACTCTACACCCATAACCTTGATACCAAAGCCACTCCTCCACATATAACTCATCAAAAGCTGTGAACTTGTCGAATGGGTCAACCTCGACCTGCACAAATACATATGGGTTGTCCACTTTTGTTAATGAATAACACCCATGAAACGGATGATCAGTACGTTACGTACTGAGTAAGGTAACAATACAATCAAAGTATGATTACACATAATAAAATGAATTCTTATGATAGAATAAGCGTACGTAGGATAATATAAGGCACTGCCACATAAATAATGATTTCAAGTCTCACTATATAAATGTATCATATTCCAATCTTTTATTTGCGTTGTGTTCAGGGACCTCACTATCCTTAAACTGATTAAACGGTCTAAAACACACCGATCAGGGATAAAACACCTGAGCCGCTATTATTATTCGGTGGAATTGACTCAACACTTCTTAGAGCAAAATGCTCATGAGACACTATTCTTAAATCGGTGGAACGGTCTAAAGCACTTATCAGGGACAAGACACCTGAGCCACTATTATTATCCTGTGGAACGGACTCAATACCTCGGTCATGACTTATGTAGTCTTTCACTTTAAATAATTAGTATATTTTTCATTAATACTTTATCTCTTTGTTTTATATTTACTCACGTTGAGTAAGGGGCTCCACTATTTTTAATCTGGTGAAGTAGACCGATGCACTTCTTAAGGATGAGACACCTAAACTACTATTATTATCCGATAGAATGGACCCTTATAAACACTTCGGTCTGACTCAAGTGATTTTTCATTTTAAATAATTAATATCTTATTAGAGTTTATTGTGTACTCAAGATTATCATGCGAGACCCATGTAATATACAAGACATAAATTTAATAACATAATTAGTACAACATAATTATACTCAAATAACCATAATACCCTAAGATAGTTAAAAATGTTTATATTCTCCCAAGGTTTGGTAGATCTCAATACCAATACATATACGTCTCTGATATCCATTAAGAAAATAATCCTCAATTATTTGCATAGATATCATATCCAACATTATACCAAACGTGTAACACCCCAATTTTTACTACTGAAAATTTTTGTTTTATAGTGGATGTAAATAAGTAAAATATTAAGGGTTACCACCGTAATTGACATAAGTCTGGTCTATACAACCATCCTTACATCAATCACAAGGCTAAAATATTTAAAGTAATGCAAGGAGATTAAGGAAAAAAAGAGAGACATTTATAATATAATGATGAGTTTGGAGCTTAACTCCAAGTTATAATACTCCGAGTTATGCCTAAATTAACCATTAATTCATTGAAGGACCCCAAAACAACAATAATACTTCCAAGCATTCCTCATGATATCATTATCATATTTTAATCCACATAACTCATAAAATACCAAAATTGCCTTATTACCCTATAATGACCAAATTACCCTTAAGCACAAACAATAACCTTAATTTTATAAAATCTTGTACCTTTCACACACATTATTTTTCCAAGTCCATTAATAATCATCATATCTTATAAAATATGTCTATGTCCATTTATCATGGTTTATTAAGCTCGCCTTTCATGCCATAAGATATATTTCCACAATTATATCATTTATGTAACAACATCATATCCATAACTCTTACCCATTCTTACTTCCTTTCAACATACTATTCATATCATCACAAAATATCATGATTAACAAGTGTTAAATCCATATATCAACAATATCATGAAAAACACACATAACCCCATAAGAAAATAATACACAAACCCTAAACATCAAATAATATCCTTACCAACTAGGATGCAAGGCTCTAAGTACACAAATCCTATATTTTCTCCTCTAAAGCTACTGGAATACCACCTACAAAAAATAATAAAATTAATGGTCAGGCTTGAAGAGTTTAGCCGAAGGAGAAATTAAGATAAAGAGGGTAAACAAAAAATAAATGTAGTCAAATGGAAGCTTGGGATGTGTGGATGTATAGTAGAATGTGTGGTGGAGCTATGGTAAAATTTTGGTGGTGTTTAGATAAGGTTTGGGTGAAAATAGGGGTGCACGACCGAAAATGGGAAGTTGCACAGTTGTGCTGTAGGTGGTGCAACCCTGGTCAAGAGAAAGGATCGCGCACAACCAGGTGGTGCAAAGTGGCATTGTCGTGCTTGATCATTGGGCAAACAGGTTGCAAGTTGAACAGATGCACACAGGCATGCGTTTAGGCCATGCGCAGGCGTGCGAAGGTGCACAAGCAAATTGTGCTAGGTTGCATGGGTGTGCTATAGGAATATTTATTGTTGCATAGTCATGCTTGAGGTCGTGCGTAGGCCGTGCATTTTATAAAAATGAGACAGATGAGAAAAATAAGGAGGAAAAAGAGTCGGTGGTCTATGGCAATGGTCGGCGATGGTGGTGGGGAAGGTTAGGGTGACCTTGGTGGTCAGTCCCCTAGCCGATGGGTGACGAGTGGTGGCCCAGGTGGTGCACAGTGGTGGAGATGGTGGTGCGTAGGCCAAAAATAGGGGAAAGAAGGAAGAAGAAGAAGAAGAAGAAGAAAAGAGAAGTTACCCACTCTACCGGCCAAACCCCCTCACTATTTACCTTTCCCTAGCCAACCTCCATGCCACCTCCTCTCCCTGCCTACACCACACCAACATCCTATGTCGTGCCACCCTACTTTTCTTTTCCTCTTTTACACCAATTGGTTGCACCACCACCACAAACCCCCTTTGTTCCCTCTTTTCCAACACCATATCAACAACACCCCATGTACACACCCTAGTAAGCATCGCCGCCACACTAAGACCTCATTTTGTTTTTTCCTCCTTTCCTTCTCTCGGCCACTCTCCTCCTTGCACCATCATCAACTGCCAGCTCCACCACCACTACCCACCACCAACTCCTATCAATACCAACACCACCACCACCACCATATCAACCCTAGCTTCCAACCCTCTCCTATCCTCTAAACACCTCTACCTCTGTCGTCACTACCATGACCTCCTCCGTACACCAACCTACCCAATCTTTCCCACTTTTTTACCTCCATTTTCTTTTCCCCTCTTAGTATTTATTTAGGCTAAAGTATTTAAAAAATTCTAAATTGTGTATGTCCTTATTTCTAGGTGATATTCTGGTGATAACAGAGGAGGAAGCATAGGTCTTGTATGCTTAGAGAGCAAAGACGATTCAGTAAGGATACCATCATAGATAGGGTTTTGTTGTGTTATAATATATATCCTTGTTGTGTTGATGTATGATGGCATGGTACAAAATGTTACATAACTCTGGTGTTGTATATAATATACAGTTTTTCATGATAGTAAAAGAAGGTAATAAAGTTGTGTGGACATGACTGTGTTGAATACAAAGTATTTATGTATAATCATGGCCATAATTTTTATGATATTGTGTGTATGGAAAGGTGAAGAATCTTTCATGTTAGGAGTATTGCAATTTGGGGAAGGGAAAATAGGTATTCAAGTGACCTAGGGGCATTTTGGTCAATACAATTAAAAATTGGCATGTTGAGTACTTTAGGGTGTTAGCTAACTAAAAATAGGTTAAGGGTACTATATGAGATGATTGGAATAAAATTGAGGGGTTTATGGTAAATAAAGGAAGGGAAAGGTCATAAGTGTGATTAGTAAAACCTAAAGGTGGAGTCATGATCACATGTGAAAAAATTGAGAGATTGGAAATAGGGATTTAATAAGAGGTAAATTATGGTGTATTGGGTAGGAATACAAGTTTGGGGAGTCATTTGAGCTTGAGGGAAGGAGTGATAATCAAAATGTGAAACTAGGGTTTTAGAGGATGCCCGAGTAGTAACCCTAGGAGTAGTTTATTATCGCATGTGCAAGATGGGAGAGTTGGATCACAACCTTAGGATATAATGTCAACAATAAAATTTTGGGAATGTATAGTAGATTTGGTAGCCATATAGGGTCTAATAAAATAGTTATGATCAAATGGGAAAATTAGGGTTTTGGAGGAGGTTCAAATAGTAACTTTAGGAGTAGGTTATTATTGTATGTGTAAGATGGGGAAGTTAGACCATAATTTTTAATTTGATGGTTAAAAATAATATTATATGCATGGGAATGGAATTTGGGGACTAAACGAGCACTTGAGAAAGTATTATGCTAGGTATAAGAAATTAGGGTTTTTTGGAGGAGGCCCGAATGGCAACCTTAGAGGTTGGTTATTATCACATGTGTAACACGTTAGTAATAGACCATGACTCTTGAATATGTGGTTAATAATAACATGTTAAGAATTTTTAGGGAAACTGGGGACTAAAGGGGTATTAAAGGAGAGAATATACTAGGGTTGTGAGATTAGGGTTTCCAAGGGGAAACGGGTTTGTTTTGGGGTATGTGTTTGGATAATGCCTTGCATGAGTATGTGTACATTACTATTTGATGACCTTGAAATGAATAAATTATGAATATTATGTTAATTACTTAAAGTTGAAGATCACCTGGGTCGAGGCTAATTGTACTTTTCCATTCCATCAGATGAGAATAGTAGTTAGGAGCATCTTGTCCTAAGGTTGTACCTTATTATTGTTCCACCGGTTGAAAATAGTGGGGTTTAAAACTCAATTTAATTAAACCACTGAATGATCTTAACTCTTTATAATACACTAATTACTTATAGTGGAACACCACATGGGTCAGGACCAAATGTTCTTTGATTACCGTTCCACCAGTTGAGAATAGTGGCTAGAAGCATCTTGCCCTGGGGTTATACTTTGATTACTGATTCACCAGTTGAGAATAGTGGCCATGAGCTTCTTTTCCTAGGGTTATACTTGATTACCATTCCACCAGTAGAAAATAGTGGGGGTCCCTGAACCCAATGTGAATAAAATGATGAATAGTTATCACTACACTATTACTATACGATTTGAAGAGTAGTAAATAAATCGATAAGGTTATCCTATGTGCATATCATCTCTTATTGTGGTCTTATAAACTTATGTGACCCTTATTAACTGTATAGTTACCTTACTTAGTACGTAGAGTATTAATCATCCTTATTATGAGTGCTGCTCATTCTCACAAGTAGATGCTTTTTTCTGAGCCTGTGCAGGTAAATGAGGACTCGATTGATGAATATAATACTTACGATATTCTAATTGGGGTGGAGTGATATCGTCTTATGCTAGGTTTGGGATTCAGAGAGCTATATTATTTGGTTATTATTTTAGACTGATTTTTCTTCTTTGTCATTTTTACCTGAGATGTTTACTGTTTATATTTTGGTTCCATTTTCAAAGTAAACTCTAAACTCTTACTTATGTTATGGAGTATCCTCGTTCTGTATTTATCATGTCTCACATCTTGATTTACTTTTACCTTGTAATTGGTAAAAGGATAATTCATAGCTAGACTTATATCAATTACAACAATAACACCCATTCATTTTTTAATAGTATTTATCGCTTTAACAAAAAAAATAGAAGTAAATTTTTGGGTGTTACAAGTACTACCAGCTTTCTAAGAGTGGCAAGGAACATAAAATTTTTCAAACTACCATTATCAATTAGAATGCATTTAGTAAGGTAGTTTGTGATGGACAAATTAATAACCAAAGCATCATGATACGGGTTGGCTAGATCTATGATCTCCATATTGACAAACATAACGGGTTAAACATCTTGGAGAGCTTCTACTTTGTACTAAATGCCTCTTGGTTGTGTTGCTTAGCTTGGAGATTATAACTCCACTTATTGTTGATCCACTGTGATTATGCTGATAATCTTAGTGTTCTATAATGGTTTGGGAAGGCTTAGAGGCTTGATATCTTATTATCTTTGGTCATGATTGGAGACTGTCTCCTTTCCTTTACTCATGAATATTTGTGGAGGTGGTTATTTTTTATAAGCTCTACAACTTCAAACTTTAGGGTTATGTAGTTGGCAGTAGTATTCATCATACTCAAATTCATCTTGACATGGCACTTGGTTAGCCTCTTTCTCCTCCTATTTGATATAGGCATAGGTTTTTACAATAATTCCCTTCATAGTCTTGTAAGGCTACTTTATGATCTCCTCGTAAAGGTCTGAATGCGGCAACAAGTCCTTCTAATAAGTTTTTACCATGGTGTTTAGGTAGCGGTTTAGAATTGACACATTTTCCTTATTAAACTTGTCAATATACTTCCGTAGGCTCTCATCGATTCCCTATATAACTTTGTGAAGGTCGTCTAAAAACTTCTAAATTATTTGACTACAAGTAAAGTATTGGATGAAAGTGTTATTTAGTTGTGAAAAGAAAAAAATTAAGTTATTGGATAGAGAAGTGTACCATTTTAGGGTTAGGGATGGCATGGTTGGTTCTAAAACCCTTACATATGCATGCTTCTCAAATCTCCTTTAGTATCATCAATGTGAACATGTGTTGCTTATATTGAGAGATATGATCATTGGGGTCAGTAGTCACATTACCTCTTAAACTAGAGAGAACATCCGCAAATGTAGAGTCCACAAAGCCGTTTGGGAGGCTCCTCTTGATTTGCCTTGGGATGCCAATGATTTGGTGCATTATCTACTTGAGGTTGGACATCTTCTGGGTAAGGTCATGTTGGTTGATATGTGGATGTCCTACATAGAGAGATTAACCAACCTTAGTGGATATTACACATAAGGGTACCTCGGTTGTAGTAATGCTACCAAAGGAGTAATATGGTTGGGACCCATAGGGTTAAACAAAAAGATTGAGATTGTTATGGTCTCAAGTCTCAATGTGCTATATTCTATGAGTTTCCCATAATTTTAAGGGCTAAAAATATGTGATGAAGCTGGGCACGTGACTGTCTGAAATTTGTTGCATCAAGTGTTGGCCTATATACCACCATAATGGGTGCTCTAGGAATTGGGGAATAGGCCATCATGCTTAACACAAATAGTTACAAATTGGATGCCAGTGATGGTGTAGTGGCAATGTGACTTGCAAAATCCAAGGTAGGTATGTTGTGCTTTGACTGTTTAGGAACTTATTCTCCTTCTCTAAATCCTTGATTCATCTTGCACGCTCCTCCATTTTTCAAGCTAATAATTATAGTCATCATGAAAAAATAGCAATATTAGTTTTTGGTTCATTCATTTGAGGTGGATTACCCCGAGGAGTAGTTAGTGCAACAAATTCATCATCTCTAAAGAGGGAGCAAGTAGTGTTTTTAGTGGTCAAAATGTGTCAATAACTTATACCATTTGATAATGTAAACTAACAAGACCCCATGGTAGATGCTAAATTAGAGACCCTCACAAGCTACAACAGATGTATGGATTAGATTCAAGTAGGGTGTTGTGGATTCTACTACAATAAAGATAAGTAAAAACCTTTTGAGTGTCGGAGGGATACTAGTTTGGTGCCAGCTTAAGGGTACTTTGATTCTCAAGTCAGTAATGTTGGACATAAATAGTAAAAGATCATATGGATACTCTAGAGGGGTAGAATAGAGTTTTTGTAATAATAATGCCAAATTAAAATGTTGTGATAAATAAGTAGAAGGATGACAAACAATAAACATGAGATTTATAGTGGTTAAAGGAAATCTATAAAGTTTCTCCACATCCATTTTTGAATTTGAATATCTATTTATTTATAGTGGGTGATTGATGATGATCATTCCTCTCTTGGTTTATGAGCCTAC
Source organism: Tamarix austromongolica (assembly GCA_039764185.1). Lineage (NCBI taxonomy): Eukaryota > Viridiplantae > Streptophyta > Magnoliopsida > Caryophyllales > Tamaricaceae > Tamarix > Tamarix austromongolica. The sequence goes on along the minus strand of CM077809.1, from coordinate 18,450,479 downwards.
AATCTCGATGACCCTCTAGGAGGTGATTTACATTTTACCTAGTTATCCTCTATAGGTTTATAAGAATACAATCTTAATTACTTCTCTCATGAATGCTAGACAACACAGCACTATTCACTTATGTTTGAGCTAATGAGTTTAAATGAATACACTAGGAATATTCACTAGATAACATATAAAAGTGAGTAATCACTAGTGAAGATTTTGATCCAGCTAGATAAATAATTACAAGTATATGAGTACTCTAGATGGATATGACGAACGAATTGAGTACTATAGAAGTTTGATTTTGATTTATAAATGTAAAATCAAAACTCTATTTGATTCTTTGTAAGATGTGAAAATGATGATTTTAGAAGAATTGTGATAACTTGATTAAATGTTTATTAAAGTTTAACAACTCTTATTTATAGCACTAAAATATTAGATAATTTGACACTATTCATTAGGTGTAAAAATTACTCCAATAATAAAATTTCTACAGTTAAAAAATCTCAAAATTCTTAGACTAATCAAATGGCTTAAAAACTCGTTGATTAGCCAACCAATTCTCAAAATTGCACACCTTTACCAAAAATATGATAACTTGGGCTACAAAGCTCAAAATTGAGTACTATATTTTTAAATCTAAATTAGAGATATTAATCTAAATTTTGCAAGTCAAATCATATACAAAACTACTTACAATAAAATAAAGTTAAGACAGTCTTTTGCATAAATACTTAAAAGTATTTTTTATGCATGTAATCGCATTAAGGTCTTTCAAAATTATTTTTGAATAGGATTAGAAATATAAAATCATTGAAAAATCTATGTGCTCAATATATGCATCATATATAAATAAAGCCTAAGACTGTAACATACTCTTTGAAGTTTGAGTCTTGGTTTCTTAAGCATACTTGTTTACCCATTTATAGTTTGTGTATTCCATATATAAAATTGAAATACTTGAAGTTAGAGTCATATTCTATCCTCCTTGTTGATCCTTGTGTTGTTTTTGGGATATGATTTATAAACTTGATCTCCTTAACACTCCTTGACTTAGTTAAGTATTGAATACTTCAAATTTTGCTATGATATACATGCACACTTAATAAGATAAGATAATTTTGTAATTAATTTTGCTATAATCAAAATAAATATTGGTTGACCTATGAGGTCAATAAATATCATGGAAAGAGAGAGACAGAGAGAGACAGAGAGAGAGAGAAGGATTGTAGTGACTCAGTCATTAAATTGTAAAGGTGTAGCCACTGATGATGAAGGGCTTAGAATCCTTTACTAGATGCATTTTTAAGGGTGGTGACTAGGCAACATTGAATGAGAGTGACTAAAAACTAAAATTCTTAGTGAATTTTGATTGTTTAGTAGACTGATCAAATTCACTAATTGAACTTGTCCTTGAGGGCTTTGTGACTCTACTATTTAGAGAGATCATGTTTAGCAATGTGCCCCCGATCAAGATAGAATGAGGCCATCATTGGAGGAATTCGTGTTGGGAAATCAGATAGATTTGGGCTACATTTAGATGAGATAAGCAGTGACTAGTTTTTGATACAATCATGCCATATTTATGAATGGAGGATGAATTTGTTACCACTGCGCATGCTAGGTTGGTTGGCCTTGAGGGGAAGGCCTTATGGGTTCTTGGACCGCCCAACCTGTATAGTGTTTTTCAACCTTGACGTGTTGGGCTCAACCAAAGAGTTTGATTTTTACCTATACTTGCCTATGGACATTTATTAATATTAATAAAAGTATTAAAAAAAACATTTAGTGTTGTCAATCAACTCATGTGTTTGTAATAAGTTTGTTGGTTATACTATTTTAAGAAATAAAGTTGCATCTTAACAAATATATATGGATACTCATTAAGTGTAGCAGGTACTGTGTTTGTTATCATATAGCTATAATTTTGAATTAGTAACCATTAAAGGGATTCAACTGATTTATAGCATAATTGAATATTTAATTAAGAGTGTATGAAATTATGTAATCCTTCATATGCCAATAGTTTAAGTTATAAAGCATTTATTTCCCCTAAAATAAAAATTATTTTTCTTTGATATGCTTTAATATAATTTCATAAGGTAAACTACTCTAAAAGCTTCTTAAGCTAGTATTTTAAAAATGAGAACACCAGTTAGGCAACTGATGACTTAGTGAATGGTTGATTGGTTACCAAAAATGATAGATTAACATGGGCTTAATTTTTGTATCATTGCTATTATAATTACTTTGGGCTACCAATGTTTATGAATCCTTAATATCTAATATTTTTTAAGTTAGTATAATTATTATGATGGTTTCAACAATTTTTTTATGTTAAAATTATCTTTATACCTATTTAATAATTATCCATTTAGTTTAAATTACCTTCGGTGAAAATTTATTGATATTATTGCACCCCACAAGACCATGTTGACCATGTTTATTATCAAAATAATCATATATGATCTTCAGTGATCAACCCATTGTACTTTATCACTAGGCAATGAAAGCTTATATACACTTATGCCCACTTGTACACTCGCCTACTCAAATATCAATAGCTTGTTCATCTATCCTTCACTCAAGTGAATCAACTTGGTAAACCTATCGCTTTTAATCCCTCATCTATGGCTGACACGCCACCTATCAATGCTAGAAGAGGATGAGGTTTGCTTTGCCTGTAATGAGTCCTTATTTACCCTCTTTACTTTTCATCCTTTTCAAGTGTGAACTCTCCTTTTTTTTCTTTAATCTTCTTCCTATCGTGAGCTATTCATCCCCTGTCCTCCATTTTGTGCCTTCTCCTACCTTCTAATCTCTATTCTTTAGCTCCTTTTTACTTATGTTAGTTAAATTAGGGGTAGGATTTGTGAAAGGTAAATAATCCTTGATTGTTCTTTCTGTTAAACTTGTTCATATCAAGGAAAGAATTTGATGGTCTTTTTCATTAATTATTAATCTTTATTTTGATGTGTTACTTTTGCTATAAAGGAGCTATGTTGGCTATTCCCTTTGTATTTTGAAAAGCAAACCAAGTCTCTAAAGATATGTAGGATTTGAAAGGCTATAATTCTCTTGTTGTTACTTCTTTATTTTCTTTGAGCTTGGACTCTATGTACATTAAACAATAATATTGGATGATAGAGGTTATGTGTTAGTATACCCCTTTTATTCTTATTCTTAGATATTGGAATTACGTGCATCTTATTCTTGACATAAGTATGTAAGTATGCTAAGTTTGTGAATATATGTACGTGAATATGTAACATGGTTGATATAGTTAGTAGGTGGCTGTGTAAGTTCTTGTATTTTAGTATGAGAGTATTTTTATCAAGTATCGTAAGTATATATGTGAGTAAGTTTGTTAGAATTGAGATTCTAACTAGGATTGATGGAGGCCCTTAGAATTCGATCGTAAGATCCTACACAAACAAGAGTATGAACTAATATACTTATATGATATCAAATACCATATTTAAAGTTATATAATACCATGATACATTATTAAGCTTTCATTTAGCCATTAATTAAATTGTGACAATAGATAGGTAACATAAATTGTCAAATTAGTTTTGCCAATTGCGAATTACATTAAGTCAAACATCAAAAATAAAATGACAAATGAAAAGTGAAATATTCAATGAAATGATGGAAATTAACAATATCAATGTATCATCGTGAAGTCATGACCAAAATTAAGGGATTGGAGAAATTTTCACATTATTGATTTCTCAATTTTGAAGCTAATAACAAGGATTTTGCTACATAGCCTCTAGTTATACCTTATAATATTCGATAGAGGGTCAACCTTTAGAAGGTTGGGGAGAAATATAGTTAAAATGAGGGGAAACTATATTTTATACAAAATAGGTAAAATTTGTAATCATTGTGTAAAGTCGTAAGATTCTATCCAAGATCATAAAATTATACCAATAGGATTGTAAGATCCTACCATAAATCTAGTGCATTAAGATTCTACATAATATCGGGATCCATTTTAAGATTTTTTAGTTATATAATCATAAGATCTGGATTATGATTTTAACAACTATATATGTGAGCATATGTTTGCTGGAGTTGATAACATGAAAATTTAATCATGTGTGTTTGTAAGGCTCAAAACCATAGTCTTTTTGGAGGCATATGAGTGTGTTAGAACACTCCAACATATCTCTTGAGTTCCTTAACATGTTGGTGAACCAAGGGGAGATTATGTGTGTTGTAAATATGAGATGGAAATGCATGGTAGGTCACTTAACCACTTAGAAATATAGATGCGAATCATGTATAAGAAGCATTAGTTTGTGTAATTTCAAGCATGGTTTGTATGATAGACATATTGTAACTTCAATGTTGGTAAGTTTAGTAGGATGGTAGCACGTTTTGATGTGTTTAAATTTGATTAAATGCATGTTAGAATTGATCAAGTTGTGTGTATACATGTGTGTGTTTGTATAACCTATATGAATCATTTGATTGGTTAATGTTACCAGTCCATTATTTAACCTAATCAATCAATTATTTTTCCTTTTAGTCACTTAGTTATTTAATTTTATTTTTTTTACTCTCAACCTTTTGTAATTAAATTGTTTCATGAATTTAGTTAATTGGTTCACTATAATAACCAACTGTTTCTTGTGGCCATTCAATTAGTTTATAGAGGCTTTGAAATGTTATTTTCTAATCAAAAGTAATTATCTGATTCTGCTCTAGTAGCCAACTAGTTTGTCTAGGAAGGTTATCGTGTTGTTTTTTTCAAATGGCATATTTTGCCTTATTGTCAGCTATTGATCGTTGACATTGATATGGAACTGAGTTATGAATACAAAGCTAATAAATGACTTGGTGTATTTTGAAATTAGTTAAGTTTTGACGAGAGCCCTTTCGTGGCAGGGTTGTATTTGTGAGTGTTGTACGCTACCTTAATTTAATTATTGGTTTTTAGATACTACTATGGTTAAGTGTGTGATACATGTTCTTGTGATAGCATTTGCATAAAATAGTAATACAGTGGAGTGAAAGATAATGAGTGGGGATAAGGGCATTTTGACCTCAAGATAGCCTCTAAGTTAGGGTTGTATGGTAAATACATTCCCTGTGTTTTATGTTAACTAGTTGTCTTTCATGCACTAATAAGGATCCATATATGCTCTTATGAATTATATGGACCTCTTAAAGGGTGCAAATTAAGGATTGAATTTGTGAGGTGCCCATTAACTTTATATGTTTTTTTTTTTGTGGTTGGGAATGTGTGTCTTCCACTAATTTATATTATAATGCTACTGTGACCTTGATGGGGAATGTGTGTCTTCCACTAATTTATATTGTAATGTTATTGTAGCCTCGATGCAATGGATTGAAGTGTAACTTCCACTTAGTTTGATTTAATAATTTAGTACAAATCTTGTGCTTCTAATATTAATATTGGTGTATGTAAATATGTGTGCTTGTTATTTTATCATAAATATTCTCACATGCTAATATGCACAATGCTTCTATGTTTATGCCATGTATATAGGTACTATGTGTGCTCGCTATCTTTGATTGTATGATATCGTTTACTTAGTACTTTATCATACTAGTACTACATATTTGTAGATAATTATGTTTATGTAATATATGATGAGTTTGATGATTAGGAGCAATATATTTGTTGGTTGTCACACATGTAGTACTCTGTTGTATTCATATATATGGTATAAGAAAGATGTGGATACTAAATTTATACTAAATGTGATAATAACACCTATATATTTCTCTTTATGCTACCACACAACTAAGTTTTAAATGAAAATTTCTAATTGTAAAATTTGGGGTCTTACACATTCTCTTGTAAAAAAAAAAATGAAACCCTAGAAAATAAATGTTTATTTTAACGGTGATTAAATTATTAGTATGAAGTGACCATAGGTATGTTGTGATAAGATAAAAATGTTGAACTTTTAAATGGCTGAATAAAATCAACTAGAATTGATTGGATTAGTTTTCCATTACTACTCGATTCAACCTCTTGATCTGATTGCCTAGTTGGTGTTAATGCTAAGTTTATATTTCTTTTGGTACTAAATTTTTTATTATAAAATTTTACTTTATATGTAGTGAAAATGCATTAGGTTATTATCTTACTAGCTTTATATCATGCAAATATTAAAGTTTACAATTTATATATAGCTACATTATTTTTTAATAATAATAAAATCTTGTAAACAAGTTGTGGTCAAATAGAGCAAGCTTATTGAAATGCAATTAAACTAGTTGAATCACAATCAAATTTATTGAACTAGTTGAGCCGTAATCGAATTGATTAAAGGCTTGTTTGAATCAACTTATCAAAAGTAGTTATCTAAGATAATTACTTATTTTTGAATTTTTTAAACTATTTTTTTTTTCAAAATAAGTAGTTATCTTAGATAACTACTTTTAATAAGTAGCTCCAAACAAACTTTAAATTGTCACATCGTTCTTTGTTTAAATTATTTTTTGGGGTAATATAAATATCATTGCACTTTACGAAGTTAGGATTTATATGATTAAAGGTTTATATTAATACACGTGATGGGAATTTTTTGGTGCAAAGACCAATTTTCTTAAAGCCAAGTCAATCTAAGTTGTGATTGAGCCTCTCAAAGCAACCATACATAGTTTGACTAAAATCATCAGTAATGAAACTAGTTCATTCATGGTTGATGCATTTCACTTTTAAATAGCTCAAAATTTTGGTGCAAAGACCAGTTTGCTTGAAACTAAGTCGATCTAAGTTCTTATTTAGCCTCTCAAAGCAACCATATATAGTTCGACTAACATCATAAGTCATGAAAATAGTCCAATCACGATTGGGATAAAGGCTTTTGGCTAAAGGGAAATAGACTAATGACTATAACCTTAACCATCATAATAGTTATATCTGAAAACCATACAACAACAATTACTTTTATAGCTCAAGGATACAAGAAAAGCTAAATGGTACTCCCTAACACAATAAATATAGTGGCTCATGCTCATATTTTCTTACTATTACAAAACACACACACACACGACTTACTTTGTAGACTACATGTAAATTAAATTACCATTACTCAGTTACCGTTCCTAATCACCCAAATAACCTCAACCCATAACCATCGTTCATCTAATAATTATTATCATATCACCTTCTATAATGTTATTATGATAACCCCACAGTTTAATATAATCCACCATTTTCTTATTTTTTTTTCATACAATTTACACTCATTAAGTAATGTCGTATTAACTTTTAAGTCAATTTGTGTAATATCCTAAATTTTAGCTAAGCCTAATCTTGAATAATTAATATATTAACCAAATTCAAACCTGGAGGAATTTTTATTTCTATCCTGCCCTAATTCTATAATCCTAGATCTTATCCTAACCCTAAAATTTATTGCGGGTTAATAATATTTTTCTCAACCTAAACCTAACACCGAATGGTCAATAATTAATTTATTCCATTACCTTAACCTAAATCTAAATCTAAAATCCCATCTACCTTTCCTTCTTTCTTTTTCCTTTTCCCACTTGTCAATCAAAATCATTTCCCCAACTTTTTAACCCTTTCCTCTTACATGTAAATCCCTCATGTCCAAGCCTTACCTTTACTAAGCCACATCCAATCTCACATCAAACCCCCAGTCCTACCATGCCTTGCATGTGTTTGTCTGTCTTGGCCTTACCGACTGTCTACTTCCTCTCTGCCATTCTCACACTCTCCCCCCTTGAGCATGTATGTATCTATATATATATATATATATATGCAACACATGTGATGAATTTCCCTCCATCTCCCTCCATTTCTCTATTGAAACACCTCCACCAATGCATCACATTCTTCCTTATTCTTTACTTCCTTGCCATTACCAAAAAAACACCTAAAAACCACCATCGGCAACCACCACTAAAGCAACTCCACTACCTGTGATGACCTACACCGAAACACCACCCTCACCACCGGTAGATTTCATCGAACCTTCCCCACAACCGACAACCAAAACTTACCCCCTCCTTTTGGCACAAGCAACCATAGCTACACTATATCCTTCCACCCTTAGGTTACAGCAAAACCAACTAGACTTCCCCAATTAATTTTAACCTCCTTTACCGACCCTAAATCCTAAGAACTAGCATAATCCACCGTACTCCACACCCACCTTTCAACCAAAACAACTAAAGACAACATAAAATAGCCAAATATAAAAGATATGCATAAAATAAAGGTTTTATTATTAGTAAGGAAATTTTGGTCAATATGGGATTAATATGGGAATCATGGTATTTTAATGTGTTATATTATCAAAAATGTGCTTAGGAATTCATAGGAAGTTTTTTTATAGTAGTCATGAATGACCTAAGTATTCTAAGGTATGAAAATGGTCTGATTTAGGAATAATAACCCCAAAACGATAACACTATTATCACATGTGTGAAACGGTAGAGTTGGGACACAAAATTTGAAAATATTATTAATATTAGTGTTTTGGGAATGTATATTAAATTTGGTAATTGTTTGAGCTTTACAGGATAATTTGTGAGATACTTGTGAAATTAGGGTTTATAAGCCTCAGGAATAATGACTCTTGAGGTAGGGTTATTATCACATATTCATGACTTTAGATTTAGGCCTTGAAATTTGAGTATACTGATAATAATAATGTTTGAGGAAGAGGTACCAAGTTTGGTCGATAAAAGAGTAATAGAAATGAGTTATGACTAAAATGTAATATTAGGTTCTTAATCCTAGAAAATGACTTCAGGATCTTTGTGATGTGTTTTACCTTCTCTAAATGTATTATGTACTTTTCAAATCAATCTTGAATAAGACATTAATCATTTAAAGTGAAAGGTCCCATGATTTGGGCTAATGTGTTTTATGGGTCTATTTCACCGAACGATAATAATGGTTTAGGAGAATTTTGTCTTAAGATGTGCATTAGTTTGTTTCACTGAATTATGAATATTGGGGTCCTAAAATCATCATAAAGGATAATAATATTTGAGATAAGAAACCTAAAGTATAAGATATTAATGACTTAAAGAAGAAGAGTGCGTAACTCATGACCGAGGTGTAGAGTCCTTTCCATCGAATAATAATAGTGGTTCGGGTGTGTTGTCTCTGAGATGTGCTTCAAACTATTCCACCTATTTAATAATAGTGGCTCTAGAGCATTTTTCCCTGGCAATTGTTGGGTCTGTTCCACCATACTATAATAGTGGCTTAGGTGTGTTGTCCTTGAGAGGTGCTTTAGACCATTCCACTAGTTTAAGAAGAGTAGGGTCTCTAAACTCAATGTAAATAAAAGAAGAAAATTATTATACCTAAGAAAGAGGCCTGGATCAATACCAACCTTGTGATTTCTTATATGTTTCGCATGTGTACTTATTTTATGTTGTGAATGTATATATTTAATAGTATCTCTGACCTCGATGGTATTTTCACCTTGTATGGTACATAGCATACTTACCATCCTTTTATGGGTGCTACTCATTCCTACAAGAAAATTACCTTGATGCTTTTATGTAGTCATAGAATACTAGTTGGATGATTTTTCTACCTATGATGGGTTATATGGGCTAGAGTGATTTTCCTATACCGGGGGATGGGCGAAGAGTTATGTTTATCCAGATGGCAGTTTTATTCGGATACCTTTTTGGACTCTTAGATCCATGGTATCCCTTTTGTGTGTGTATTTTGTTGTTCCCAGAGTTAATATCCAAACTCATACTTATATTTATAAAATTACTATTGTTTTATATTTATCTTAGTTCATATTTTAATGATTTTTGCCTCGTGATTGATGTGTGGCTAGTCCGGTAAGCCAAACTTACATCAATTATGGTGGCAACACCTAGTATTTTGGTTATAAGCTTCCATAGTAAAGTGAAATTTTTCACTCATAAAATTTGGAGTGTTACAAGTTGGTATTAGAGCTTTGGTTTTAATTATCGCATTTTATTTTTCAAAATTTAGTTTTCAAACGATCCCTTTTTTGATTTTATTAGGCCATTTCATAATTTTATAAAAACTCTATTTTTTAAAAATCTAGATCAATTTGTGAGGAATTAAGAATGGGTAGTCTAGGTGACCTTTGAATTGTGTGTATTATGTGTGAGTAAAATAGAAATATTTATCCTAAGGCATTTTCTATCTTGCAGCTAGATCAACATGATGCTTAATAGTTGCGTTGGTCATTTGGAGGAGACCTTTAAGGCATTCATTGAGTTCATCCGACATCTACCATTCCTTCACCCTCAGATGCCACACCACCTCTACATTATCTATAGGAGGGTTTTAGAGAGGACTGGTGTTAGAGGGTTACAAGACATCATCCCCGACCTACGCCAGTGATGAGGACCGAATCATCCTATAATGATGTATTTGTGACATGGATAAGACATAAGAGGATTTTGATTTCCTACCTGCTTGAAAGGTGAGTATTGTCTATTTCTTTTTACGAGGATAAAATAACACTTGGTGGGTACTCTATCATGCGTAGGAAGGACCGTTGATATCCTAAGAGGACTTCAAGTTGACAATTAGTACTAAGTTTTATCCCGAAGGTTTTAAGAGGAACAAGCTAAAGGAGTTCGTGCAGCTGACTCAAGGGAGCATGATTGTGTGTGAGGCAATACCACACCTAATTTACCAAGTTATTGATGTTTGTGCCGAGGATAGCATCCATTGAGTCAACAGTGGTTTATCAATTTGAGCAAGAGCTCCATTTTAGCATCCAAATGATGATGGGTGTTGTGGCTTTCCATCATTTAGCCATGTTATAAGAGCGGGAGTGTGTTACTACTACTCTAATATAGGAGCAGGCTTCCATTATGGGAAAGAGGAATTCAGAGACACAAGTTTATTGATGTAGGATCTAGTTTCAAGGAGGAAAATCTCTAGGGTTTTAGAAGTGGGGTCAGATCCAACCTTAAGGAGGTCATTTTTTGACACCAAAGTCAGACAGGCGGTCAAAAAAGATTTTTGAGTTAGTTGAGGCACTTCATATGTCATTTCTATAGACAGGATCATCTGAGGTGAGACTATCGAGGCATTACTATTTAGTGTAGAGTGTGTGGTTAGCTGTGTCACTATTCATTTGATTGCCAACATCGGCAAGGTTAGTTCCAATAGTAGGGATCGATGATACTTCAACAACAAGCATACTAACAATGGGCCTACTAACAATAGCATCAAAGGGCACCTACCCCATCCAATGGAAAGTCCAAGAAGGTTAAGGGGATACTACAGGGCCTCGACCATTTCCTCAGGTAGGAGGATATACCTAAGGTTCTAGAGGGTATCGTAGAGGATAACAAGGAGGACAAACAAACGGGAGCCCAAATATCATTAGCCAGGCAAAGGTTGATCAACAATTAGATGTGGTGACTAGTACATCTCCATCTTCTTGTTACCAGGTATGTATTATTTAATTTAGAAGCATCTCTTTTATTTATCCCTACTGCATTTATTGTTAGAGATGCGTTGTTTCCATATACTAGAATATGTATTTATATGATGTTACCTTTTGGGGATAGATTAGATTGCACTAGGATCTACCCGAACGTGGCCTTAAAGATAGGTGGAGTAGACTTCCTAGTAGAATTGGTTGGGATGGAACTTTAGAACATTGACTTTATCCTTGAGATGGATATGTTGGGAGGATTTTGGGCAATGATAGATTGTTTACAAGAGCGAGTCGTGTGGTAGAGACCTTGGGGTGCTAGGGTATCCTATTGGAGATGTAATCCTAGGACTACAACAAAGGTCTTATATGCTAATACATTATATTATTTGGTGTAGAGGGATTACCCTATGTATTTTTGTAGAGTTTGATAGTTGAACAAGGATGTGCCATCTTTGAAAGACATTTCAGTTGCCTGGGAGTTTCCCAATGTATTTCTAGATGAAATACTAGGTCTGCCACCAGTACGTGAGATAAACTTTACTATTGAGTTAGTACCATGGGTGGGGCTAGTTTTGAAGGCACCTTACCAGATGACACTGGTAGATTTGAGGGAGTTGAAGGCTTAGTTAGAGGACTGATTAACTCATGGATACATTTACCCTAGTGTGTCTCCATGAGGCGCACCGTTTTTATTCTTAAAGAAGAAGAATGGGAGCCTTCACATATGTATAGATTATTGGGGTCTAAACCAGCTGACGGAGAAGAACCACTATATGCTTTCGAGGATCGATGACTTGTTTGATTAGCTTTGTGGTGCTTTGATATTCTCAAAGATTGACTTGAGGTCAGAATACCATCAGTTGCGCATCACCGATGTAGACATCATGAAAACTACCTTTAGGACATAGTATAGGCACTATGAGTTCATAATGATGCCTTTTGGGCTCACCAATGCAACTGTCATATTTATAGATTTAATGACAAGGATTTTCTGGCCATTCATCGATCAGCTCGTGGTAGTTTTCCATATATGACATTTTGATATACTCTTAGAGTGAATGGGAGAATGAGTGTCACCTACTTACGATATTGTCTTTCCTTAGAGAGCATGAGTTGTTTGCTAAATTCTATAAGTGCGAGTTTTAGCTTTGGAATGTTGAATTTTTTGGGTCATGTGATGTCAACAAGAGGAGTTATCGTGGACTTTATAAATATTTTGATAGTGACTAAGTGGAAGGAATCCATTAGCATCCCCAAGGTTTGTAATTGCTTAGGTTTGGTCATGTATTACAGATGCTTTGCTAAGGACTTCTCAAAGGTAACTCATCATTTGATGAACCTTCTGAAGAATACAACTAGATTACAATAGGATAAAACATGTGAGGGATCATTTTAGGAGTTGAAGAGGTGGTTAACTACAACACCAATTTTGAGCCTACCATCGGGATCAAACTGGTTTGAGGTCTACAACAATGCATCAAAGCATGGGTTGGGTTGTGTATTGATGTAGTATGGTAAGGTAGTAGCTTATGCTTACCGTCATTCAAAGAACCATGAGGAGAACTATCTAATGCATGACTTGGAGTTGGCAGTCATTGTATTCATGCTGAAGATTTGGAGGCATTATCTATATGAGACTTAATGTAGATTCTTCATTGACCATAAGATTCTTGGGTATATATTCACTCATAAGGAGTTAAATATGATGTAGATAAGATGAGTAGAGTTGGTGAAGGACTATGATATTGAGTTGACTTATGGTGAGGCTAAGGACAACAGTGCTGCAGATTCCTTGAGTAGGAAGGCGTCACACTCATTGAGCGCTTGTGCGGTATCTAGTTAACTACTATAAGAGCTTGGTGAGATTGGGATAAGGATAATATATCATGGTAACCTAGAGGTTTGTATCTGTTATTTGACGAATATGCCAATAGTTTTTTATGATATCTGAGCGAGATGACCTGGGAATGTTAAGCTCAATAGGATTTGACAGAAGATTCAAGATGGTTGAGTTGAGGATTTATAGATTCATGAGGATTGTAGTATTCACTACAAAGGTCGTTGATGTGTACCTCAGGGTCAGGTTAATCTAAAGTTCTGGATTTTATAGGAAGGTCATTTTAATCTATATTCCATCTACCCCAGGTGGGGATAAGTTGTATAAGGACCTCAAAATGATCTACTAGTGGTCTCTCATGAAGTGAGAGGTTGTGCAGTTTTTGTTGAGATGTTTGACTTGCCAGAAGGTCAAGATTGAGTACTAGGGATATGTAGGGTTAGTCTAGCTCTTAGATGTTCTGAGGTGAAAGTGGGAATATATCTCGATGGATTTTGTGAGTGGGCTATAGAGGAACCTCAACAGGTGCAACATGATATGGGTGATCGCAGATAAATTGACTAAATATGTATTGTTTATGCCGATGAAGTTGACTTAGAGTATGGATCAATTGAACAATGTTTATATGAAGTTTGTGGTGAGTAGGCACGATACACCTTCCAACATAGTCTCGGATCAAGATTCAAGATTCATTTCACACTTCTAGGAGAAGTTCTAGGAGGCTATGGGCACGAGATTGAGGATGAGTGCTACCTTCCACCCAGCTACGAATGGGAAAACTGAGAGGATTATTAAGACACTCGAAGATATACTATGAGCTTGTGTTTTGGACTTTCGGGGTAGTTGGGAGGAATGTATACATTAAAATGATTTCAAGTATAAAAATTATCATACTAGTATAGGGATGGTGCCATTTGAGGCACTGTATGGACATAAATGTCGGTCACCCTTGTGTTAGAGCAACATCAGCGAGACTGTGATATTTGGACCAGAGATGAGTGAGGAGATGACTCAACAAGTTTGGTTGATCTAGGAAAGGATAAAATAATCTTAGAGTCTCTAGAAGAGGTATGCATATCATAGGCATTGTAGTGACTGATTTAAGCCGAGGGGTAAAGTTTTATTGAGGGTTTCACCCACCAAAGGGGTGCAAAGATTTGGTAGGAAGAGTAATTTGAGCTTAAGATAAATTGGTCATTATGAGATTCTTGAGAGGGTTGGCGAGGTTGCATACTGTCTAGCACTTATACCAGAGTTGGCCTAAGTTCATAACATCTCCCAACTAAGGTAGTATGTCGTAGATCTATCCCACGTAATTAGACCAGATGAGGTCTAGATAAAAAACTCTTTATCCTACGAGGAAGTACCTTTGTGGATTCTTGATAATAAGATTCGACAGACTTGGACAAGATCAATTCCACTTGTGAAGATCCTTTGGAGTTGTCATGGAGTAGAGGAGGTGACCTACAAAACTGAGAAGGATATGCGTGAGTTTCATTCTAAGTTCTTTGGCATAGGTGTGTTAGGTTTTAGGGTTCTCTATCTTTCAAGGGGGTAGTCCATAGTAGTATAGTATAAATCCTAGTAAAGTTGACCACCGATATCACCTTCCTTACATCCTTGTTCTCTTCCTCCCCGACCTTGACTTTAACTTTGGGAATGAAGTCTCTTTTAAGGGGGGAGTAATGTAATACCCTCAATTTTAGCCAAATCTAATCCCAAGTAATTAATATATTAACCAAATTTTAACCTTGAGAAATTCATATTTCTATCCTACCCTAACTCTCTAATCCTAAATCTTAGCCTAACCTTAAATTTTATTACAATTTAATAATATTTTTTCTCACCTAAACCTAAAA
The DNA here is from genome assembly GCA_039764185.1 of Tamarix austromongolica. NCBI lineage: Eukaryota > Viridiplantae > Streptophyta > Magnoliopsida > Caryophyllales > Tamaricaceae > Tamarix > Tamarix austromongolica. The sequence continues at coordinate 18,435,378 of CM077809.1, read as the reverse complement.
CCAAATGCTTAATAATTAATTTATTCCTTCACCTTAACCTAAATTATTTAACCTAAATCTAAATCTAAAATCCCATCTACCTTTTCTTTTTATTTTTTATTTTCCCCACCAGTCGATCAAAATAGTTTCTCCCACCTTTGTACCATTTCCTCTTGTGTGTAAATCCCTACTATCCAAACCTTACATCTGCTAGTCTCCGTCCAATCTCACGTCAAACCCCTAGTCCTCCTATGCCTTGCATCTGTGTGCTTGTTGTGGCCTTACCAACTATCTGCTTCATCTCTGCCATTCTCACCCTCTCCACCCTCGAGCAGACACATGATTTATTAGGAAAATTTAGAAAATAAGTTATTTTATTAAATAAAGAGGAAATTAATTGAGGAAAGTAAAGAGAAAATAATAAATTAATTCTTTAGAAAATTTTGGACATTTTACTAATTAAAATGGAAGTTAAGGAAAATTTATCCAAAATAGCTCAATTAATCTAAAAATAAATTTAACTATTATACTTAAAATAATTATTATTAAAATTAAATATCTAACTTAAATATATATAAAAAATACCAAAATACCCAATCCACATATTTTCCCTTTTTTCTTTCTTTTCTTTCTCTTTCTTTCTCTTTTCCCTTTTTCTTTTCTCCTCCCCCCTCGACCTGGGCCAGCGTCGCGCGACCCAACTCCCCTACGCAACCCAAGCCCGCAGCATTTCCCCTTTTTTTTTCTCTTCCTTCCCGGCCGGTCCGATCCTCTTTTTCTTTTATTCTTTTTCTCCTTGAGTCGCCCGGTCTCGAGCCCTTCTTCTTCCTCGAGGCATGGCGGTGACCGAGGAGCTGCAACCCAACACTCCGCCGGCCGCTATTACTGCCACCATCCTCTCCCTCCCTCTCCCTCCCTCTCCCGTCGCTTTCTTTCACACTTTCAGCCCTAACCGACCCTTTTCCCCTCTCCCGAGCACCTGCCCCTTTCCTTTTCCTTCTTCCCTCGAGCTTGCCGCCCCTGTCATGGCAGTGCCGCCTCGATTGCCACCACCGGCGGCATGCTTGGCACCTGCCACCGCTTATCTCCTTTCCCTTGTCATTAACCACCCCAATTGGTCTATATATACCCCATTACCTGCCTCGATTTGAATTTTGATCTCGAAACCCAGAAAGCCACCATTCTCACTACCACCTCATCAAACGAGCCCTCCGCCGCCTCCGCCTATCGCCGCCAGCCAAGAAACACCCAGAACCGATCCTTGCACCACCCTATACCTAACTAAACCCTCCTCATCCCTCGATTTGCCCTGCATGAGCCACCCCGGCCGTGCATAACCGCCAACCCAATCAACATACTCTCACCTCTCGCCGCCCCTCGCGCCGCCTTCTGCCGCCACCCTCGCCGCAACCAGCACCTCCTCCACCCTCCAAAACACCCAGGGAACCTTCCCCTACCTTCACATACCATCATCTCCCCTTGCCTCCCTCTCCTTTTGCCTCCCCCATCTTCCACCACCTTCGGCCGCCGCACCAACCACCGTGCGCTGCCACTCCTAGCTGCACCATCACCTTCCTTCCACCCCTCTTCACCTGCTGCACCTTCCTCCACCTCAAACACCCCTCCACTCCCTCTCTCTTACCCTATATACCCATTTTCCCCTCGCTTCCTCCTCCACCGCCGCCGCTGTCGCCGCCATGCGCCGCCGCCGGTTCCACCACTAACCTTAGGTGGTGCTCTAACCTCCTCAACCCCTAAACCTTTTTAGCACAAGTGATTAATAATTTTTACTAATATTAAGGGTATTATTATTGTTGTTGTTATCATCATCATCATCATCATCATTATTATTATTATTATTATGGTTGGTATTATTATTATTATTATTATTATTATTATCTTTATCATTAGTCAATCTAACTTTAGAAACCTTTTTTATATAAGTGTTAACAATTTTTAGTAATATTAATAGTATTGCCCTTATTATTATTAATGATGTGTTGTTGTTGTTATTATTATTATTATTATTATTATTATTATTATTATGTATCACTCGTATTACCTAAACTAATTTCAAGAATATTTATAAATATGGTATTATTATATAGTATCTTTATCACTATTAATAACATTACCATTACTACTATTATTATTATTATTATCTCTATTATTAATATTATTATTTTCTTACTAGTACTAACTTGACCATTACCTCTTTTATTATTAGTGTAAATATTGGGAATCTTATATTACTATTATTCTTTTTGATTGTTATCCTCTATTATTATGCTTAACATTATTACTATTATTATTACTACTACTACTACTACTACTACTACTACTTAACCTAAATTTATTTTATTATTATTGTTATTATTACTATTAGTATTACTATTATCATTGTAACACCCCCAAATTTACACAATTTTTTTTTAAACAAAACACTACTTATAAATTAAAACCGTAAATTCAGGGGATGTTACCCCCACACTTAGTACCAGACCGGTTCACTCCTACCGTTCTAGTACCAAGTGCTAAGGCTAAGAAAACAGCTCATAACATTAATAATAATTCAAATTCATAAATACGGGAATTCGGTACGCATAAGTTTTTATTCAATCCAAAATACGAGGGTAGTTTTTTCAGGGAAAAGAAATAACTATAATAATAAAATTGTTTACGAAGCGTCCAACATAATTAAAAGAAACTGGGAATGAAATCTCGATGGAAAACCGGCCACACCACTCCGAAACTGATTCGTCCCAATCATCACTCAGTCTCATCCGATGTTCCATAGACATCAAATAAACATCTCCTACCTGGCCGGCTCGGATCTCTTCAAATATAGTTGGAGTGAGCGTCAAGGCATTCACACGAGCTTCGAGATCTCCCTGCTAAATCATCTCAATCTCTAGGTCTGCTAACTCCCTTATTGTCTGATCAACAATCACACAACATAGCGTAGAATGTGCAATCTTCCTACTGAGAGCATCAACAACCACATTGGCCTTACCCTCATGGTAGGTCAACTCAATGTCATAATCCTTTACCAGCTCCAACCATCTTCTCTGCCTCATGTTGAGCTCCTTATGTGTGAAGATATACTTAAGACTCTTGTGATCTGTACAAAATTTACACTTCGCCCCGTAGAGGTAATGCCTCCAAATCTTCAAAGCGAACACAATAGCAGCTAACTCAAGATCATGCGTGGGATAATTCTGCTCATGTTTCTTCAACTGTCGTGAGGCATAAGCTACCACTTTACCCTTCTGCATCAGCATGCATTATAAACCATACTTGGATGCATCGTTATAAACTTCGAACTCCTCGGTCTCCTCGGGTAAAGTCAACATTGGTGCAGTGGTCAACCTCTTCTTTAGTTCTCGGAAAGCCTCTTCACAAGCCTCGTCCCACTGGAACTTTGTAGTCTTCTTCAAGAGATTAGTCAAAGGTCTGGCTATTTTAGAAAAGTTCTGCACAAATCATCTGTAATATCCAGCCAAACCTAGAAAACTCCGAATCTTCGATATGTTCGTAGGGGGCTTCCACTCTGTGACAGCTACAATCTTAGCAGGGTCCACAACCACTCCTTTAGCCAATACAATGTGACCAAGAAAGGCGACCTCTTGGAGCCAAAACTCGCACTTTGATAGTTTCGCATACAGATGATGCTCTCTTAATGTGCTCAGAATGGTGCGTAGATGTTGCTCGTGCTCCCCATCTCCCCGGGAATATATCATAATATCATCAATAAAAACCACTACAAACTGGTCAAGGAAAGGTCTGAATATCCTCGTCATCAAGTCTATGAACACTGTCGGAGCATTTGTAAGTCCAAAGGGCATCACTGTAAATTCATAATGCCCATATCGAGTCCGGAATGCAGTCTTCATAATGTCAGCATTAGCTATCCTCAATTGATGATACCCGGACCTCAAATCGATCTTGGAAAACACCGTAGCACCCTTCAATTGGTCAAACAGATCATCTATTCTCGGGAGTGGATACCGGTTCTTGACTGTCAACTAATTCAACCCCCGATAGTCGATGCAGAGACGGAGACTACCGTCCTTCTTCTTCACAAACAAAACCGGTGCTCCCCACGACAATACACTAGGCCGGATATACCCATGCTCTAAGAGTTCCTCCAACTAGGCCTTCAATTCTTTCAAGTCAACTAGTGCCATTCTATAAGGAACCTTGGAAATAGGCTTAGCTCCTGGCACTAACTCAATCTTGAAGTCAATTACCCGAACCGGAGGCATGCCTGGTATTTCTCCGGAGAAAACATCTGAAAATTCTTTAACTACCAGAATATTGTCCAAAGATGTTAGATCCTTGTTCAGCTCCTTCACACTACATACGTATAGTAGACATCCTTTCTGGATCAAAGCATGCAATGCAACCGCTGTCACTACCTTTGTGGTCGGCTCGGGCTGAGTCTTCCGATATGAAACCCTAGTCCCCTTCGGCCCTCGCAAAATTCCCTGCTCTTGGGCACAATCAATAATCGCTTTGTACTTTCCCAACATATCCATGCCTAGAATTACGTCGAAGTCTTTTAGATCCATCCAAACCAGATCCACTAGGAAGTTTACCCCTCCTATATCCAAGGCCACGTCGGAAAACCTCCGACTACACTCCATCCTGTCACCCGATGGAAGCATAACAGATAGCTCTATTCTAGCAGATGGTGACAATCCAGCCTTAGCAGCAAATGCATAGGAAATGAAAGATAATGTGGCACCCGAATCAAATAGCACATAAGCTGGAAATGAGTAAATGGTAAACAAACCAGTAACAACATCCAACTGTAACGTTCAGGCGCCCTCCTGACCGACCTCCCTTCTGAGGATAAGGCTTAGGTCCCTGTGATATTTCCCTTGTCTCTCGAGCTAGGGCACCGGATGGAGCAGGTGCTCTCTGATAGTGCTGTTGGGATGAGTTCTGACGGTACTGCTGATAGGCCTCCTGTTGAGGTATGAGAGCTCCTCCCTGCTGGGGTGGTCGGTTCTGACTCTACTAGAAACGAGGGGGCCTCCAACACTCCACTGCTCTATGACCCATTTTCCCACAATTTAGGCAAGTGACCAGCTTGCCTATATAATTCCTGCCAGGGTGGAATCGGCTACATTTCCTACAAATTGGGCCTCTCGGGGGCCCTTGGCTCTCACTATGACCTCTCGGTGGTGGTCTCCTGAACTCTCCGACTCTGGGCTGGATCCTGCTCCCAGAACTCTGAACCTCGGGCTTCCTCTTCCCAAGGATGGTGGCCTGCTCGTGGACTAGTGTGTCTGCGATGCAAGCGTGTTCATACAAGGACGGTAAATCGGTGAATGGAACAGTACCCATCATCCGACGGATGCTAAAATTTAGTCCCTGCTCAAACTGGAAGACCACCGTGGACTCATTAGCGGCAATCCCTGGAGCAAATCGGAGCAGCTCAATAAACTAGGCGTGATACTGACGGACAGTCTTCGGTCCCTACGTTAGCTGCATAAACTCCCGGAGTTTGTCCCTCCTAAGGCTCTCGGGATAGAACTTGGTGCATAAGGCGGTCTTAAACTCCTCCCACAAAGTTAGAAAACCGTTCCGGTCTCGATGCTCCTCCCACCAGGCAACTGCTACACCCCGTAGGAAGAAGGCTGCGATGCTGGGCCATCGATCAGCCGGACAATTCACGGCCTCAAAAGTGCGATCCATATCACGGATCCACCCCTCTAGGATCATCGGGTTTTCCTCCCCAGAGTAAGTCGGAGGGTGATGTCCTGTAACCCTCTGAAGCTAGTCCTCCCCATCACCATGGGCTTGGTGGGCAAACTCAAGAAAGGCGGTGACTGCCTCCTCTAAACGGCGAATTCTCCCGTTGTTTACCATCTTGCTACACCAAAATAAACACTTAGAAAGGAACCCACTGGTTCAAAAATTTTAGCACGATTTTCTACCAATTAGGGAAAAAGAAAACTAATCTACCCTTTTACTCCTCCCCGTGGCCGGGATCCAAAAAAAAACAAAAAAATATAATGATCTTACTCAAGGCAGAAAATCGTTTTCACAGTTCAATAGCAACTTTTAAAATGTCTAAAAACAAGCGTGGTCAACAAGATCAACCGCTCTGATACCAAATTGTAACACCCCCAAATTTACACAATTTTTTTAAACAAAACACTACTTATAAATTAAAATCGTAAATTCTAGGGATGTTACCCCCACACTTAGTACCAGACCGGTTCACTCCTACCGTTCCAGTACCAAGTGCTAAAGCTAAGAAAATAGCTCATAACATTAATAATAATTCAAATTCATAAATACGGGAATTCGGTACGCATAAGTTTTTATTCAATCCAAAATACGAGGGTAGTTTTTTTTTCTGGGAAAAGAAATAACTACAATAATCGTCCAACATAATTAAAAGAAACTGGGAATGAAATCTCGATGGAAAACCGGCCACGCCACTCCGAAACTAATTTGGCCCAATCATCACTCAGTCCCATCCGATGTTCCATAGACATCAATCGCGTCAAAATAAACATCTCCTATCTACAGCAAGTTAGATGGGTCTTCTACTCATGGGAATGAACAGCACCCATGAAACGGGTGATCAGTACGCTACGTACTGAGTAAGGTAACCAAGCACTAGGGCCAACACATAAGCACATAATCCATGCATAATAATAAAAGGGCATAATCCAACATAACAATATCAAGGTATATGAACAATTCAGGTAAAAGTACAAAGGCCCAAATATAGTCTGGATTAATTATTTAATTAATCTTTTATCATAAGTCAATACGCACCATGTCTTTTATCAAATCCATGTAAATACAGGAACACCCCACTATTTTAGCCGGTGGGCCGGTCACTTGCGGGACAAAGTCCACACCACTATTTCTGACCGGTGGATCGGTCTGGTTCCTGCTCACATGGTGTTCCACTATAAGTAATTAGTACCTTTTAAACGTTTGGCAAACTATGGTTTATATTTATTGAGCTCGAGTCACCCCACTATTATTGCCGATGGGCCGGTCACTTGCGGGACAAAGTCTACACCACTATTATTACCGGTGGATCGGTTACACATAGGACATCATGTCCTAACCACTATTTCTGACCAGTGGATCGGTCTAGACCTGGCTCAACAATCTTCCACTTTAAATGATTAATGTCTTAAGTGTTTTATTCATAAACTTTTGCCCAAACATGCTTGACTAACTCCATGCGAAACCCTAGCTCTAATGCAAACCCTAGCTCCCATGCAAACCCTAGCTCTAATGCAAACACTAGCTCCCATGCAATATGCCACACTACCATGCAAATTCTAATTCCCATGCAACGTACCACACTTCCCTACAACCCTAATGTCGCCATGCAACGTACCACACTTCCATGCAAACTCTAATTTCCATGCAACGTACCACACTTCCATGCAATCCTAATATCACCATGCGATGTACCACACTTCCATGCAAACTCTAATTTCCATGCAACGTACCACACTTCCATGCAATCCTAATATCACCATGCGATGTACCACACTTCCATGCAAACTCTAATTTCCATGCAACATACCATACTTCCATGCAACCCTAATATCACCATGCAATATTAATAACATCATGCGAACCCTAACATACATGTATTAAGGCCACATCGCATATCATCACATATAAATAAAACTCATGCTATATAACAACCCAAGATCATACGTGAACTCCACATCATATCATATACGACATAATCAATAATGATAACATAGATTACATGGCATATGAAGAACATAATGCATATAAATACATAAACGGCCTAAGCACCCCTTACCTAAAATGTCACCAGTCTTGCAACACGCTCCTATATTACTTGAGAGCTTTGATTGGGCTCACCTACTTGAGTCGGCGGGAATGGGCGGCACCGACGGTGGCCAGAAAAATAATCTAAGAGGGAAAAAGATGAAGAAAAAGAGAGAAGGAGCAGGGGGAAAATAAAATAAGGTTATGGTTCGGTGGAGGAGGATTATAGGGAGTTTTTGGGTGGTTCAGAGGGTAGTAGAAGTGGCGGAAGCGGCGGCGGACGATGGCTTAAAGGTTGTGGGTTATAGATTTTTGCGAGGCAGATAAGAGATTTCGCACAGCTATGGCAGCTCGTCCGAGAAGAATCGAAGGATTTGGAGAGCTTAATTAGCTAGAGGAAATTGCAAGGAAGAAATTGGAATGCTGCGGTGGCACGGAGGTTGGCTATCGGCAGCGGGGGAAGCGTCTGAAGTCAGGGTGGCGGTCAGCTCTTACTTAGGGTTTTCTGGGAAGAAAAACTCCAAAAACTCCTACAATTAGGCTATTTATAGATTGTAGATGGTATAATAGGGTTTTGGGGGTCGGCAATCGTTTAAGTTGGATTGAAGTTTCGAGAGGCTGGGGAGAAGAAACAGGCAAGAGATAACGGACGAGAGTTATGCCAATTTATTCCTTGAGTCAAGGGGAATACAATGAGGCAAGAAACGGCTGGTCAAAGTCCCTATAGCCGGTGACGCCATTGTTGGAGTCGGGAGCTGCAGCTGCGTCGACGGAGGAGAAAGGAGGAAGAAGGAAGAAGAAAAGAAGGTGGACCGGTCGGTCGGGGAAAGAAAAGAAAAGGGGAGAACCGGGCCGGTTGGCGCCGGTTACTCCTTCATTAAATGAGGCGCGTCGTCTCGACATAAAACCATACAAAACGGCACGTCTAGGTGCACGTAGGAAGAAGCCAGCGACGCTGGGCCACGGAGGAAGGGAAGAAGGGGAAACTGGGCCGCGAGCCGGCCCAGTTCAGGGAGAAGGAGAAAAAGAAAAAGAAAAGAAGAAGAAGAAAAAGAAAGAAAAAGGAAGGAGGAAAAATGAAAAGGAAAAGGGAAAAAGAAAAATAGTGGGTTGGTTTAATTAAATTAATTAAGATATTTGGGTTATTTAAAATAATAATATTCAAATAAAATAATATTTAAATCCCTTTTTCGGCTAAAATAGGATTTTTAAAAGATTTTTCCTAAATTCATCTTTTATTTGTAAAACCCATAATTTTCTCCATTTAAAATTATTTATAAAATTCTTATTAATTTCAAACTATTTTATTCTTCTTATTTTAAATAAAAAATAAAATATTTTATTTAATAAATTTCCAAAATAAAATGCTTAATTAGCTAAAATACCCAAATTCTCTCCTAATAAAAATACTTATAAATTTCTTCTTGATTTGCCCTAATTAATTCAATTTATTTTAATAAAAATAATTTATTTAAATAATTTTTCTAATAAATATCATTTGAATGTAATTTATAAAATTAGAAATTTTCGGGGCATTTCAATCATTATCGTTATTTCCTTGCTAATATTGTTAAAACTACTCTTGTCCATCATCACTTTTATATATTAATATAAATATTTGGGCCCTTATATTATTATCATCATTTCGGTTATTATTATTATTATTATTATTATTATTATTATTATTATTATACTTAACATCTTTATCATTATTGTTATTATTACTACTACTTTTTATTATTATTAATGTTATTTAACCCGAAGTTGGTGTATTATCATTTTGTTGTTAAATAAGAAGAATACTTAAACCTTAGTACCTTACCATTTAATATTATTCCTAATACCGTTAACACTAACATTATTACTATGGTATCCCTATTAGTTATTATTATTATTATTATTATTATTATTATTATTATTATTATTATTATTATTATTTTATTAATATTATTGCGACAAAAACATTTGAACCCTTATATTATTATTATTCAAAATATAACTTTTATCATTATTATCTTTAGAAATATTAGCGCTTGTTGGTATTGCAATTATTATACTATTATTTTAACCCTAATACTATTATTAGGCTTAGCCTTAAAAACACTAGGGTTTCTATCACTATAAGCGTTAGCATTACTATTATTGTTATTATTGTCATTATTTTGCTATAACTAGTATTAGTAATATTATTATAAGAATAAAGCTATTAGGTTTAATACTATAAGTATGGCATTAAATATTTACAATAAGCATATTTTGGGCTAGTAATATCTAGTGAGCTAACTTGAAGATAAAAGCCCTAGTTTTCACGTATAATACTCCCTTTAATAATAACAATCCTAATCTTAGACTAAAATAAGGAGTAATGGTACTTTTGGTAGGAGGAAAACTAATCCTTAGTATTTCCCCTTTTATAGGTGAATCAAACCAAAACCCTAATGAGTTGTAGGAGCGTGCTCTAATCCCGGCGTCGCTTTAGGTAAGGACGTAACTAAGGCCACTTGTGTGTTACGTGTTTTACTAGCCTTGGATGTCTTGTACGATTTATATGTTGTGTTCTATATGTTATCTATTTTTATTGTGTAGCGCAGCTTGGAACCGAAGTATGTTCTCGTGCTCTTGTTTGGTATGTGCTAATATGGATATGCTACAAATACGATGTGATGGGATGTGACCCTTAGGACATGCATGCTAGGTTATTTGATGAGGTGTTGTGGAATGGGGGCATGAAAGAGGAAAATGAGAAATTAAGATAACCAATAGGAAGTAATTTGGCTAACGTAGGTAAGGATGACCTAGGTAATCTGTGATCCGTGATTGGACGAGAAAAGGGGATTTTAATAAAATGGAAGAGTGGGAGAAACTAAGGTTACATGGGAGGAACGAGGGTTTGCATGGAAATAATAGGGTTTGGCATGGTGAGATCAAGGGGTTTGCATGGGGAGGTTAAGGTCTGCATGGGAGCGAACCTTACATATGGAAAGTTACTTTGGGACGTGGGGAAGGCAATGGAAGTTTTGTTTGGGAGTCTGGAGGCTCGAGGTGAAAAGTAGTACGTAGGGTAATATAAGGATACCTAGGGATCGACCAGGGTTTGGGGAGGAAACCCTAAATTGAGAATGTGGAAAAAGAAAAAGAAAATAAAAAAAATAAACGAGGAGGAACGAGGTATGAGGGAGGAGTTAAGTCTAAGGGAGGCGTTATAGTAGTGTGGGTTGTGGGAGGCAGGAAAGGAAGGGCCACATAGGCCCATATTAGGATTTCTGGTGAAAACCCTAGGGTAAGGTGGTGAGTAGACCTTGGGGTATAAGGTGGTGGGCCCTAACTCACACACTTAGAAGTTGGGTTCTCGGTATGAAAAAGTGGGTTACGGGAAGGATGTCAAGGCAAGTTAGGAGGTACAGAAGTCTCAAGATATGGGGCAGGCCCTCCTGGGAGGATAAGTGTGGGTATAGCTAGCCATGCATGTCAAGGGTGAAAATATTTTGAATAAGATATGTTAAGACACTAATCACTTACAGAGAAAGATGTTGAGCCGGACCCAGACCGGTCCACCGGCAAATAATAGTGGCAGGGTATGTTACCCTCATGACCGGTCCACCGGCTATAATAGTGGCAGGGCATGTACCCTCGTGACTGTTCCACCAGCTATAATAGTGAGGGATTCCGTGCTCAACAAACCAATAATAATAATGATAAGACATGGAAAACATATGAATATTAACAGTGGAAATCCTTGTAAGTCGAGGCCAGACCAGTCCACTGGCAAATAATAGTGGCAGGGTATGTTACCCTCGTGACCGGTCCACCAGTTAAAATAGTGGCAGGGCATGGCCCTCGTAACCGTTCCACCGACTATAATAGTGGGATTCCCGCACTCACATGGATTGATAAATACTATGATGTGAACCGATTATAATTATCAGAGATCTAATGAAAAAGTTATATGGTTCATAACTGGTATTATTTATCTGTGTTATTGCATGCTATCTACGTAATCATGCCATGTCTGCTGCTTCATGTATCTCTGTGTATGTTGGCATTAGTGTGTCTATTACCTTACTCAGTACATAGCGTACTGATCACCCGTTTCATGGGTGCTGCTCATTTCCACGAGCAGAAGACCCATATGAGCTTGTGCAGGTAGGGGATGATATCTTCGATGCCTACGACACTTACGAGGCATCGTGTGGGGCTGAGCGTTGAGCCTAAACCTGACTTGGGGATCGAGAGTGACTCGGCCGGACTCTGTTCTTTTATTGGACCTTGTATTATCATATTTTAGTTGTGTCTTCGTACTATGCTTTATGTTTTGAAAAACTCTAGTCATGTACTCCTTGGTTTGTAATCCTAAATAGCACTCTGATTTCTGTATGACTTATGTTTTACTAATGATTCGTGTTTAATGTTAGCTTTATTTAGCCTTAGCACTTAGCACTGGAACGATAGGAGTGCACCCATCTGGTACTAAGTGTGGTGGTAATGCCCTCAAGTTTACGGTTTTATCCTTTCGCTTCCGCTAAACCCTTTTAATTAAATGAAATTTTCAGTAGTAAATTTGGGGGTGTTACAACAGACCTCCCTCCTTCTCCCTCTATTTTTCTATCGAAACCCCTCCACCAATGTAACACCTTCTTCCTTATTCTCCTCCTCCTTGTCATCACCAAACCAACCCCCCAAAACCACCATCAGTAGCCCCCACCAAAGCACCTCCATCACTTGTGATGGCCTGCACCAAAACACCACTCTCACTATTGGTGGATTTCACCAAATCTCCACCACAACCAACAACCAGAACAATCAAAACTCACCCCCTCATTTTGGCACAAGAAACCATAGCTATCTCTATTTCTTTCCACCCTTGGGATGCATGAAAACTAACAGGAATTTCCCACCTAGATTTAGCCTCCCTTACCCACCTTACACCCTAAGCACTAGCATAATCATCGTAATCCACACCCACCTTTCATCCAAAACAACCAACTAACCCCTACCTACAGCAAACCCAACTGAATACCACCCCCACCATTCAGCCACACCCACCGAGACTCACCCCCATTTCTTTAGCCTCCCCTTTCGGTGCATTCCCCTAGAAGTGGCACAACGAACTATTTCTCTACCCTTCCTCTTGACATAACCAACCATTCCTCCCCACTTGGTAGCGCAAAGTTTTCCAACACACTTACCTTTGTTGGTTCGATTTTCCTTAGTTATTTCACCCTTCCATTACCTTAACATTTTATTAATTATGTTTTTAATCCTAATGGTATTTTATTTTTGTTTCTTAAGTGACTTTTTGGAGGTTCCGAAAGAGGTAGAATATGATTTACATATATAGAGACCAAAGCCTTACTCGGTAAGGATACTTGTCGTAGTCTAGGATTTTTGGTGAGTAAGTGTTATGCATGATTTTATGTTATGCAATATTATTATTATTATGTGATTAAATGTATGAATGTTAATGATATGATATGAGATTTGATATTGTATGATGGAAAGGTAGGTAGGTTAGGGGTTTTGCAATATCGTACAAGAATAGTATGTATGGAAACCTTTGATGTGATACATGGCTATAATATAGGTTGATAAGGTATGATAAGTGGGTAAATGAGTATAATAATGTATATGGTGATAAATGGAGGATTTGGAAATAATGTTACCAAACATATAAGATGTACGCAAAATAAGAGTTATATTATTGGTAAGGGCATTTTGGTCAATGTGGGTTTAATATGGGAATAATGGTATTTTAATGTGTTATATTATAAAAAATGTGCTAAGGATTGTATAGGAAGTGTTTTTATTAGTCGTGAATGATCTAAGAATAATAAGGTATGAAAATGACCTAATTTGGAAATAGTAACCCTAAATCAAGAAGGCCAGTATCGCATGTGTGAAACCGTAGAGTTAGACCACATAATTTGAATATTTTGTTAATATTAGTATTTTGGAAATTTATATTAAATATAGTAATTGTTTGAGCTCCACATAAAAAATGGGTCGTACTTATGAAATTAGGGTTTATAAGCCCCAAAAATAGTGATTATTTAGATAGGGTTATTATTGCATGTGCATAACCTTAGAGTTAGACTTTAAAATTTGAGTATAATGATATTACTAATATTTTAGGAGTAGGTACTAATTTTGGTGGATAAAAGAGTAATAGAAGATGAGTTATTACTAAAATGTGAAATTAGAGTTACAAGGAAATATTAGGGTCTTAACCCTAAAAAACAACTTCAGGATCTCTTTGATGTGCTTTACCTACTCTAAATGTATTTGTTTACTTTCCAAAGTAATCACGAATAAGACATTAATGTGAAAGATCACGTGATTCGGGGTTGAGGTACTTTATAAGTGTATTCCTCTTGACGATAATGGTGATTGAGGAGCATTTTACCCTAAGAGGTGCATTGGTCCATTCCACTGAATTAAGAATAGCGGGGGCCCTAAAATTAATGTGAAATATAGTACGATTTGAGATAAGTAACCTAACGGATAAGATATTTATGACTTCAAGTGAAAGAGTACATGAGTCAGGGCTGAGGCATTGGGTCTGTTCCCTCGGATGATAATAGTGGCTCAGGTGTGTCGTCCCTGAGAGGTGTTTTAGACCCTTCCATCAGTTTAAAAAAAGTGGCTTAGGAGCACTTTACCCTAAGAGGTGTTGGGTTCATTCCACCAGACCGTAATAGTAGCTCAAGTGTGTTGTGCCTACGAGGTGCTTCAGACCAATTCACCAGTTTAAAAATAATGGAGTCCCTGAAATTAATGTAAATAAAAAAATAAAAAATTATTATACCTAATAAAGAGGCTTAGATCAGTACCTACCTTGTGATATTTTGTGTGTTTTACATGAGTACTTATTCTCTGTTATAAATGTATGTATTTGACTATATCCCTAACCTCGATAGTATTGTAACCTTACTTAGTACGTTATGTACTGACCATTCTTTTCATAGGCATTGCTCATTCCTAAGAGAAAATGACACTGATGCTTTTTTGCATATCATAGAGGACCAGTTGGATGATTTTGCTACCTATGATGTGTGTTGTATGGGGTAGAGTGATTTTTCTATACCAGGGGTTGGGCAAATAGTCATGCTAACCAGATGATGGTTTTACCTCAATACCTTTTTGGACTCTTAGATCCATGGTATCCCTTTTGTCTATATTTTGTTATTGTACCCAGAGTTAATCTCCAAACTCATATTTATATTTATAAAACTGCTTATATTTTATATTTATCTTGGCTCACATTTTAATTATTTTTCCCTTATAATTGATACGAGGATGGTCTGGTAAGTCAATCTTACATCAATTATAGTGGTAACACCTGATATTTTAGTTATAAGCTTCCGTTGTAAAACAAACTTTTTAGTAGTAAAATTTAGGGTGTTACAATTTATGTCTCTCTAATGTTCTTAGGTTTTTCCCCTTCTTATCGTTCATGAAAACTCAATGAACAAGTTTATTTATGGATTCCTTGGAACAAACAAATTAACATTTTTTTCTTTTTCTAAAGGTATGATTTACATACACTTATTTTAAGTTTATGATACTCATAAAATATTTTATGTGAAAAAATTAATATATGAAACTGAAATTTTTGGTTAAACCTGTTATCTTAAATATTTTTGAATGTTCTCTCTTTTTTTTCCCTAAAAAACAATACGTATAATTAAAAACCTTAAAAACAAAGAAAATACAACTCATCTAAATAGGATTATGTCATAATGAATCACTATCTTTAAATTTGGTTTCAAAATGATGATGAAATTATGGATAGTGTTATCCTCTTGCCAAAGTCGACACAACCAATTTTAAGCACATACACTCATAGTTTAAAGCTAAAGAGTCTGTAGAATTAGTTACACACGATGTTTGCTATTATTAAGTGGTTTTTGATATATTGTACAAGTGTTTTTATATAACTTTATATCATATGTTATGCTTTATGAACCTTTTTATTTGAGTTATTATTTATTGACCAAATTTTATAGGATTGATGATTTTGAGGTTAAAAGGAGTAAAAAAACCCAACATGAAGAGGATTTGAATGACATTGGATTAAATGAGTCAAGTTGATACACTATTCACAAGTTGAATGGACTAATAATCATTAAAGTAACCAACAACACTTTAGTATGTGGACTTATAATGTTACCATGGTGTATAACATCACCTCGACATTGCTCATGTCAAATTTTAGTGGCAAAATCATAATGTGTAGCCAATGCAAGGTTGTGTTGACTCATTTTTCCTTGGACTATGCTATTTTTCTTATGGAACCTTATGGGTTTGTTTAAGGTTAACTTAATGTATATATAAGATTACAACTCAATAATTTTTAGTACAAAATCTGCATAAATCATTAATTCCAATCATGTAATTCTCATTTTCAATTTCTTATTATTTATTTTTTCAAGTCCATTACTTTATACATAATCAATGCTCTACATTCAATTTGGTTATGTTTATTTCAATTAATATTATGTTCTAATTTCTATTTACTTAGGATATAGTGAAATCCTATTTTTTTAATGATATTTGAATACTTGATTTATAAATTGCTCTTTTTTATGCTATTATTTTTAATTGTGTATAATTAATAGACTGACAATCTTTAATTAACCTTTAACATGTCGAGTTAAGAACAAGACCTAATTATCTACTCTTGGTTAAATAACATAAATGGAAATTGGACACATTATGAGAATAATTACATAATTTCTACAAGGGTGATAATTAATTAATAAGTTCTAAAGTAGTATCATCTATTTAAACTATTAAACTAGAGATAACATGACAAATAATGGGTGATAGAATCGTGCAGCTTGAGAAATGACGTTAGTTGTATATTCTTGTTAGCATATATTGAGTAATTGAAGGGTTAATTAACTATATTCCTATTATATATTCTTGTCTAGACTCCTTGGGGGCTTTGAGTCATCAATTTACCTTTGTTAAATTTACTTGATTATGTTTTAGTTTGATATATTTTTATTTCAACTCCATAATTTAGAGCATTAGTTATTATTCACTTTGATTTCGGTAGCCTACACTTGATTAGAGTGAATAAAGTATCCATGATATTATTTACTTTATGTAAAATGATAATTTAATACTTTATATTACGGATGAACAATATACTTATTGATAAATATATTTGATCGTAACCATCATGGGTAACAATTGGTTTGAACTAGAAATTTGGATCATATTGATAGCAAACATACCAGTTATTTTAATTGTTTGTATAATCACTGATTTTAGAGTAAAAATATTTCGGTTCATGTCTAGATTTCTTTTATGTATTGTATGCTCCATCAAAACAAATTTTAAATACTTTATGACAAAGATACACATTTTTAATAAAAAAAAAAGTATACATATATTACGAATTTTGGTCATATCTGATGAGTTCATATTTTGATACATTTTATACCCTTATAATCTTAGTTTTTGGTAGTATATTTAACTAATATAGGGGAATAATTATTGTTTTATGCTTAAGTGGTAAAAATTGCATAAATATTATTATTTGAGCTAAAATGATATAAATTATATAAGTAAATTTAGAGCAAATTAATATTTATTAGTTTTTATTAATTTTATTTTGCATGTTTTTAAGTAAAAGAACTTTTAAAAAAAAAAAAGAAATAAGACCTTTGGACCAACGGCCAAAGGCCGAAGGCCCAAAGGCCTGGAAAAAGTAAACCAAACGAAGCCGAACAGCACGTCGAGGGGTAGCCGCCAGGAACGAGGTTCACACGGAATAAGAGAAGAAAAGTCAGCCGTAGGGCTGACGTGGAGGCAGGAAACAAGAATAAAAAGGCTCAAGGTGTGCAGCATTAAAAGTAGACGACGCGGAGAGCAGAGAGAAGGAGAGCCTTCTCAGGCTCGGGCGGCAGAGCCTGTCGAGAAAGAAAGGAGGCTCGAGGGGGGGGGGAGCGCGAGAGCCTTAACAGGCTTGAGCGAAGGACGCAGAGAGCAGGACGACGCACGGAAAAGGACGACGCTTGGGCACGGAATCCGAGGCATCGACGCAGCAGCTGTCAGGGTCGAATAAAGAAAAAAAGGAAAAGGATTATTGCACTGAAATCAAGCGTCGAGAAGGAAGAAAAATTAGATGAATAATTTAATACCCGGTAGAATTTATTTCAGATAAAATTAATTTTTATCTAAATAAATTCTTGATCTTTTATCCAAAATTAATTCTGGTTATTTCTTTCTCTTATTTTTAATTTATATTTTAGATATATATTTCTGTGTAATTAATTCTTTAATTATGGTTGGCTGATTATTTATTGTTAGGGAATGAATTGAAACCCTATATTATGATTTGAATTATAATTTTATTTTCTTTGTTTCGTGAGATTGTTTCTTGACTCTATATTAATTGCTATCGTTTATATGTATAATTCTGTCCAGTATAGTTTATTTGGTGCATGCCTTGTTCTGGTTCCTCATAAGTGACAGTATGTAGGATTATTTGCCTGCTAGGTGGTCATCTAAATATACTAGAATTTATATGTATAAATTGCAGCTAGGTTAGATAACAATTCACCTAATCGTTTTGTGATTCTAACCAAAGTAGTAAAACGTTTCGATATGTGTGAGTCAAGAAAAGGAAATACAGCTAGACATGCGTTTTGTACTAGTCTGGGTACTTAGATTGACAGCCTTCCACTTACACTTAATGCATTAAATCTAGTTAAATATAGGAGCCGCTTGTTGCTGCTATACTGCTAGTATTTAATAGGGTTAATATAGGCACGTGGTCGTATTAATTAATTAAGGGAAGTAATATAAGGTGTATGGACCTGCGTTTGGTGTGCAACTTGGTCGATCTCATTCTCACGATTAAAGGATGACTTAGAGATAATTATTATATTTCGACCTAATCTAGTGGTGGATTTTTATTTCCCTAACATATTTCTCATATCTGCGGTTTCCTATCATTTTCATTATTTTCGTTATTAGTTTACTTTATTTTATTTACTCCTTTATTATTATTTTTATAACCCCCATTAGTATTTTTCTTATTTATTTATTATGTGTTATTTAGGATTTTTATTTTTAGTTTTAGTTTTATTTCCAAGTTAGTTAATTAGATGTGAGCTCTCTCAATCTCCGGCTAGAACGATACCCTTATTTACCAGTGCTACAATTGACAACAAGAGGGTTTAAATTGCGTGTCGGCTACGGTCACACCAATATCCTAATAGATTATTACAAAGATACGTCTTTGACACTGCTGCTGATTACTAGGCTCATCAGCAGCAGCCTACCCCAAAAGCTACTATTCATCATGATCATG
Organism: Tamarix austromongolica; assembly: GCA_039764185.1. Taxonomy (NCBI): domain Eukaryota; kingdom Viridiplantae; phylum Streptophyta; class Magnoliopsida; order Caryophyllales; family Tamaricaceae; genus Tamarix; species Tamarix austromongolica. The sequence continues at coordinate 18,416,288 of CM077809.1, read as the reverse complement.
ATATCATACCAGTAACTGTTGAGGCTGCTACCTCTACGAACATAAGTACGTATAAATCTAACAAGAACATTTTGTTGAAAGTGTTTTAGAATGCAATTTGTGTTCATATGGGTAAAGAGAGGTTAGTTTACAACAAATCAGAAGTTTCATTACCACACGTAGTATTGGGAACATGATTTGTTTGTAATACGATAGTATATTCAGCATCAGATTTGCCTCTTCTTTATCTTTAGTCATTTATATATGGATTTCAATTAATGCTTAAGGGCAACTAACAGGATATCGCTTTTCCCATGCTAAAGTGATCATTTTTATGGATCAAAATTTAACTAGGAGGTAAGAGTAAGGTTGATGCGGATCCTCACCGTCATGGCAAATGAGTTTTATTCGGAATTTCAAGACATAAATGTCCGGAACTATTTAATGTGAATCCCAAAGATATAATATTTCGAAAAATTTCAGGCATCGTTGTCCAAAAAGGATCCCAACTCTACTAAAAAACTAATTAAAAAATGGAGGGTGACCTCCCATATATATACCGTCTAATATTCTCTAATTGTTGATGTAGGATAATATCAAAGATAGTTTTCTTTTAATATATTTTTTATTTTCCTTATTATTAAAGTCTCATGGCCTTTTTCACTTTCCTTGAATATTATGAGGCTAGAAGAACTATTAATTTATATATACATATAAATTCTGATTACCCTTACTTATTAATTTGTTGGCTTTTTATATAATGCAAGAATAACTAATAATTTATATATACATATTCATTGAAAAATATTTAAAATTAGGGTCATAAATTTTATAATTGCCACCACATTTTCAACAAATATAAACTCCATCAATAGATTAAAAAAAAGGCAAATTTTATAAAGTTTTAAAAATAATTTAGGAATATATTAACCTCTATTTTAAATTTAGGAGATCCTTAATAGGTTTCATTTACTTTGAAATATAAACTATTTGTAAATGAAATTTTGTATTTACAAATCAATTCAAAAAAATTAAATTTCATTTAAAAAGATCTAAGACTTCTAAGTAGTTTAAATAATCGTCAAAAAATAAGATAAAACATCTTACTTGTGAAAGCATAACAAAATTTGCTATTTGGTAAACATATTCACATCATTATAGCTAAATAATGTATAATCATTTAATATTTTGTTATCATTTTTTATTATGTAACTATTCCTTCATTACTAAAATCAAAAAATAAAAAATCTCAAGGGATATTTGATTTAACTATTTTTAAAAAGTGAAAATTAGTGCATCGCCAAACATAAAACTAGTAACCTATGAATGAACGCCTGTTACTAAATTAATTTGTATAAAAAAAAAAGAAACTATATTTGTTTATTGTATTTTTATAGAAATATGTTGTTAGAAATTTCTATTTTAAAAGTGATAAAATTTTATATTTAGTAAGTATATTTACATTTCTAAAAGTAATAATATTTTAAATTTAGTTAAGTATTGTACCAATATAAATTCCAATAATACTACTTATAAATAAATGTAATTATTGTTTACTTATAAAAAAATACTCATATCATAATTGAATAGGACTTAACTTAAAAGTAAATAAATATCACTTTACTTAATTTACCTAATTAAATTACTTTCTTAAAAGATATTTAAAAAATAAGATTAAAAAAATATAACTTAGCTTTAAATCCTACCTACTAGTGAACCAAATTATCGTGTGTATGTTTTGAAAATTGATGAACTAGTAAATAAATTGACCAAACCCAAAATCTCGCCAAAACCTACGCCATATTTGCTGAGCATTTTGGCGGGAAAGAGTCGGACAGTTTTCGATCCGTCGTGACCACGAACGGCGGAAGAAGCGGCAAAAGTGGAGAAGAGGACCAGGTAGAGACCTGGGTCCTGGGGGGGGGGTGCAGCCTGAACAGTACTATTCTGCAAGGAGGAGACAGGGAAAAATGAGCTGGTCGGCGAATGACGCGGCAGCTCCTGATCTGATATGTGAAATCGACAATGTCCAAGGCGTTGTCGACGCCCTCTCCTCCGTGCGTTGGAAACGCCATCAGGTTTAACACAGTTCCTTTTCCTCTATGAACTTTATCTTCATCCATTTTTTTTAACGATTAACTAATTGACAGACTATTTCTACTGTTTGTTTGGTCATAATAACTTATAGGGTTTCGGATATCGATTTCATCTTCTCGTTCTCTTTCTCTGCGCTAGGATGCTGTGGTGGAAATTTCTGAACATGGTATCGTTTTGATTGTAGAAGAAACTGGTTGTCTTCAAGCTAAGGTTTATCTTCAGAAAGAGGTACGTTTGGAATTTGGTCTAAACTTTTGTTTTCTTAGTTTTTATGTGAGAACAAATTATTATGAGTGTTCTTATCCCATAATTCACAATCCATTTGCAGCTTTTTGTAAAGTATGCATATACTGCCGAAGCACGCCCTAGATTTGGAGTTAGCTTGGGTCTTTTGGTTGATTCACTAAATACATTTTCAGCTCCTGGTCATTCGCACCTAATTGAACTCCTGTATCCTGGCCCTGACATGCAGCTTTTACTCAAGTATGTATAACGTCCGCTTCTAGTTTCTTTTTCCTTTTTAATATCTCCAAATTGAACATTTTCTTTGGTGCAAATTCATATAGGACATGTTAAAAAGTATTTAGCAACATGAGGGGTTTGGGCTATGGATATTTAGAGAGAGAGAGTAGAGAGAAATGAAATTGTTATTAGCTCCCAATTTATAGGAGTGAGCATAAAAGGGTTAAGGGGGATGGTAGTGGTCTTATGGGCCTTGTGTGGCTGCATCTCTAGGTAGATCAAGTCCAGCCCATGTAAGATTAATATACAAGCTATATCAGGGACATTCATTGTGTGCTTCATTTGCAAATGCTCCTTTGATCTTTGTCAATTTCTGAAGTTGCTGTATCTTGTATTGTCTTGTTATTAAAGGAGCCGATTTCTGCACTACAAGTAGTTTCTTTTTGGATTATGGTGACGTGATACAATTAACTACAGATCCATCTATTAACTGCATGCTGTATCAAAATGTAGCGGTTCATGTTTTTCCTCTCGTGAAAAAACAAGGGGAAACGGAAAATTCAGTTGAGAAGCACTTTTGGTACATACTGTACAATAACAGAAGTATATTTTCACCCATCATTTGCAAAGCATCTGGATTCTGAAAGAATATGAAGTGACCGTTTACCTTTCTGTTTTTATCAAATAATAGTTGCCAAATAAGATGAGCTAGGAAAACCCTCCTAGATTTTAGTCTATTGCACAGATATTTTTTAAAAAGAAAAAGTTCATGTCGATATACTTGCCTTGGCACTGTTGGTGATATCGGTCAAGTATGGACATTTGTGTTCAGCTGTATTACATTCTCAAACAACCTTGCACTGGAGCTAAAGAAACAGTTTGGTGGGGCGTGGGGTAAAGGATGGAGCGGCAGCTTCTTGCTGGACTATTTGGTTCACTGGCAGTCTTTTACAAAGTTAAGCTGTTATCCTTTTTCATAGACAATTGAAAAAAAGTATGTGAGATATAGCACTTTCAGGTTTTGAGCAAAGAAATCTCAAGCAACTATAGTACCTGAAAAGGAACCTTATTTTGCTATCATTTTACTATCAAACGAATGGCTTGGATTATTATGTTTTGAACTGGGTGAGGTGATTCTTCAATTTTTCTTAAGATCAGGCTCCATGATAAATTCCCTACTAGATGCATCTCCTGATGTGTAAATTGTCATTGTCAAATGATCATCCATGTGTGAAAAGTGATGGTTCTACTGTATATTCTCGGGTGAAGTGATATTTGAATGTTTTTTTTCCCTTATTAGGTCTGTTGATTCACTGGGTGCCTGCATATATGCCGATATCAGGACAAGAATCCCAGATACTATTTCATGGGACTGCAACTTTGAAAGTGCAGGAACTACTCCCCTTAGTTTTACTGTGAAGGTACCCAATATAGACCTATGCTATTAAAGTGTTTCAGCTAGCAAACCAAATCTGCCTAACATACCATGATTTCCAAAAGCTTGTTTTTTCAATACTGATGGTATCAACATTTTGACCAATCATTCTTATGCTTGAGTGATCTATATATAATCTGTCATTTCTGAGGACTGCTTATGTATGTCTGACACAATTTTGCAGCTAGTAAATACCTTACCTGACATTGAGCGTGCATCATGGGATTGATATAGTCGATTGTAGTGGTCCATAGTTGATTTCTAAAATTTTGTGTAGATTCATCAAATTTGTGTGTACGCTTGTTCACCATATGGTTTTGTGCATCATATTTTATTTTTCAATTTATCTGATTACTCTGCAGAGTGGGACTAAAAATCTTGATTTAAAGGGCTCAAGCTAATGGGGTTCACTTTACACAGAGATCCTTATTTTTTATGCACTATATATTAATTTACTAATGATTAGGTAAATTGTTGCCAAACATAGAAGCAAATCTGATTTTGAGAGTTTTTGTATCTGATTGCAAAGTACCGGTTAATCTTTCTTCTTTTTTAGCCTTTTATGTTTGCAAATGGAGTTAAATTCAACACATAACCAGCTGTATCCAGATCGAAGGTGTCTTTCTCTCTCTAAGCTGTAGCTGACCATGAGTGTTATGCACTATGTTATTGGGGAAGAAGTGTTGTTCTGGAATGTATCCTAAGGTTGTAATTCATTTCATTAGAAGATTATATTAATTTCCTAACATGTCATGTAATCCCAGTCTGCAGCTCTGAAAGAAGCTATTGATGATTTAGAATGGCCAGGATCTAGTATCCAGATAACATTACTGCCTACCCCTGCATCAGTAAGCTTCAAGGGTGAAGGCCATGGTGACCTGCAGGTCTGAGAAATAGCAGGATGAGCCCTTTTCTTTGTCCTTTAGTTTATTTGCAGATTGCCCTTAAAGTTGTGATTATGCTGCTTTTCTTGCAGATAGACTTCATGTATTATGCAAATACCGATCTTTTGGCTGCTTTCAGTTGTGACCGTCAAGTGTCTTATAGGTATATACTAGTATAAATTCCTTTTCTCCCACTTTTATGTTGTGATCATTATTATACACGTACTTATTGTCTTTTCATTGACAGGTATAAATATAAATTCCTCCGTGCAGTGACTTCAAATATGCCTAGTAGTGTAATTAAGGATAACCGTGGAAGCAAAGTGACCATTGGGCGAGGTGGGATGTTAAAAGTTCAGCATCTTGTCTCTGTTGCAAGACCACACATGTCGCACCCACACATTGATTCTGCCGGCTATCAACCACCAAGTAGGATTGCTTATATAGAGTTCTTTGTTAAACCAGAGGAGGAGGTTGATGATTATTAGGTATTCTCATTTTCCTCCAGTATTGAATGAGGGTGTCTACATTCTTCTTCGTGTATGTTTATGTAGTTGGCAGATCTGCATGACGTAGGCCCTGTTTGGAACTATTTATCAAAAGTAATTACTTATTTTTATAAATTTTTTAGCCTAAAATGTTATTAAAGTAATTATTTTGGATAAATACTTTTAATTAGTAGCTCCAAACAGGCTTGTAATTATGTGGATTTTGCATTACAGTAGGTTTATTCTACTGCGTGCTTAGTTAGCACTATATCTTGTCCGAGTTTTATTGCCTCGTTAAATCAGACAAGACACCATTTTGGAACAACTGAAAGGGAATAGTTTAGCAAGATGGCAAAACTCAGATTTTTTTTCTACCCACTGATGTGGGATGGTGAAAAATTAACTATAGCACAGCAAACAACTACTGTTGTGCCATTGGCATTGCTTCCAACATTTCTTACTTATGGCAGTTGCATACATTCAATGACAGTGGTGTTTGGTTTTGGTTGTAAACAATCAATTTCTTTCATTTTCTTTTAGTTGTTTGATTGTTAGGAAAAATTTGTGGAAAATAAAATCTTTGGAAAGTATTTGTGTGTGTGTGTGTGTGTTTGGTTTCCTGAAAAAAAAATCTATAAAAAGTTTATTATTATTATTTGAAAATCCTTATGCATCCAATTTTTTTTGTGTGTGTGTATATGCATGAAAATTTTCATGTATTTTCTATTAAATCATAGAAGTTTTATAAACTCAATACTAATACAAAAAAGAAGGGAAATTATAAAATATTGCATGAAAATCTGACAATAATTTCCAATTTTTTTTAAATATATATATAATATTTTATATTTTGTTCAATTTCAAATATGACAGGATAAACATATAAAATGAAAAGAATAAATGCATGCTTGTTAATAATATGCTTGTTAGTTTAGTAGAATATTAGTAATCGGTCATTTCATCTTTTATGAACACAACTATATTAATAAAAATAGTAATAAAAACAATGATAACAATAATAACGTTTATTATATATATATAAATCATTACTTCGTATTGCTACTATCTTTCATTTATATTATACTACAACTCAAGTTGGAATAAAAAGATGATGAAACAGATAATCAATAGAAAATAACTTAAAGCAAAAGCTAAACTAAGTCTAGAAATAAATAGAAATAATTATATTGTAAATGTCTTTCATTTATAATATACTATAAAGCAAGTTGGAAAAAAGAAGATGAAATAGATAATAAATAGAAAATAACTTAAAACAAAAGCTAAATTAAAGTCTAGAAATAAATAGAAAGTTAGAATGGAACTAGAAAAACAAAGGTAGATAGGGATATGCTATTGGTACATTTCAAACTCATTCTCACCTGTTTAGCAACATTGTTCAACGACCAACTAACCATCGACGGCTACGTGCTGTTTATTTCAACTATTTACTTAATATTATTGATAGGTATTAGAGTCCACAAAACCAAACTTCAACTACAATTAAGTTGGGGTGTGCCACAGGATTAAACTTATTAACAGCTTTTCAACTTATTTATCTTCTACATTATTTTGTTTTTACAATTTTTTCTCAACTTTATAAGAGGAAAACTTATAGATGATTTTTTTAACTTGTCGATGTTCTGTACTATATTATTTTATTTTTCAAAATTTTCCTCAGCTTTATGAGAGGAAAATTTTATTGTACAACTTTCTTCAACTTTTTCCTTATTACTTTCTTTATTTTAGTTTTTTCTTTCCCTGGTTTTTTACTAAAACCAAACAGAGTGTTAGAATCTCAACTTATTGAAAACTTTTTGTTGTTCGGTTACATGATGCTATTTGCTAGAGTGATAGAGAAAGCCTAAGAAAGGAAATGAGAGAGAGAGAGAGAGAGACGTTAAGAATCTTTAATGTCTACAATTTGTTAGTTTGTGCCTGAGTTATGGGCTATTGGGTCGAATTATTACCATTAGTAATATCTTTAAGCTTCTACTTGTTTCCAAATAAAAATGTAATGTCTTTAGTGTACTTTAGTATTCAATTAATATTCTTTTAAAAAAAATTATAAATGTAATTCAACAAGAATGATTATTTGTTTGAAATATTATATTGATGAATTGTTTAATTGATAAAATTTCATATGTAGAGACACACACCTCCAATTGAAAAACAATTATAAACAGTGGTGAAAATTGGAAAAAGATGGAGGTAATTAACAACTGTGTAAACTATAACCATTTATGTTATAAAAGACAATTTAAAATTTGGCCTTCTACAATGAAATGAAAATATAAACGAGATTTAAAAAAAAGCACGAAATAATAGACAATAGCTTTAATTTGTATCTGCTCTCAAAATTACACTATAGATGATCGTTTTAACTCAAACTCGTCCTTCATTTCCTTACTATTTTTCAAACCTTTTCACTAAGATATAAACAATGGTTATATATATATATTCAAACCACCGCAATTTCTCTTAGCAAGCATATTTTTTTAAACATCATGCTAAGGTATAAATAATGATTTTAACCTAAAAAATTCATCTATAAAAACATAACCTATTGTCAGCACTTTTGCAAAAGTATTTTAAGATTTTGAAGATTGGTTCATGAATCACTTTAGAAAAAAAATTAAGAGTCAATTTTTGAGAAAACGTATTTACTCTACAATATGGATATCATTGAAAAACTTATTAAACAAGAAGTCCCATGCATTTTTTGGATCTCAATTTTGAGTTTTCTACAAAAAGTTATATCTACTTTATTGTATGATAATTAAGTTAAAATTTTATGGATGAATGAATATTATTCGCATATTTACCTTGATGATTTAGATTTTAATTATGTTTTTAATTTCTTAGTTATTAAGATTAGTTTGTAGTGATATTAAATGGTTAATTATTTTACTTAATCATTAAAAAGTTAGATAAGATTTATCTTTTATCTTATTAAGATTTTGTTAGAATTTAATTGTTATTGTCTTAGGGTTTAGTTAGTTAATATTTATGAGTTACTATTTGTATAAATAGTAATTTATTAATTAGGAGTTTTAATCTTATTTACATTTAATTTGTCTTATTAATGAAGATATTACATGAGAAGGTGGACATTAGCATGCAAATATCTTATATGAACTTGCATTATTTTCTCATGGTGAATTTGAGTTTTAAGAAAAACATATAATCTTTGTAAGTTCTTTCTTATTTTATTAATTCTATGTGAGTGATAAATTAAAAAAAAACTTTTTATTAATTCTATGTGAGTTAATACAAAAGTTATTGAGTGAAATTTATTATATTTTCTTCATTAGAGATCATTTGAGAGTTATCTATTTGAAAATTTTAAAGTTAGTTTGAATAATTTTGTATATTTCTTCATTCATACCCTTGTGTTATAATCGTCGATTACATAAAATCATGTCAATTTTGCTTAATTCATCCATAAAACCACTTGTTCACCAAACTATCACTTCTGCTACACATCAAGCACCACATACAAAACATGCATACATATATTTAATTTGATACACAAGCATCATTGTTATGTTTCCCATGCATATAAACAACTTAAAGTCTATAAAATATAATCAACTATATACACGATCGTACATAAAAAAAACCTCTTATTAATAAAAAATAATCAAGTATACTTGATTATATATATAAAATTAATGCACAAGCATCAATGTTGTGTTTATCCCATTAATAAAGACATACCTATATCAATGAAAGACCTACAATATTACAAATAATTAAGTATACACGCATGTACCTTCATTAATCAAAAAAATTATGTGTAATTGAAGTCATTAGCTAGCTAGTTCAAAGATAAAATCTAGTGACTCTTGTCTTACCTTGTTAACTTGGGTGTCAAAAAATCTCACATCATCATTTGATGTACCTAAGAAAATAAGAGAGATCACAATTGGTATGGTTATAAGTATTTAATTGAAAAAACAATATCAATAACTATATATATAGTAATCAATATTTACCTCTCAATATCTCTTCCATGGTCTTGTAATGATTTCTCTCTTATATTTCATAACAAAATAGCCACAATTATCCCTGTCTCTTTACTTTGGACACCACATTAATTGAAATGTGCATATTAATTTGTTAGAACTATACTAAAAAGTAAACATTAAAACATAGAAAATATATAAAACAATTATTTACACAACATCATGTAAATCCATTGGTGTTTAGATCGCTCTTTTTGATTATCTAGGTTGTTCTTAAATGGCATAATTAGTGTATAGAGACATATTAATTATATAATATAATGAGTAACTCATAAAATAAATTTATTAAAGTTAGAAATTAGGTAATTATTTATTAGTTAATTTTTGTGGATTGTCATTTTATTTTAGACTTAAGGGGTCAAACTTACATGTGAATCTTCTTGATGGATTTAAAATGGTTAAAAATCGATGTTCATTTAGAGAAAAGAGGCAAAAATAAATTGACGTGGATCCACCCTCATTGCTTTGATCATATAGTCCACATGTTCTTTGATATCCCTATATAATATCAACTAATGACATACGAATCCATATATATAGTCATCCTCTTCACTTACAAATTTGTCTCTTAGTAAACTATAATAAAATAATTATGTAATCATGTGTTAGAAATAATTTTAAAATTATAATAGTATTGTTAAATATAGCTATGTATTAAAATTGAATGAAATTATACTTTATGGATGACTTTATATGTTGATCTTATAGTCAACCTCTAGCTAACAAATAGACAACATCCTTAACTCCTTAGTCTTGAAAAACAATCGCAGTGGTAATTCAAATTGTATTGTCAAATCTTAAGTATGCAAGACTTCATTAAAATACATCCTCGTCCTATGGAGAAACTCTGAATATTTGATAGAAGGTGTGTTGTGCTTTCCACACAATACCAATCTTTCCCTCTCTAATTCCTTGTCTTGTTGCTCCTTAAGACTTAGTTTCCTCCATTCAAAAATTATTATCCTAGTCAAAATGAAGGAAAAAAGGTTAATATTCAAAAATTATTATCCTAGTCAAAAGGATAATTACATCACATGGCCATCTAAGTAACTCAAATTTGAAGAATAAGAGATTAGGATCGCTATCTTTCAAAAATGGTAACTTTAAGAAAACATATATGTTGTAGATGTTGTTGGGATTTACTTGAATAGTGCCATGATCTAACAATCTCTCCTAAAAGACATGAGTGATTCCTTAGGTGACAATATCCCTTTCTTCTCATGTCTTAAGATTGCATGAATATTTAACTTATATTTAAGATTTTCATTAATTTCATATATATCAACCAACGCGCTGAATATCCTTTCATTCATGAACTTTGGCATTCTTTCCTCCATCCTTTGGTGGCTAGTAATTAAATTTGTTTGACTTGTTGTTAAAGTATCCATTTTGGTGCTTAGATGGTTGACTTCTTTTTTGTGAGATTGTAACTAGGGAGTTGTTCAGAAGTATCTGATTCGACCACTTTGCTCATTGGTCCCCAAATCTTAAGTGAGGATATCATTTTGACTACTTGGCGACTTTATTTTCGTAGCCCAAACCTCGTCCTATTAGAAAAATATCATAGTTAAAGGTAAAAATGATATCCAAATGATATTGAGAAGTAAATAATACTAAGTTCTTACAATTTTATCAAAGATTTGTTGGATTGATTCAGTGGCAACCTTTTTTATTATATTATCTATCCTAACCCTCACCTAGATATCAAATTGTATAGGACCTGCATATGGAGTACATTCCTCTTCAATTAATTCTTTTGCATCATTCTCTTTAAGAATAGTGTTAAAAATTAATTTAATTAATATAGATTAAAAATAGAAATATTCAATGTATAATGATCTAATTTATTTATTTACCAACTCCTTTCTTGCAGCATTATTGAGTTCTTATGAGGGTAAATACTTTTTTTTTGTATTTTTATTTCCTTTTATACTCTTCTCCTGTCACCGATAACATACAAGTTATAGAGAAAATCAATGTATATATAATCATTATTATTTAAGACATATTATATAACTTGAGTCGTTACATACCTTAGCTTCTTAAAAAAAATTTAAGTTAAACAAACTCAACCCTTTGTTAGGATGTAATCACATACTAATAATTTCTTTGTGTTTGTGATAGGTAGGTTACTATTTCAATCACCATTTAAATACAAGTTAAGTTAGACTTAAATTATTTCTAAGATTTGATGCGCTTTGGAAGTATAATTTTCTTATAACGTTTAGACACATCAAAACCACTATATATCACAAGAGAAATAAATATTATTAGTGTATAATTTAAATTAGTTAGTATATAAATGCTCATTATACTTGCATATGTGCCCATAAATTATTCTTCAACTCATTAGATACCTTTTTCTTGTTAGAAATCATAATGGAAACCATTGCACAAGCTCTAGCATTTGTATGGCATATAGAATGTATCATTCTTTTCTATTGACACCTCTTCATTATTAATCTCACAAACTACAAATATATGAAAAATTAATATTTAGAAATGAAGAGACATGCAAGGAGAACGTGCCCCACGCGCTAGGCTCTTTCGGATGTTTCACTGTTCGATCACCGTGGAACCGTTGCTCGCCCAACAATGTCCATGGCGAAGAGGAAGGCATAGCATAAATCTAATCCCAAACCGGTGTCTCCAGCCGCATTTGAGAGTCATCAATCGGCGATGAATGATGTTTCCATAGGAGCCCCAAAGAAGTTGTTTGACTAGAGTATGGAGGAGTTTGGACACAGTTCTGGTCTGGCTTCGGAGCTCGTAAGTGGAAAACTGACTGATTTTTCCCCGACAACGGAGGGAAACCGATTGGAAGTTGAGGAGCCCCCAAAGGAAAAGTTGACATCTAGCTGGAAGGAGATACTCCTAGTGAACCGTTGCCCTGAAAAGGGCATGAACTTGAAATACGTACCACCGACTATGGTTGATGAGGTATTGAAAGCAGAGATGCAGGAGTTGGAATTAGACAAGGAGGCTAGACGGTGGAGAAATGTGGTGGTAGGATATGTACCTGGTCCATGTCCACTCCATACCCATATGAAAAAATTTGTGGCTGAACAACGGTCGTTTCTCCCCAATGTCCCAGAGGTCTTGTCCCATGACCATGGTTTCTTTTTTTTTTCAATTTAAATCATCTGATGACATGAACAGAATCTTTGAAAGGCCCTTTTGGAACTATGGCATACACCCCTTGCTTGTAAGAAGGTGGTCACCTAAACTGGATCTTTCAAAGACTGAGTGGAGAGTCATGCCCCTTTGGGTTGTTCTGCCCGGATTACCTCTTCACTTATGGTCGGATGATAGCCTAAGTAGAATTGAGAGTATCCTGGGCAAACCAATTTGTGCTGATCAAATAACAGCAATGCGAGGGAGAATTTCATTCCCTCGTCTCCTGATCGAGATTGATGTGAGTAATCCAGTTGTAGACCATGTGCAGATTCTGTTACCAAATGGTGAGGTAGTTAACCAAAGAGTGGAATACGAATGGCGGCCAAAATTCTATCACCACTGTGACCTTGTTGGGCATGACGCAGGTCAATGTAGAAAACAATCTGGGGGCAGAGTAGGGTAGATAACAGAGTTTGGGTTCCTAAGCCTCAAAAGTCTCAGGTCAAAGAGCCGAGCCAAGGAGATCCAAAGGAACAAACTAAGTTTCCACCCCCTCTAGAAACTGAGAAAATTGATGTTGGTAAAGCCTTAGTGCCATCATGTGACAAGACTGGAGTTTCATGTCCTGGGGAAGTCTATGAAAACAACAAAAGCATCACTGTATCTACTGGCCCTCCTACAAAGTTGTCTATTGCTAGGGTGGCCCAAGAGAAAGGGAGAAGATCAGAGGATATTGATAGAGGTGGGGGTTCATTGCCCCTACATATACTATGAATTTAGCTGTATGAAACATAAGAGGGCTGAACAAAGCCCTCAAACAAGCTGTTGTGAGACAATTTGTCAAACAACACAAAGTAGAACTATTGGGGTTAGTGGAAACTCGTATGAAGGAGAATAAGGCCCGACCTATTCTAGACAGATTGCAATTGGGATGGGATTGGTCTCACAACTATTCGCATCATTCAAATGGGAGATTTTGGCTGCTTTGGAATGCTGCCATCTTTGACGTTAGGGTCATCAGCAATATGGCTCAAGGCATCCACACCAAGGTTGTGGACCTTAGAAGAAATATTAGTTTTGAGTTGAATGTTATATATGGCTTCAATACGGGTCGTCTTAGACATGACCTTTGGACATGGCTTGAACTATAGAATGTAGTATTCATCAGCCTTAGGCCATCTTAGGAGATTTCAACATTGTGGCATCTGAATCTGAAAAACTTGGGGGCGATGTAAATAAAAATGATGTAGATGATTTCACACATTGCATACATCATTGTGGTCTCTGTGAATTACCAACTATTGGTCCCAAATATACTTGGACGAACAAGCAGGAGAGCGGGACTAGGATCTACAACAGACTTGACAGGGGTTTTGGAAACATTCAATGGCTATCTCAGTTTCCTGCTTCCACCTTGCAGATCGAAGCCCAAGTCATCTCTGATCATTGTTCCCTTCTACTTCAGGTGGATCAGCAAGAGACTAGTGGACCCAAACCTTTCAAATTTCATAACTACTGGGCTGACAAAGAGGAGTTTCTACCCTTAGTTCAAGAGATATGGAAAACTGCATGTCTTGGGTCTGCTATGTACAAGATTGTTACCAAGATAAGAGAGCTTAAGGGTAAGTTGAAGGAGCTGAATAAGGGTCACTGGGGGCATGTGTCTGAGAAATCAAGGAGAGCACACTTTGAATGGCAAGAAGCCCACAGAAGCCTCATGCAAGACCCTTTAAACCAGGATTTGATCAAGGCTGAAAGAGAGGCCTCTCTCAAATGGCAATCCCGTGCAACTGAAGAAGAACGTTTCTTTCAGCAAAAGGCACACATCTAGTTTGTGAAATTGGGGGATGGAAATAACAGGTATTTTCATGCTATAGCCCAAGGTAGAAGAGTTCATAATAGAATTAACAGACTTTATGATGATCATAACCAATGTATATTGGGAGAGGACAAGATAGCAGCAGCGGTACAACATTTTTATGGTAATCTTCTGGGTCAATCTGTTAAAACCCAACATATTGATCCTAATGTGAGCCAGAGAGGGGGAACCCTGGCACATGAAAGCAGACTTCAGCTCATCTCTAAACCTACAGCCCATGAGGTGAAGAAAGCTGTGTTCTCAATGGAAGATATGACAGCCCTTGGTATAACCCCCATTTTTTCAAGAGAGACTGGGATATTATTGAAACAGATATGGTTGAATCTGTAAAATAGTTTTGGAGATCAGAGAGATTGCTTAGCCAAATCAACAGCACTGCAGTAACCCTGATCCCCAAGACAGCTGGTGCATGTAGAGTAAAAGATTTTCGTCCCATAGCCTGGTGTAATGTGATCTATAAGATCCTGTCCAAGGTTATCTCAAACAGATTGCAGAATATCATGCATGAGGTGATAGAATGCTCCCAGACAGCTTTTGTTAAGGGGAGAAATTTGGCCAATAATGTGCTTCTGACTACAGAGCTGATTAAGCACTATAATAGGAAAAATATATCTCCCCGTATGGTTTTGAAGGTAGATATACAGAAGGATTATGACTCCATTGAGTGGACCTTTATTTACCAGGTTTTAACTCAATTTGGTTTCCCCATTAAGATTATCAATCTCATCTCACAGTGTATTTCATCTGTTAGAGTATCTTTCAACATAAATGGGTCTCTCACAAAGCCTATGCAATGTAAGAGAGGATTAAGGCAAGGAGACCCCTTATCTCCTTATCTCTTTGTCCTAGGCATGGAGTATCTACAAAGAAGCTTAAGAGGGCTATGGCAGGAGGAGGGTTTTGAGGAGCATCCTGGGTGCCAGAAAATGCAGCTTATTGACCTATGCTTTGTTGATGACCTGTTTCTATTTGCTAAGGCTACTCCAGCTTCTGCAATTCTCCTTAAAGCTTATTTGGATGATTTTAGTAGAAGATATGGCTTAAACATTAACCCTTCAAAGAGTTCTGTATACTTGGGAGGGGTCCTTGCTACAAGGAAGAATTTCATCCTCCAAGAACTTGGTTGTGAGGAAGGTGTTTTTCCCTTGAAATACTTGGGGGTTCCATTGGAAACCTCCAGATTGAGGGCTCAACAATACTCTCCTTTAGTTGATAAACTTCTAGCTAAATTCAAGAATTGGTCTACTAGATTCCTCAGCTATGCAGGGAGAATTCAGCTTATAAATTCTGCCTTGTTTGGTATTCAGAGCTTTTGGGCCCAGCTGTTCTTATTGCCTAAATCTGTCATTCACAGGATAGAAGCTATTTGCAGATTCTATCTATGGTCAGGCTCGGATGGTCAGAGTAAAAAGGCTTTGGTAGCATGGACACAAGTTTGTTTTCCAAAGAGGGAAGGAGGTTTGGGGATAAAGGATGTGCACAACTGGAACAAAGCAGCAATTGCAAAATACTTGTGGCAATTGATCTATAAAAAGGAGAATCTCTGGATCAAATGGGTGCATGAATTTTATATAAAAGGCCAGGATATATGGCCCTATGAATGCAAGGTCCATCACTCCTGGACCTTTAAAAAAGTGATGAGCTTGAGGTCTGAAATAGGACCTCTTCTCAACTCAGAGGACTATGTCCAGCATGGAACTTACTCTACCAACAAAGTGTATGCCAAGATTAGACCACGAGGGTAGGATGTGGACTGGTATTACCTAGTGTGGAAGCAGGAGGGGTCACCAAGGCACAAGTTTATCAGCTGGCTCACTTGCAAAAATGCCTTGCTTACAAAGGAAAAGTTGTATAGATGGAATGTTATCAATAATGGGAGCTGTGAAACCTGTGGTAGAGCTGCCGAATCAATGGATCATGTTATGGTTCAGTGCCAAATAGAAACTGAGTGCTGGAGGAAAATTCTGAATTGGCTAGGATGGTGTCATTGGAGCACAAACTGGATGCAGTTATTAGCATGTCTTATCAAACACACCAAGAGAAGGCAGGGGAGAGCTGGGCTGTTGAGAATGGCAGCTACTGCAGTGATATATGAACTTTGGTATTACAGAAACCAAGTTATCTTTCGAGGTAGGAGATTGCAGGATCATGAGATTGTTAGGAAAATTATGACACATGTGTATATAAGAGTCATTCAAAGCAAAAGTTATAGCAAGTATAGGAATAGCTTAGAGGAGCTGGATATATAATTCCTATCCTCGTTTCCTCTGGCTCCTAGCTGGATGAACTTTGTATGCTCATTTTGGTTATTAATGAAAGCTTATTAATTACCAAAAAAACTACAAATATATTTTTCTTGTGCCTTAACTTAGCTACCTTCTTCATCTACACCCATTTTTATCTTTACTTTAGTATCTTTATGCCTTGGTCATCGTGAGATGCCAACCCTTCATAAAACTATCAAAGAAACACAAATTTTAAATTTTAATAAGGCATTTATTAGTTTTTCCTATTTCACAAAGAAATCAAGTAAAATTCCATAAACTAGATTCTCTTTCCAATATTTTAAAATGAAAAAAATAAAGCTAGCATTATAGAAATGAGTATAAAATTCCAACAAAGTTCTTGATTAGTTTACCAAATAATGGGGAAAATGAAAATATTATAAAATTCTACAATCACATACTAGTAAATAATACTCCAAGCAATACTCAAATCAATAACAATATTGTGACAAATCATATAACTAACCAGCTAATAGGATCCAATAATATGTTCTCCTTATTGATAAAATAGTGTCAACCAGCCAAACAACAGAACATGTAAATTATGTATACCATAAGATAGTAAACAACACTCCAAATAACACTTAAAACCACTTTTAAATCTTATATAACACATTAAAGAATGAAATTATGCAAAAATATTTAAAGAAAACAAAAATATTTAAGCATAGAGAACTATAGTTTATGTGGAATAGTTAAAAAAATGGAGAAAAATACAACCTGGAGTAAATAGATGATGACCAATGTGAAAAGGAGAAAAAGATGACGACGACCATCAGCGAAGAAAAATTTAAGTGGAAGAAGTGTTAGATGCTCTTTGTGACGTTGGAACTTCTTTCTTCTATGATTGAGTAAATATATGAAAATAAAAATGTAAGTAGGTTAAATTTAATAAAGAGGGAAAAAAATAGTTATTGAGGCATAGATGATGGTTATAAGTTAAAGGTGTCATTTATACCCTGCATTTTTTTTATAAAAAAAATCCTACTAAATTATAGATGACATTTTTAAAATAAAATTGTCATCTACATCCTTCCTTAAATTACTCCTTTTAGGAGACACAATAGACAATTATTATAATTGTAGAACCATCATCTACAGTTTTCTGCAATAACATTGCTTTTTCTAACCCACTCCAGGTTTTACTAGATGAGTTATATATAGTTGATTTTGGTACAACAATCGTATATAAGTTTTCATCTATTTGTAATTTTGTAGTAATGATATATTATCATTTTTTTGGTTCCCAAACATCCTTATTATTGTGTCACCATGCATCCCTAATTCTCATGTCCACTCTTTTTTATTTGTTCAAAATAGAAAGATAAGAAGGTTAAGAGTTAGTTTGTTTTGAGGTTAATCTAGATTAAGTGAGGTTAAATTTATTTTTGAAACAATGTAAATATGGGTGGAAGGGGGATGAGGTACCTAAGTAATGCACTAAATTTAAACCCTCGATCTACAATGTGGGGGTAAGGATCATGGGCTGATAAACCAAGTGACGTGCCCCTTTTTATTTACTTCATTGACAAATCATTTGTGGATTGAACCTAAGTTAGGTTAGATATAAAAGTTACCTAGTTTAACCTAAATTCATTATGAAATTATTAAAATTTAAATTGGTGTTTAAATGAATTTACAGTTGATATCTCACTCTTTTTTTGCTATTGACCTCTATTTATCTCGATCTAAACAATGTTTAAAAAATGTGGAAAATTTCCATATGTTTTATTTATAAATTGAATGCTAAATAAATAACAGTTGAAAATGAAGAGATAAATGGAGAAGACTAAAACCATTTGACATATTCTTTCAGCAATTTAACCTATGACATAAAGATTCATAAATATAAAGTTATAAAAATGCAAAAAATAAAAATATTATATATTACTCTATAATTCTATAATTATTGTAAATATAATATTTATATATTGTGGATGTACAATTTATGAATGTGTATTATATTAAATCCTAGGTTTAATACTCATATTATTACCGTAAGTTATAACAGCTTTCCATTATGATTCTATCCCTCAACTCTACATATTATCATCCACCTCCTTTCATATTATCTAAGTCCTTTTTCATTATGAATGTAATAAGTATGAGTATTATAGATATGAGATATTGTAAACTATAATTGTAAGAGATAACTCATACTTATCAATAAGTTTATCAATATTACAACACGTTATCAATACGATTAGCCTCTAACTTTTCTTTTCTCCTTATATGTTACTCATCATCTCCTTAGTATAATCTTTCAAAGATTAATTCTATATTTTTCATTCATATTAATCCCGCCCCTTTCTATCAAATATCTGATACTAATCTATGATTCACTAGTCCATGGAGTTAATCTTGTCCAGAATTTTGGGGTGTCCATAAGCTAATGACCATAGAGTTGATATATTGTTCAGTCAGTGCTTAATAAAAGGAAGTGATATATTTTTGTTAGTTATCGTTCTATATGAATATGATTATTATGTGTCACATACGACTAATCTACCATGTTTGTTTGTTATGTGAGATCTCAATTTGTATAGGCATATAAAAGGTCACATATATGATATATATTAAAATCAAGAAAGTTTTAAGAATATTAATCCCTCATTCAATTTGAATTGATTAAGCATTTTAAGGAGAATATAAAATTAAAATAGGCTTGGAACAAGTGAATCTCATTTTTATCTCTCCCTTACTTTATTCTTATGCTAATTGATATTTTTATCAATTATAATTGTATATATTGGAAATGAAAATTTTATTATATCTATCTTGATTTTTAGATTTTCCTTCCAATTATGAGATGGATGATAGAGATAAATGACGGTTAAAGGCTAAAAGTCTTCCGTTTAATAAACTCAAATTAGATCTAAGATGATCAATTGAAAAATCAAAAGTGATGAATTGGCGACCACATAGTCCATCACCATATGTAGGTCTCCATCACATAAAGATGATGGAAAAATATTTAAAGTGGAAATGTAAAGATTACATCAATTTAAAAGTGATGGATTTGCAGTCTCATTACCCATCACCGTGTGCATTAAATTGATGGATAGGTGGCTTCGCTGCTCATCACTATATACATATCTCATTACCTAAAGTTGATTGGAGAATAAAATGTTAAAATCCATTACCCAAAGTTATTGGAGGGTCACTAGAAGTGGCTAAAATTTTCCACGTATAACTAGAGTATGGATGGGTGATTTCATAAGTGTCGGTATAAGCATAAAGTTCCCAAAAAAATATATTATTTCCAAGTATGTACTTGAGGTACAAAATGATATGGCATAATTGAGGTGAAAGTCGAAAGCTTCACCTAATGATTAAATGATCCTGAATATCTTATGCACAATTCAATCATGAAGATCGAATAATTAAAAGGTGATTAATAACTTATGTGCAATTTAATCAAGGAGATCAAATAGTTAAAATTCTTTCAAGACTTATGCAATATCAATTAAGAAGATCGAATTATTTGGTAGTCTATAGACTCTCACACTAATTTTATTTTTTCACTTTCTATTTATACAATTTTAGTTCTTTCAATTTAGTTTTTTTCAATTTTAATTTTCACAATGTTTGAAGTATTTGTTCTAATCACAAATTAGTGATGATAAAATTTTGCATAATTTTCCAACTAATTATTCATGAGATTATTCACCTACTTTGCAATCAGTAGTAGTTAAAACCTACGATAGTCAAGTCTCCTCCACCACTGCAGTGGTCAGAATATTTACAATAGTCTCCCTATTATTTTATAGTTTTAGTGGGTAGAGAAATTTGATGGTTAAAGCCTAAATCTTCCTATCCAATAAGTAGTTTGATGGTTGAAGCTTGAAGATTCCCATTCAATTATTAGTGTAATGGTTGAAACATGAAGTGTTCCATTCGATATAGATAATTTAACAGTAGAGGCTAAAGGCTTGCCATCTCATAAATTAAATATGATCTAGAAGATCAATTTATCCAATTTAAATGTCATTGTACATTTTATTTTAAGGATGAAGTATTTTATGAGCTTATAATTGGTAAGAATGTACATGTGTATGTGGTATAATAAAATTATTAAAGGATTTTATGAAGAAAAAGTTGGATAGAAAAATTGTACATAATATAGTAACTAAGGTTTTGGATAACTTACTATGGTATATGAGTATTTGATGGCATTGCTACCATCAAGATCAGTTAGAAGTAAGTCTGAGATAAATGCACAATATGTACATTTGGCATATGTAGAGAAACTAAAAGGTGTTACTAACCAGAAGTTAGTAGACCATAAAATATTAATTTTGTGGCATTAGAAATGAAATCATATTATTACAACAATGATAAGAAATATTATTGAAGCTTGCACATACACCCACTTAGAATCTTGAAGATTCTTTTTAATTGGTGATATCATATTAACGACATATTATTTTTGGCAAAATTTATAGTCAAGATAATGTAAGAAAATGCAAAAATATCCTATGTCCTTGATAGAATTCATGTTGACACATGTGAACCATTTAAATTTACTATATTATACAATGATGCATCAATGTAAGGTCACATGTTATATTTTGCAACTGATATTGTTGCATTGATACAAAATTAGATAGACATCCAATTGGGGTAAAACTGCAATATATGCTTCAAGTTGGAAACAAAATGACATGGTAGAGTCATTGATTGTGCATTTTATTCATAGACCCTTATTAGTAAGGTTTAGAAGTAATATGTCAATATGAATGCAATGCTTTTTGGTACGTACTAATCACATATCACATTATCTCTCAAGTCAGGCTAACTGGAATGAACTTGATGTTTATTTTAAAATATTAGATGAATGTGTTATGTTCCAACAATCCTCCATGAATATTAAAATTAAACCACAAAGAAGGTTAAGAATGTTTGTTTCCTCAGGCTCAGGGGGAGAAAAGAGAATATTGAGATTGTAAAGCAATTAAGCACTTACAAGGTGCCTTCTATGAGATATGCAACCAAAGGAAAATCAAAATGCACTTGATAATGCTTATATTTGTGTGATAAAGCTTAGCTACAACTTGCGTTTATTATGGCCAAGAAATTATGAATCTCATATGTGTTTTGAATAAAGTTCCAACTCAAACATAAGTCTTTATGGTAACTTCAAATAAGTTAATGACAAGTATGGTACAAATAAGCTAGAAGCATATGATATGGATCAAAAGAGATAAATTCTCAAAATAGGATTTATAATCCTTGAAAAGGATGGAAAACTTGTCATAATGGGTCGATATGTCCCTATGGATAGAATTTGATAATAGATTTTGCCGACGAATGAAACATCCATAAATTATCCTTATGTTGGTATAAAATGGTATGATGTAGACATTAGTGATGTCTTTAACTAATAAGTTGCAAATGATCATGGATAAAAGTGATAAGTATCCTTGATTAATTATAGTATGTTATGGGATAAATGATTGATGAGTTGGAATAGTCAAATGTATCCGTTTAGTGAGCGTGATTTATATGGATAAGAAGTCTAACATTTAAAGGTATCAAACCAATTGAATATAACTGGGTGCTCACAAAAAAATAATTTAAAAGTCAATTTAGTGATATATGCCTTTGTACAAAAGCTAGATTTTTGTCACCGATAGAGTTTTTACTAGTGAATTTTTTAAATGTAAGCACTATTAAAGTGTGATTGTATATATAAACAAAATCATCCTTAATATAACATATGAAGAAGGCGTACTAAGTTGAGGGGAGAAAACTACACTATTTTTCTTAGTCATGGTTTTATGAATGTGTATTGTATTAAACCCTATGTTTAATACTCATATTATTACTATAAGCTTTAATAATTTTTCCAGTATGATTCCACCCCCTTTTTACGTATCATTTACCTCCTTTCATATTATCTAATTTATTCTCATTATATATATAATAAGTATAGGTATTATATATATATGGGATGTTGTGAATTGTAAATGTAAAAGAAAACTTATACATATCAATGAGAATAAGAAGTTTCATTATCTCTTCATATCTATATTGTTATGTATCTTTTTTTGAGTTATTGATATTACAACAATAATATTATATTAAGCCAAGACTTCTCATGTATCTATTTACTTCCAACATTAGTGGTCGTGACCATTAGCCACCCCATAATTTTTATTTTTTAATAATATTTTAATAGAATTTTTTTATCTACTTCGGAAAATTTTTATATTTTAATTCTTTTGAGTAATTTGTTTCTCTTATTCGATAATAATTTATTTCAAATCACCCACATAAAAATTTACATTGATAAAAGAAAATACATCTACCAATAATAAGACACGGATAGCATGATTTTAGAATTTATGTGATTTAGATTTATTTTTTTTGTAGTTTATTTTTATGATTGAAATTGATCTAATTTGAATTAAAAAGTTAAAAATTATTATAATTATTTTATTTTTATAATTAATATTTTTTATTCTATTACTATAATCAATTATATTATTATTAATTTTTTTATATATATTTATTATTAAAATTGCACTGATCTAAACTAATATCATAAATAAACACTGAAAATAAGTCAATAGACTGAATTTATATGGTGAGGCCATCCATTGACATGGGTTCGAAAATCAACAGTTGACAATGGTTGATGGCTGGCCGGCTGGCCCAGTAGGCCACTATCATACTCTAAATAACCGTAAATGATGTTGTCACTTGTCACTGTCAGTGGCAAGTTGGTGAACCACCGATGCTTCTTTTTGTCTCTCAAATCAACACAATAATAATTACTGGAGTACAAGAAATGACAAAAAAAAAAAAAGGAAGTGGAAAAGAAAATGGGGACGAAAGTGACATTATTTATGGCTCCCAGAACAGAAGGCCCTACTGAGACAACGTTCAGTTAAGGGCCTACTAAGATGCGCGGAATGAATTATAATCGATACAAACCTGAATTTTTAAAAATTAACTAAAAAAACCCTAAATTTATAAATTTACTAATGAGATGATCTTTAGTTAATTTTAAAAATTAATGGTATCAAACTGTATAGGTAAATCCCATTTTACCTTTATCCTTACTCTTTACTTTTAACTAAAAATGTTAGTTGAAAACTTATAAATTATAGATTACTTTGATTAAACTTTTTTTTTAAATAGCTTATAAATTATTAAAAAACTACTTATCAAATCATTTAAAAAAAAGGTTAGACTAAGCTACTTATGAAGCTAATTTTATCCTTGCTTAAACACACACGTCTACCCCTCCAACTTTCACACTCTCCCTCCTCCCTACCCCTCGCATCGCATATGATCTGTTTTCATCCCTTCCCCACCCCAAAATTCATTCTCTCTCCTTCCCCAAAGCACAATAATCAACTAAACACCTGTTCATGTAATACTCTACAGCAACCTCACGATTGCCGCCTCCACTCGGCATCACAAGCACCCATTGGTTTTCTGGGAATTTGAGAGTTGGATGGGCCTTCTCAAAATCCTCGATTTTGCTCCGTCTACTGTACAGCCTTAAAAGGAAATCCACATATTACGAAATCAATTAACAAAGTTTAGCCAAAAATTAAATTTCGAGGAAGAATGATTACGTCCCAGAAAAAGGAAATGCACACTCTTTCTCTGGACGAAGGGGTCCAAACTCGGACGAGCAGAGGCAGGCCATTGAGATTGAGTGCCTGAAAACTGTAATATTCGCCTTCGACAGGGACCAGAGTGTTTACGAATTAGATATGGAATATTTTAAATATATGGTAACTAACTATTCAGTAAAAATAAGTAAATGTACAAAATGTTGTATATTTGGAAAAAAAAAATTTAGATATCAGACAATTTGAGTATCTAAAATTTTAAATCAAATAATAAATAATTCGTCGGATATTTAAAATTTTTAAAAATTATTCAATAAAAATATAATAAATTAATCTAATATGAACTAATAATTTAATTTAATTATTAAATTATATTATAGTTAATTAGTAATTTTAAATTTTAGATAATATTTAAATATTTAATTAAAATAGCATTAAAAAATATATAATTTATTTATAATAAAAAATTTTATTTTAAGAACATATGCGGTGGTATACAAAAAGGGTATCTCAATCTCAAATTTGAGGTTGTGGTTGTGAAAAAAAAATTTATCCTCAAATTTGGTGTAGCCTCAAAAATTTAGTCTGATTTTTGATACTTTTCGGTATATTTTTAGTCTAATTTTTACCATTAGAACATAATTTTTTAAAATATATGTATAAAAATATAACCTTTATTATTAACGGTAAAAAAAATCGTTAAATTATTTTGATGATAGTATTGCAGATGTTCTAAGTTATATACACACGTACATACTTATATACAATAAAAGTTTATAAAAAATAAATAGTGTTTAGAATATATATAAATATAATTTATATATATTTATCATATTAGATATTTAATTTATTTAAACAAAATGATGTAAATATAATTAAAGAAATAAATAAGATAAATTATGTAAAAAAATAAATAAAAAAAATAAAAGTAGAATATATAATATTAAAAATATAAGGCAAAAATTTTTTATCGTTAATATTAACGGTCATATTTTTATATACATATATTTAAAAAAAATTATGTTCTAATAATAAAAATTAAACTAAAAATATATCAAAAAAATAATTTTTCAGAAATTGACTGCCCTATAATTTTTAAATTGTATCAAAGTTAAGAATTTTTTTTATAATCACGACATTAAATTTAAAATTGAGATCTTTTTTTTATTCTTTATACCACAGTGGTTGTTTTATGTTCTAATTTTACGTGGCTGTTTGATTCTGAGGAACCGACAGAGTTGCTCGCTGATTTGATTATTTGCTGTGCAATGGGTGAACACCGTGAACCATGTCCCCCCCCCCCCTCCTGATTGCTACTTTATTTTTTTAACGTTTCACCTAATCTACATATATTATCAAAGTTATTTAACGGACAAATTTTCTCATCTAAATTATATCCATTATTATTAATAATAAATTACTGCTGCCATATATTATTACTAATTAATAAGATAGAATAATTAATATAACTATTTATTAATATAGTGCGACTATTCATCTCCTATGTGCATTAAATATATATGACTATTTATTTGTTGTACATATGTCAAATAATTAATTTTAATAAAGTATTAACTATATAATTTCTAATCAAATATTTTTTTAATTAATTATCCGAATATATGCAGAAAACTATTCATTTCCTACGTATTAATTGAATTGTCGGACTATTCATCTCTTACATATTAATATATAAATAATTAATACACCAAATTATATATTCATCTGCTCCACATGTATATATCTATTAATACAATGCGACTATTTATCTCTTATGTGCAGCAAATGCATATAACTATTCATTTGTTGTACATATATCGAACAACTAATTTTAATAAAGTATTAATCAATTTTTTTAATTAATTACCTAACATATGTAGTCAACTATTAATTTCCTGTGTATTAATTGAATTGTCAAACTATTCATATCCTACATATTAATAAATATATAATTGATAAATAATTAATACACCAAATAAAGTGCATAAACCAGTCGACCAATACATATTCATCTGCTGCTATTAATACAATGCAATTAGCAAATACATATAACTAATTTTAATGAAGTATTTTTTTTTTCTTTTTGTAAGGTTAGATCAACATTAATCAAATATGATGACGACGACGACGACGACGATGATAATAATAATTATAATAATAATAATAATATTATTATTATTATTATTATTAATATGACTAGTATTATTAATATAACTATAATAATTATAACTATTAATATAATTAATACTAATATAATTATTTATATAATTTTGATAATTACTATTATCATAATTTATAATATAATAATGGTAATTATTATTATGATAATAATGAATCTTAATATAATTGATTATTACTATTATGAACATTATCATGATTAATAATATAATTATTATTAAAAAAAACTAATAACAAAACGACAACATTGGTTATTATATAAAAATAGAGTTATTTGGCAGATAATATACAGACAAATTTTTCCGCCTAAACTATACCTATTATTACTAATCATATATTATTACTGCCATATATTATTACTAATTAATAAGGCCAAATAAATGATGAAATACTCCTGCGTATTAATTGATTTATCAAACTATTCATCTCCTATGCCGTATAAAAACAAAATGATATTTGTAACACCCCAAAATTCACTAATTTTTTTTTAAAAAAAAGCGGAAGTAATCGAATTAAAACCCGTGAATTCTGGAGATGTTACCGCCACACTTAGTGCCAAACCGGTTCTCTACGACCGTTTCATAGAAGATAATACCCCTTCCTTTCAAATTTAATATAAAACCTCTTAATAACTTATACCAAACTCATACTAATATTGAACCCATGCAAATGAGTTGCAATAATTAATTATTACATAATTCCTCACCTGCTTGATTGTTAATAATGTGTTCATAGAAGATAATACCCCTTCCTTTCAAACCCTAAGTTCCTATTAAATTAGGTTTTCTTTTGTCTCCACGTGTGATTTCCCTTATTCATGATCCTTCATTTGGGTTAACCTAAAACAATCATACCTTTATTAGTCTTCCTTTTACTTCGCCTTTACCCTTGTTCCAACCCTATTTTCATTGATTACTTCTTCAATCTTTGAAATATTCTAACATTTCATCTTCTAAGTCTTGTTTTTGTTAACTTCTTTCTCTCGATCCTTTGTTCTTGTTGACTTCTCTTCATTAATCCCATATTTCCATTCACTTATATTTTTTCCTTGATCTTTTGTTATGTATAAATCATCTTGCTTCAATCTTTATTTCCATTAAATTCTCTTCTCGATCCATTTCTTTACTCTTCTTAGGCCCTTGTTTCCATTAGCTTCTTATTCATTAACATTTACATTTGTTACTTCCCCTAATCTTTCATTCCTTTAACTTTAGGGTTGAAGTCTCTTTGAAGGAGATAGTGATATAATGCCTCCTTTTTCAAACCCTTATTACTTCATGCAGTTAGATTCATAAATCATTTCTAAATATTCTAATTTTGATTCCATGTCACATTTTCCAAATTCAAACTTTTTGCTATTTGTTTTGTTCATTCACAAAAAAAAACACATTTACACGATTTATTCATTTTCTCTCATTTTTATTCATTTGAGATTTTAATATTTTTTGATAGCTAATATTTCTATATATATTGGTTTCTAAAATCATTTCATACCTTCTAAAAATATTTCATAATTTTTAATGTTTATTTACTATTTTTCCCAATAAATGGTTATTGTTTGGTTTTCTTTGTAATTTAATTATCAAAATTAATTGTAAGCAATCTTCCAACTATTTATTGGTTCCTAAATATCCATCTTAACTAAACCAAATCAAATTTTCAATCTAGCTTTTTCTTTCAACCAAAAATCTAGCTTAAAGTACATGACCATGTTACCTTGTCATAACCCACCCACTCCACTTACACCCATTACTTCTATCTTTCATTCAATTGCTGAGAAACCCAAACCCACTCCCCTATCAAATTTTAAACTAAATCTACACCCCATGCCTACACATTTCATTCATTTCACAACACACACATGAATCCCCTTTCCCCCTCTCTTTTACCCTTTTCCCTACTAATTCAATTGACTTGTTGTGGAGATACTCTACTTCTTTTCATCTCTAGTTTTTCTTATAATTTTTTATTGGATTTTTTCCTTTCAGGTTTTTCTTTAATTACCACCATTTTCCTTCGATTTTCCTTGGTGTTTAGTTTGTGTTTGGATACCAAAATTTTGACTTTTCACAATATGTTGCGGGTTATTTCTCTATTGTGTGTTGCAACAAGTATTTCGTGGACTTCTCTTCTATTTTTCCTCCCTATTTCCTTTCCTTTTAACCTTCTCACACATTGACCTAACTTCCCTTGGTCATTATTAGTGGTGGAATGGTAGTTTTGTGGGTGTTTGCTACCCTTTCTTCCTCTCATTTTTCCTTCCACCGCCAACCTTTTTATATTTTCTCCCCACCTTGCTTTGTGCTTTATTTCCTAATTTCCATTAGCTTAAATTATAAACACTTTTTCTAATTATAGGAGTTTAAGGTCTGGTGAAAGGTGGAGTTATAAAATGGTTTTTCTTGGTGAAAGAAGTGGTTAAAGCTATGATTATATTGTTAGAAAATGTGCTAAGCCAAGGAATATAGTTATTCTCTCTAGATATAGAAAATCTTGCATGTTATGTGTTTATTTTTAAATATCCTTGTTAAGAATGCTTTATTGTGATTTAATGTATATCCAAGCATGTATAATGTTATACATATGAAAAGTATTAAAAATACTTGAGTTATACCATTAATCATGGTAGTTTCAAAATATGCAAATTTGCTTTTTGTCTTGAGGAAAAACTATATATGTGGGATGTGATTTATAATGCATATGAATATCTAAAAGAAACCTTAGGATATATAGTTTACCACACAATTTTTGGATCATGGTTTGCTTAAGTCTGTAAAAAAAATATGGCCAAAATGGTACAAGATGTTAAATTTATCAAAATGCTAAAAAAAATGTTTCAATGTTCTCAACCTTAGAGGTATTTTCATCTTTGTGGTGAAAAATTTTAAATTATGAGTTTACCATTTTGTTCTTCATGATTTTTACTTTCTTATATGCATAAATTGTCTTGATTTAGAGAGGTTTATAATTTATTATTATTTTTTGCAATTTTGGAAGTATTTATAGGTGTTTAAGGGTCATTTATGTCTTTTTACATGATTTATGTAATTTTTACTGCAAGTATGATTTACCCTATAACTTATGTGTTATTTCATATTATGTATGTTTAATATAGGGATTAAGGTATGATAGTTATATATGATTAGGTTTTTATGCATTAAATGAGCTATTGACTATAATATAGCTAGTTTAGGCAATAAAAGTACTTTGGTCATCTCACATTAACCTAAATTTTTATAATTAATAATTATTTTTATTATGCCTAATTGAGAGTGTTTTAGTATCACTGTTAATAAAATGATTTGGCATTAAAATGAATATATAACACCTTAAAAGTTGTTATTTTATGTGCTTAATTTTGAGTTTAGCTTCTCTTTTTAGCTTAATCATGCTTTATATGAGTTTTTTAAGTGTAGCATTGAGGTTGGTAGATTAATAAATTTTAATTGGCAATTTTATGAAAAATGGAAATTAGGGTTATCTAAGGCCTTTTTGGTCTTTTCTCCCATTTTATGATTTTTTTTAGTTCTCATTTGGCTTCAAGATAACCTTAGGGGAATTCTAAATGTAATTATGAGTTGGATGGGTGCAATTAAATAATTGGATTAGAGTTTCATAAGGACTTTAAATGTTATTCTATGTATGGAATACTTTGTTTAATCAACCTTAGTGTAATTCTAATTGCATATTTATTATCTAATTATTGGTATTAATTCATTAATAGGTGATCTATTTTGAATCTATGAGTGATTATAATCATCCATAAATGTTATAAGTGATACATGGCATTTTATGTGGATGTGAATTATAAGTAAAGTATATAAGTGTGTAATGCTATGATATATGTTAAGTGTCAAATATAGAATCCTAATTGTTAAGTGTTTGGATAAGATTTATATAATAAGTCATTACTATTCAAAGTGAAAGACTATATGAGTATGGACCGAGAAATTCTATCAATGATTAGTGACGTAATGTTGTTAAAATTAGAATGACCTTAAATATACCCTATGTTAGTCAGAACTACATGAACATAAGATAATGCACATACTTAAGGATTAAGTGTCTAATTGTTGATTCAAAAGTGGTTTTCCTTGAGTAGTTTGTTGGGCCCTTCCATGAAATTATATTGGAATGTTACTTCAAAGATAATAGTAGGGTTCATGTTCTCGATGAGAATAAGGAAACAATTTTTATGATTAATGATGTGAATATTATAATACATCTTGCTTTTAAGTCTTGTCCCTTTATCATGAGTAATAATGTGTGATTATTTTTTTTCGTATATTGCATACTGAAATGTTGCTATTATCATATATGAATTTGTATGTGGTTAGGGCTGTAAATGAGTTGAGCCAATTTGATATTCAGCTCGGCTCGTTAAAAGCTTGGTTTGGCTCGTTCGTTTAGTTAAACGAGCCTAAAAGTGAGGCTCGGGCTCGGCTCGTTTAATAAACGAGCCGAGCCCAAACTCGAAAAAGTGAGGCTAGATTCATTTTTTGGCTTTGGCTCGTGAGCTCGGTTCGGCTCGGTTCGGCTTGTTCGTTTAGTTAAACGAGTCGAGCCCAAACATCATTTTAGGCTCATTTAGTTAAACGAGTCGAGCCCAAGCCTAGGGGTATTCGGGTCGGCTCGGCTCGTTTACAGCCCTATATGTGGTATACCATTTCTTATGTCCTTTATGTGTAGCATGCTATGTCTTACTCAATATGTTTTATAATAATTGAATTTGTATAGTCACTACTTATTAAAATGAGCATGTATTGCTTGTTGTTCCATAGGGGTTTGTTGATATCGGTGTTTTTGAAGTGATGTATGCAGTGAATGTTATCATTGGGCTAGTAGTAGTGTAATGGTTATCCGAATATCTTCTCTGAATTTTTAATTCTCTATTTTTTATTGTTCTATCCCTTCTATTCTATTTTGTAATTTTATATCATCTGGGATCAAGTGACTCCGACTCTTGATCATTAGATACGAGTTACTTATTAGCCTTTCACTCAACATATATTCGATATGAAGAGTTTCTTTTTCATGTTCGGTGTAGCGATAACATCCCGTGTTTTCATTTTTGGTTTCCATAAAAAAAAATCATTCATGAAAATGGGGGTGTTACATATCTTGATAACAAAAATTCTATTTTGTATTTTTGTTTTTGTTTTGGGTCTACCTAAAATAAAATTTATCATGTGCAACTTCCACAACAAGATAGCATACAAATTACAACTACTCGCATTTGATAACACATGATGCGTGCTTAAATTACAAGAAGTAAAAATAACTAAAATGATTATCTCTAAACATAAAGTGTGGGGTGCTTTACTTTTATCATTTGGTACAAACTTTACCATACTTATTATAAATAATTCAAGCATCTTAACCCTCTCATTCTTCCTTCATTTTCTTGTTGCTCTTTTCTTAATATGTAATCTAGTCTTAGTATATTTTTCTTAAATATAAGGGTGTTAGATTTAGGAAAAATTGAAGAGTTGCCTCTCATTTTTCTCCCTTTTTGGCTTGCCACCCATAGTTTGGTATGATCTCTCCTCTTGTTTGATTTTTGTTGTTGATTGTTTTCTTTTTTTACTTTGTGTCATAATTGCTTATTGTTGGCTTTGTGTTTTAAGGAGAAAAAAAAAACTTGTGTTAGAAGCTAGGACTTGGTGGTTTTATTTATTTATTTATTTGTATTTTGGGAATGAATTAATCCATATGCTCTTACTAAATGTGTGAAAATAATGTGGTGGTATGTTTCAGAGTTTCTATATTATGCTTAAATGTGATTTATGCCTTCTCATTATTTCATAAAATATATACACAGATCATGTATGATTATTATTTCCTTAAGTATAAGACCATGTGATTTTATGCAAGAGCATACTAATTTTATGTATTTTAATATGTGTATGGTATCATGCTAGGATAGGGTTTTGTGATGATGACTTGGCTAAGGGAATTATTGTCCTTGCTAAAATAGTTTCTTGCATTTTGATCTTACCATTAGATTACTCACATGTTTTGTTTAAAGTTTTTCACATGATATGTTTATATTTGAGCATGTTTAAGTATAGAAATGCTAGAATTAAGTTTTGCATGCTTTGGGGGTATTTTTGTCATTTCACATAAAATATGTAATTTTCCTATTACATATACCTTTTATGTGTTATGACATATTGATTATGTGATATGATAGAGATTTATATTTGGGGTTTTATATGCTTTTAAGGCTTAAATGTAATTTAGGGGCAAAATAATAAATTTACCACTTCTATAATTTTCTAAAATTGAAATTTTATGTTAAATTGTCTATTTAGTTGTTATTTAGCTACGACTTGAGCTTCATGTAATTCTAATAATGTTTGGTATCAAAATGGAGTTTGACAAAGTAATTTAACCTTAAAGGTATTTTGGTCATTTTTGACCAAATATACCTCAGAACTAAATAATTGGATTACGTTGGATTATAATAAACTATGATTTTAACCATTTACTTGGCTTATACTTTTGACCTTAGGGTTGACTTGAATATTTAAAATTAAAGAGGAAATGCTTAATTAATTGTTATTGTGTGTGTTATATGATATTTTGTGATCACCCAATAAAACATCAATACTTAAACTAGTAGACCTTAAGTTTGGGAATTGTGGCTCTTTAAGGGTCGCTACCCTAAATACGAGATTTAGCTCTCAATTTGGTTTGGTTGGATTTAACTAATGTGCCTTAATACCCTAATTTAAGGCTTTGTATCTACTCTATTTAGTTCTTTGGATTTCTTAGAGGGTATTAATACTTAAGTATTAGATGACCTAGGTGGAAGGGTATCGTGTTGCTTTTGTATGCCACTATGACCAAGTGTACCTTAGTATCATCATATTCTATGGTAAAGGGTATTATGTTATCTTTATGAGCCAGTATGATCGGGTGTATATTAGTATCCCTAGATTGATTTCTTTTCTCCTTGAGTAATTAAAATGGGAACAACTCTTATATTTTGGTATTTTGATTGATTTTGGTACGTTTTTTTGTAGTTGCCTTAATGCACTATCCTTTAGTTTATTGGAATTGATTGATACATTGGTTTGGGAGTTACTTGCATGCAATACTATTTGGTTTATTAGAATTGGTTGATATGTTGGTTAGTAGTTGTCTTAGTGCACTGCCCTTGATTTATTTGGATATGGTTTGATATGGTGGTTGGTAGTTACCTTAGTGCACTAACTTTTTGTATATGGAGTTAATGCATTACTCTTTATATTTATGGGCGGTATTGTGGTGGTTACTAGAAAAAGACTTAAATATATTTGGTATTTCCCCATCTTAGGATACCCCCAATATAACTTAGATTAATAAATTAGTCATAATATAGTTAAGTGTATTGGTATGATGAGCATGTGACATTTGGTGATGTATGTGTTTATGAAATGATTATCATAGTTAATTATCGTATGCATTCCTTTATCGCATGTATGCATGCTTACTATGTGTTTATCTTTAACATGCTTCATGTCACATATGTATATTGAGTGTTGTATAAGGATTTATTTAGTATTGTTGTGCCAATGGGCTCCATTTAATGGTCCTTACCTATTCAATAGCCAGCCATGACCTTGTAAATTTCAGTGGCGCTATAAGTATGGGTTAGAGTATTATAGGGATATTTGGTACCTCTTGTTCTAATTATAGCTTTGTTTTGATTTTATTGTCACCTTTTAGAACATAAATTGCTGTAAATTCTCCATGTGTTGTATTTTAATTTTCTCTTCCTTTCTTGTTGGTTTCTTGTTATTTTTACCTCAACCTTAGATTAAGTGTTAACCACACTTAACTCTTGTGTTTTAATTATTTTGCCTTACATCCAACAAAGGTTAGGTATTTGTTCATACCTCTCTTCGTATTGTATTTGGTGGAAATACCGAATATCTTATGCTAATGCCTCTACTAAAACAAAAAAAAAAATAAGCAATAAATATAAGGGTGTTATAAATCCACAAAATAGTAGGGAATATGCATACTTAAAGATTACGAGTCTTATTTTTGTGGGCTCAAAAGTATTCTTCCCTAAACAATATTATGGCAACCTACCATTCATGGGAATAATGGAGTTCCAGTACTCAACATGAATAAAAAATTAGTAGTGTGACCGCTATGTAAAGGTAATAACATGACTTATACTCTAAGTTCTATCTTGTATTATGAATGTGATTGTATCATGTGTTATGGCATTATTTATTTTATGTGTACCATGATTTAGTTGCAAAATGCTATGTATTTTGAATTAACTATATTACTCTATATGCAAGTACAGACATGCCTATATTATGGACACATGTTCATTCTCACGAGTAGATGTCACCTTATTTCACATGTGTTGTTGATATTAGTGTTTTGATGTGATGCTTGCAATAGAGAGATGTCCGAGTTGTGGGTGTGGTACTGTAGTTATCTAGAAATTTCTCCTAAACTCTTTTACTTTTTTACTTTATGTATATGAATTACCCCTCTATTTTATTGTATCTATTTTGTAATCTTGTAAACTAAGATCATATATTTTCCACACTTGATATTTAGCTATGAGTTACTCTTTTTAGTCTTACATCTGACATGAGTTGAGTATAGGGAGTCTATTTTTTTTTGTTGGATGTTATGATAATACCCATTTTTTTCTGTTATTATTACTATGCTTTTGAAAAATAAAAAAGTTTAATAGTAAATTTTAGGGTGTTATAATATCAATCTTATATAATTATTATATGTATGAAGAATATATTTTTCCTTAATAAAACACATTAATATAAAAAACAAAATAATGATTTTTTCCTTTCTTGAAAAATAAAATAAAATTTGTGAGATACACCTCCAAAAATGTAGGCACAAAATTTACTTATGGATAATTTCCAAACAAGATTTCTATACCTATGAATCTTCATATACCAGCCTTGGAATTTCTCTGTTAGCCATAAGGCCCTCCCTAACATCCTAATTAACTCCACATGTTACCTCATTTCGAGTACAACCCTTGTAAGGTTGTAAATGATCGAGTCGGATCATAAACTGTTAGCCTCAACTCGACTTGTTTAGTTAAATGAGTCAAAATTGAATATCACTTTTGGGCTCATTTATTAAACGAGTCGAGCCCAAGCGCAAAAAAGTTTGGGTTGGCTAATTTTTTAGTAAAATGATCCGAGCCTTATTTCAAGCTCATTTATTGAGAATATTTGGCTCATTTGCTGCCCTATCCTAAGGACAAACTGACTAGCTAGAGTGCTCGAAAAAGAACCCATGTACAAACTAGCCCATTTTCATTTTCCCCCTTAACCCTCATCCTTTCTATACTCCACTTGAATCTCAACTCTATAAATATGAGGTCCCAATTTCCATTTAAGGCATTCGTCATTTGAATAACATGTCACGTTTTCTCTCATATTTCTCTCTATTTACTTTCTCCAAAATTTCTAATCCCTAAAACCTCTCAATTCACATATTTATAACAACATCAGGTGTCATATTTGGGGACATGAGCAAAATGTCATGTCACCTACACAACCTCAAAGCTGACTTGATCCGAGTCCTAGCAATCCCATTAATAACAATGACATAGTCATAGTTTTCCAACTTCAAGTTGTGAATGCTAAGCTCCAAACATCTATCCATGTGATGGTGTCAGATATATTACCTTCACTCACCTGTATCCTCAACCAATTACCTACCATCCTTATTGGACAACCTTTTTTCGCAGATCATCAAAATCAATCAATCCTTATTATAGTATGGGATGAGGCCATCAACCAACACAAAGAAAATGAGCCAAGGATGCGCTTGAGGAATGTAATCATATAGGAAGAGGCGGACGAGTCACCATAGGGCTTAAGTAGTAATAAAATAAGAAAATATGAGGAAAAAGAAAAGTATGCTCCCCTACCTCGGCCCAAGTACCGATGACATAGGAGTCTTAGTTCCAAAGGTCACTGACATTGATCTTGGGAGGCTGAGAGGTGAAAGAATCATGATAATTAAGATGACCGAGGAAGAAGGGTTGAGGATGAATCCCTTCTAAGGGTAATAGAGAAGAATTTGGTTGATTCCGTCAAGGCAAAATTTTTGCAATAAGCTTATAAATAATTGAACTTGACATATTTATGTTTGGTAAACAAGGTTTCACCTTTGGTGGGGTTCATGGATAATGTGATGAAATATAATGGTTTGTTTAATGTTGCTCTAAGATTTGGATGGAAAGGTAAGGAAAAAACCATCAAGACAAACTTTGTAGCAGTTCCATGCCCCTTTACATATAACATTATTTTAGGGAGGTCATATCTTGACAAATTATAGGCAAACATCTTTATGGAAGGGTTAGTGATTAGATTCCTAGTTGGTAATGGTTAAGGGGAAGTCTGAGGAGATCATAAGATAACTTAGCAATGCTACACCATCAAACTAAAAAAAGAAGCCAAAGAAAGTAAGGGAAGATCATATGGATGAAGGAATTAATTATAAATGTTTGATAGAATAAAATTTTGTCTTGGAAGACCTGAGTAGTCTAATTAGATAATAACAAAGGATATTACATTGAAATTGGAAAAGGGTTGACCAGCTAACAAAGAAGATTTAATAAATTTCCTACCAAGAATACTGAAATTTTTTATGGATAGTGGTTGACTTGGAAGGTATTTCTTTGGAAGTTATCAAGAACCATCTATACATTTTGAAGGGGTAAAAGTTAGTTAAGTAGAAAAAAGGCTGGTCAACATAGAAAAATGTTGGGATATAAAGGAGGAATTTCAAAAGCTATTGAAGTCAAAAATTTATTCATGATGTAAAATATGTTGATTGGATAGCTAACTTGGTCATGGTTGAAAAAGCTAATGGTAAGTGGAAAATGTTGGTTTCACGGACTTGAAAAGGGCTTTATTGAAGGATAGTTACCCATTCCCTTGGATTGATCAATTGATAGTCTCCACTCTCCACTACTGAGCACGAGCATTTGAACTTTACGACCACTTTCTCAATTTACCATTAAAACAAGCTAGCTAAGGTAGATAAAAAAATCACCTTTATAACTAACAACAACCTTTAGTTTTATAAGGTCATGCCATTTGGACTTAAGAACCTAAGGTGATTTTGATACCTTAAGAAAACTTAAGATGAAATTAAATTCTACTAGTGTGTCTTTGGAGTTGGCGCTAGTAAGTTCTTGAGCTTTATGGTGTCAAATAGGGGAATTGATGTTAACCTTGAAAAAATGGTAGCCATCTTGGATATGAACACTCTGATGGGTAATAGGGACATCTAATAGTTGATAGAAAAGCTCGTAGTGCTACACATATTTTTATCTAGAGAGGTATATCATATATTACTATTATTTCAATTGTTGAGAGCCATATATGATTTTTAATGGACGACCGGCTACCAAAAGACTTTTGATGAACTTAAAGAACATTTGATTAAATTATTGCCTCTTACTTCTCCAGTTGATAGGGAGAATTTATACCTCTATCTGGCAACATCAATGTCAATGATTTCTTTCTTATCCTTAAGAGAATATTCAAAGGTTGGGACACAAAGACTATTATAATTTACAAGAAATATATTAATAGATGTTGAGCATTGATATACTAATATGGAAAATATGGTAAATTCTCTCCTAATAGCATTAAGAAATAATTACCAAAAAAAGCATTAAGAAACTTGAAACTATACTTATATTCTCATACTATCATCATTTTAACCAATATGTCTTTGTGTGCTATTCTTCATAAGGTAAAAAGTCTTGGAGGATGAGAGTCTTGGTTATTAAGCTTAGTTGATTTAGCATCCACTAAAAATCAATACCCACCATCAAGAGGCAATCACTGGCCGATTTTATAGTGGGATGTTTGTTTGTACAAAACCCAACTAATTTGTTGACTGCAGAGAACAACAAGAGTGGACTCTTTATGTTGATGGTGCTTCTAAAAAGCATGGCTCGGGTGTAGGAGTAACACTAATCGAGGGATAAATGTGGAATACACACTTTTGTTTGGATTTAATGCATCTAACAATGAGGCAGAATATGAGGTGACCTTAGCCTACCTAAGGATAGTTAAGAGATTTTACCGCATACATGGTAACTCTTGACATTAAATTGGCCATAGTGGTAGGCTAATATAATGAACAATATCAGGTACGGGAACAAAACATGAAAAAATATCCCAAAAAGTTGATAGAGACCACATGTGGTTAACTTCCATTAAATTGGCTTAAGTTCCCCAATCAACTAACCCTATGGCTGACACCCTCACAAGGTTGTCATCAATAAACACTTCTTCTATTCCCATAATGATTAAAATAGAATTCACATAGCAAAGGTCAAATGAGGTTATCGAGGAGGTAGTTGTGTTAAGAGAAATAACAAATGATGGTGAGACACAAGACGAATAGATCAAGGATTTGGTAGAATACATTGAACATGGAACCTAACAAGGGAATAAAATGTGGGTGTTTAAGTTAAGAAGAAGGGTGTCTCTATATTTTGTGTCAGTAGGGTAGTCATACATATGTTTTCAAACTAGTATTAAAGTGTATCTCTAGGGAAAATGGGCTAGAGATCATGTAAGAAATTCACTCGAGAACATGTGGGCTATGCCAGGCTGCTAGATCTCTTTAAGCAAAAACTCTCAGACAAGGCTATTGATGGAATACAATGTTTTAAGATGCCGAGGACATGGCTAACCAATTTCAACACTGTCAAAATTTTGGTGTGACCCAAAATGTGTTGACACGGAGCTCCAATCCATTGTCAGCTTATAACCTTTAGCTATACGGGGGCACATATTTCCAAGCCCCTCAACCTAGGTATAAATGGAATAAAAATATGATCGAATGCTTTGATTAACTATAGATGATAATTAATTATTATGTAGTTCAAGTATAGGTTATAAAAAATTCATCATAGTGGCCATTGATTATTTTAAGAAATGAATGGAGGCTAAGCCCCTTGCACACATTACAAAAAAGAATACTAATGAATTTTTCTAAAAGAATATTGTTTGCATGGATCAAATAAGATAAATATCTTCCTTATATAAGGTATAATACCCTAAAGGATGCAATTAATTGTAATGATAAGTCTATTGTAGGTTTGTATTTCCTCAAACCATTAACATTATAACTGATAATGGTCACCAATTTGATAATGGCAAGTACAGAAAGTTAGGTGAAAATTGGGGTATTAACTACCAATTTACCACCTTAGATCATCCTAAAGTAATATGTACCTTTAAATTACAAATATTTACTTCCATATTTACCAAGGAACTTATCTAAATCCACATAATGTAATGGGTAAGCTAAGAAAAAAAAAACAAGGAAATACTAGGAGCCTTATGACACTAATTAAGTGGCATTAAGTGCGGCTAGGTGGATGAGTTTCTAGAAATATTTTGGGGCAAAATAATAATTGCAAAAAAAACGTCATAGAAGATATTCCTTTCAATATAGCCTTTGGACTTGAAGTGATCATCCTAGTAGATATCAAATCCCATTTTTAGCGGGCCAACCATTGTGATCTTATTGATAGTGAAGAGGCTTTAAAGGTGGATAATGACTTGATTGAAAAAAGAAGAGAGATTTTCCAGCTAAGGTTAGCCATCTATAAGCAACGTGTGGACAAGAAATATAGCAAGTGAGTGAGACCAACTCAACTTAAGGCGATAGATTGGGTATTGCGGAAGGCTGAAATCTTAGGCAGTGGTAGTCGGGAAAAATTAACAACCAAATAGGGAGGCATTTATCAGATTATTCAGTAGATCAAAATGGCTACCTTTTTGCTAACAAAAGAGGAAGGAATATGTTGGGCCAATGAATTGAATGCCAAATATTTAATAAAATACTATGTGTAAGAGAATTGGGTTGTCAGAGGATTCCTAACTGATATGTTTGATATTCTACAAAATTTGCCTTTTGCATTAAATAAATACTTATTGATTGTAATGAATTATCGGCTATGTTGATTTCTAGTTGATTTCATGACTTGTTAGAATGAAAATCCAAATAAAGACGTGTGATGTAACTAAGATAAAGAAAGCTAGAGTAAGTTATCCAAGAGGTGTGTCCTTCATGATGAGGCCATTAAGGTTAAAATAAGCCTAGATAAGCTAACCAAGAGGTGTGTCCTCCATGCCAAGTCCACTAAGACTAAAATGATGAAGGATAAGCATACCAAGAAGTGTGTCCTCTGTGCCAAGGCCCATGAGGCCAAAAGTAAGTTAGAATGTGTCCTCCATGTCAAGGCCACTAAGACCAAAGTAAGCTAGGATAAACCAACTCCTAGGTGTGTCCTCCATGCCTGGCAGCATCGCCTTCGTTAGATACACCATCAGTAGTATCTTCATATCACCTATTAGAGCAATATTTTCCAATATTACATTTCATGCAACAACCATGGAAGACCACAACTTTGAACCTATCTATCCTAGATTTAGACTTTTTCTTATCACTAGACCCCCTTGCTACAAGCCCCTCATCACTTGAGTCACCTGAACATCCTCCAATCAATTTATTCTCAATCAATTCATGATATATCAAAGCATTCTTGACATCTGCAAGAACTAATTCATCATTCCCATATAATACAACCTCATGAAAATGCTTATAAGCAACAAGCAAAGAACATAACAACATAATAGTCAGATCTTCACCATCTAATATAACATATATATATTCTACAAATCCATAACTATAGAGTCAAATTCATCAATATGAGATTTCAAGAGTTGGCCTTTAGGTAATTTCAAATCATGAAGTTGGCTCTTCAATAATAGACGATTCACCACATATCTCGTCATATACAAGGATTCTAGCTTCAACCACAAGATAGTTGTCTCCTTTGTCACTTCTTACAAAACCTCATTTGATAAAAACAATTGTATGGTGGATAGGGCCTTTAAATCAATATCCTCAAACTCATCATCAAGCACAATTTTTGGGTTCTCTGCTTTCTCATATAGTGCCTTCTCTGATCCGTTATGCATAATGATGGCCTTCATCTTCAATTTGCATAACCCAAAATTGATAGAATGATCAAATCTTTCCATTTTAAATATTGTAAATGAAATCCTAATACATATCGATCATACACCCAAGCTCTAATACCAATTGTAGGGAAATCAATTCATCGAACGTGAATTCCTAGGACCTGATCTTACAAGCAATCAAAAAATTACAATATTTAATTTAGATAACAACT
Source organism: Tamarix austromongolica (assembly GCA_039764185.1). Lineage (NCBI taxonomy): Eukaryota > Viridiplantae > Streptophyta > Magnoliopsida > Caryophyllales > Tamaricaceae > Tamarix > Tamarix austromongolica. The sequence goes on along the minus strand of CM077809.1, from coordinate 18,374,647 downwards.
ATAACAAAATAATAATTGGGCAAACAGTGATGATATTTACTGCATATAAAACCAGTAATTGCAAGGAGAATCAAACAATCCTCACAATATCACTCAGTACACAATTATCTCAAAATCCAAGAGAACACAAGATGAGAGGGTTTAGATAGAGTTCAATGGTGTACCGATTCATGATAGGATTTCATACACATCTATTTATAGAAGTACGTAACCGACACAAGAGAAATGTAGCAAGTAGGAAAAAAACACGGTCCGTGTTTACAAACATGAGGCCCTTTTGTTTTTTCATAAATTTTTTTTCCAAAATAATGCAGGATCAAGTATGCCGAGAAAACATTGGACATGTTCACAAATGTGAGCCCCTTATGTTTTCTTACTTAATATTCTTTTGGATCCAGAATTCACTAAACACTTGTATGCATCAATCCATGCTAGATCACACACATAAATATAAGTCATGATCTCACATTATCTTCTCCTTATTAACAACTTCCTTCATCATGTATTTGTTGGCCTCATTCAGCTTACTCACATGTTATTCTAGGTTATCCATTTGCACCCTTAGCATGTTTATCTAGAAGGTATCTTACTTCAACTAGTGTCGCTCGGCTTTCAGACTAGCAATAGTGGCCTTTAGAGTATCAACTTCAAAGATTACAACTTTAAACTTCTCCATTTCTTTCTTCATTACGAACATCTCAGTTTGAAAGGAGACAACCTGGCTTTGAATCTTAGCAAAGTCTTCATCTTATTGATTATACTTATGTTGGGCTTTCATAAAATTGCCAAACACCTTAGATTGTATTATTAGTTGCTACAAGAATAAATAAATCAAATCAACCAAATATATACAAAATTTGTCTATATTTAATAATGAACATAGAGGCAAAATGATAAATGTGTATGCATTGAAGGAGAGGTTCAGAGTAATTGGGTCATCTTCAATTGGTCTCACATCTCCCTATTTGGAGGTAAAGTGATCTCTCAATCAAGACGTAGGCCAATTCAGTCCAAATCATACTCAAATAAAGAATATATGTATGGAAAACTCAAGTTTATTTTTGACATATCCACCCTAATTCACTCTTTATCTTTAATCCTTCTTTTAGGGAATGTTGGTTGGCCAATAAAGCTTGTTCTCAGGTTATCAAGGACAGCGTTCACTACTTTTACTTCCCTTCGAGTACCCTCACCTACCTCTTGCCTTGTATGGACACATTTTTCGGTTTGTTCTACCTCATTAGTTGACAATTTGCCAATGATAAACTATCCATCCAACCCTAACAGATTAACCTATAAACTCTCTTGAGTTTGAGCAAAGTTTTCTATCTTAGCCACCTGGACATCCTCTTCATAATTTGACAATGATTTAGATTTTTTATTAATATATAAGTCAGTTGCATAGCAAAAGGTGGATCGAAAACGACCCAAAATGTCTTGTTCATAACTACTTTGGCAACATTCTCTTTATTTTTTTCCTCATTATTTTTTACTTTAGAACTTTCCTCGATAATCAGGAGATAGGGGTGTCGGTATCAACCTACATATTTATGAATAAGCAAGGGATTAATTGGTAGGAAAATGAAAATACTAACAGAAAAAGGAACAATGAAGATAATAACAAAATAAAAGATAAGAGGATAATATAATTCTGATGCTCTAACCTTGCGTTTTAGGGTTGACACCTTCTCATTGTTAACATTGGGAGGATGCACAATTGGTTTTTTAATACCTTCGTTCAAAATTTCTAGTGGAGATTTTAACCCTCCTTTTTAATAAGATTATTTTTTAAAATATATAAACAACAATTTACAACAACATTTGGAATTTTTTATGAGATATTCCGGATTAATTACTTACCTTCCTTGGATATTAAACTGGTCATATTCTAGTAGACTAGATCGCTAACAATTTTAGCATTGTCAATAGAAATATTTTCCTCAACAAAATGATTGATACAATTTCCTCGGCTTTAACTTTTTAGTTGTGTAAGGATCTTCTAAGATATTGAATTCAATTGAGCCCACTTTGGCAGGTCCCATGGCTCCCATCCTCGTATGAAGAAATATTGTGACTTCCATTTTTTAATAGATGTTTGGGGCTCTTTAATTGTTTTATGTTCCTGAATTTGAATTGATTAATATGTAGAAATATTGGGATAGACACAAATTTTGAATAAATATCAAAAAAAGAATGACAAAATGTTGAAATTTCACTGACTAATGAATATAAAGGAAGCTGGAAATCATCCTCTAGCCATTTGGTGAAATTCTAGAAACCAAATGTGTTGAAATTTAGTTGTTCCAAATGTCTAGTGATTGTACATTATATAGGGAAGTGGCAGTTGGGGAGTCATTACAAAATAAGCAGCTCATATTATATTGAAATAAGTAGACCAATTTTTTTAAAACTTACAAATCTAGACATGTGTCAGAAGAGTTGTTCACCTAGAATTCAAAATTATCCCGTGTAAAAAATTGAAAACACCAATGACTGACTTTGCAACTCTCTCTTGGAAATTCCCCCCGGCCAAGTTTTAATTCTACTTGGCCAGGTTTGTATTCTCCCTTCTAATGTTTGAATTCCCATGTACCAAGCTTGTATTACTCCCCAATAATGTTTTAATTCCCCTAAGCTAGGCTTGTATTTTTCCTCGATAAAATTTTAATTCCCCTCGGTCAAGTTTGTAATTTTCTCATGGAAATATTTGTAATTGCCTCCTAATAGTATCTTTTTCTTTTTCAATAAATTTCATATTATACTAATTTTATGCCTCCCGATAATATATGTAATTCCCCTCAACTATGTTTGTGATTCTCCCTAGCAATGTTTGAATTTTCCCAACAACTTAGGTACCCTTGGAAGACTAATCAAGGGAGTAGATAGATGCAAGTAAGGATGATCATCAAAAGCTGATGGATGATGATGATTCAATTTTCAAAAGGATTGATAATAGGAGTATTTCCCAAATTTACCCTAGAGAGCTGACATGTATTTCTTAGGCTAGCCCTCAAAAGCCTATAGAAGAGGATAATTTAATTTTTGAAGGAAGTGATGATTTGGGTATTTTCCAAACAAGACTTTAATACCTATCAATCGACTCATACTAGTTTTGGACTTTCTTCGTTGGTTGTAGTCTTCATCCTAGTACCCTAGTTAGTTCTACATGTTACCTCACTCCAATTATAACCCTGGTGACTGATCAACTAATTAGAATGCCAGTAAAACAACTCATATGTAAACTGACCCATATTCACTTCTCCCATTATCCCTCGTCCTTCCTATATTGTCCTTGTATCTCACCTCTATAAATAGAATGTCTCATTTTCCATTTAAGGGATCAATCATTTGAATAACATACCATATTTTCTATTAATTTCCTTTCTCCAAAATTCAAAATCCTCAAAACATTTTGGTTCACATTTTTACAATAATAACTTACATATCATAACATTTGACTTAATCCCTCTTAGATTTACTCCCTTTGTTTAAAATAAATATCCATCATACATTTTGAGGATAAAATTTGACTATTAATATATCTCAAAGTATGACATATTGTTATATTTGTATTGATAAATATTTTTGTAATATTATTTTTGTTATATTCTTATCAATATATATTAAAAGATATTATTATTGAACATTTTTCCTTGAAATTTATAATAACTTTCTTTTTTGGATAGAGGAAGTTTGTATTTTAAATATTTTCATGTAGGTTTAACTTTTTTTTATTTCACCTTAATACTTCATCTGTCCCATAAAAATATGCTTATATAGATTTGCACTCATAAAAATACAATTAATTTGTGTTTGTAATGCATTTAATTATGCCTTTTCTATAATTACCCTCATATTGGAAATCACTTTTTAGAAGAAAAAAAGTTATACTTTAATTGTAAATGAATTAACAACATTATAGAGAATAAACACAATAAATATAGAAACACAACCATATTTTGGGACAAACTAAAATAGAAACCTAGTTTATTATTATGGGATGAAGGAAATACCATTTTATTAAGGTTTTTAGTTTTATATAACTAAAATGGTAATTTTTAATACAACTTTTTTAAGTTGGATTAAAATAAACATAACATGTTATATGTATTTTTCCTTCTTTTGGAAATTTTTAATTTATTTTTAAAAGAAACAAACATCAATATTTATATTTTTAATGTTTAAAAATTTATTATATTAGATATATAAAATTAAAATTAATAAAATAATACTAAACTAAAATAAATAATTAAAATATATCATTTGCGTAGTATGGTAGGGACGTAGGGTCAATTTGTAATGATTCTCTTGTACAAGAGCGCGTAATGCGGACCAAGGTGGGTCCTAAAGTGCAGGTGATGAGCTAATTGATGTATCGACTGATGCAATATCAGCCTGCATGCCTTACTTACTTCACACCCCTCTCACACTCAAGCGAGGAGAGTAGAGTACGCAGAGCCTCTCAGGGCCTGCCTTGCCCTATCATTGCTTAAAAAATATAATGTAATTTTAAAAGAATTTTTAAATATATTATAATTTATAATATTTTATTTTTTAAATAATTTTTTTATCAAATATACCAAGAATAAATTTTATTCATTCATATTTTTTAATAAATATTCATAAAAATTATTAAATTTTTTATGAAAGGTTTTAATAGGAATACAAAAATTAATTTTTTATATTATAATTTGAAAAATATATATATATATATATGATGATAATTATTTAAAAATAAATAAAAAATGCTAATTTAGAAGATAATAAATAAACATCTAATATTAAAATTATATAATTTATTATAAAATAACATAATATTTTTATATGAGTAAAAATAAAAATATAGCATTAATTTTCAAAGAATAAATTTTTTTAAGCTAAAATTTTTATCTAAAATAATTTCATTTTAGAAATGAGGAAGTAATTATTTTGTAACAAAACTATTTACAATCCATTTATATCCATTTAATAACATATAAACGTTCCATGTACACACACATATGAGTCTCACGTATTATTTATTTTTATATTTATTTATTATAAAAATATTATAAATGATTTGATCATAGCTATATCATTTGATCACGGGAATAACCATTAAATGGGCCATTCCAACAAATCTGCAGCAAAAGAGACGAACGAAGCTGCAAAAAAACAAAAAAGAAAGAAAAAAATTGAAGGAGTGAAGCTCCAAATATAAAGGGTAGAAAAAAGAAGGGAAATATTATTTATAATAAATTTATTTGGTGGGGTATATTTAAGCAGAGCTGTATATCTTAATATTATAATGTGGAGCATTGATGTGGGGATAAAATACAAGGAGAAAAAGATTAGTCTATTATTATTATTATTATTATTATTATTGTGTGGGAAAGTGTGACCGTCTTGAAAGTGGATTGCTCGCATTATGGATGGTCTTTAGAACCCTAGACCATTAGATCATCTGCGTAGCTCAAAAAATAAGGAGGGTGTAGGAGGTTTGGTTATTAGTGGACTTACACCAATATTCTAAATTTATAATATATAATTATAAATTTCTCTCACTCTTTTTTTCTTTATTTTTATATATATACCAATTAATATATATTTTCTCTCTTTTTTCTTTATTTGTATATATATACCAATTAGTATATTTTTTCTCTATTTTTTTCTTTATTTTTCAACACTTAAGGCACTTCAAAATTTTGAAGAGGTAGCATTTTCAAGATATTTTACATTCTTTTGCCTCAATTTTTTTAAACTTGAGGCTCGTTCCGTCCAATTTTGGATACCAACCTAACTACTCTAATACCACTCCCTACAATCTCGAGGCAAAGAGGAATTAACTTTTCCTTGAGTCTCTGCACAACTCCCAAGGTAAATAGTGAAGGAAGGAAAAATAAGGAAATGGATAAGAAGGTTCACGCTTTAGGTAATAATAATATATTATTAAGATAAAGTTAATGATTTATAACTTAATAAAATTATATATTTTATTACCTCATCTCTCCTTATATACCAAAATTACTAACTACATATCCATATACCCTTAATATTTTTATCAATTCCAATTTACCCATCTCATTTCATCACCCCTCAATTTTTTCTAACATATTTTCTCTCTTCTCTCTCTTCTCCCTCATCCCAACTTTTATCAAATCCTTCCCAATCTTCAATCAATTGAGCAAATCTAATTGTAATCAACAAGTCTACATATTCCAAATCAAAAGGTATATAAGATTTCTGAATTTTTATATCAAATTTTATCATTTTCAAAAATATTGAAATGCATAGTTTAATGATATAATTTATTGAATTTGGATGTCTATTTAATTGAAATTAAAATTTATATACATACATAGAACTTGTATTAGCGATTGGATTGTATGTATTTTAGCAAAATTCAAGCTTTAAATGATGAAAATGGTGGTTGAGGTCGAAATAGTGGTCAACAGGTAATTCACCTGTCAACTACGACTTGCAACGGGTAACTCACCCACCAAAGACATAACCTACTGGGTAACTTACCTGTTAAGAGCAACTAATGACGGGTGATTCACCTATCACCCATAATATGAAGCGGGTAGGTTACACGTCAACCATAACCATCAGCGGGTGATTCACCTATGAAGCATTGGTCCAAACAAGTATCTTACCTGTTGGAAGCCCTTTAACCTGAAACTCTAAACACTAACCCTTTAACCCTAAACCCTAGCCTTAACATTAACCCTAACCTAACCCTTTAACCCTAAACATTAAACCCTAACCCTAAACCCTAAACCCTTTAACCCTAAACCCTAAACCCAAAACTTTAAATCATAAATCATTGACAGGATAATGCATAATATTTAATGATTTTTTTTATATTTTGTTATTATTGGCAAATGGCTGGTAGAGGAGGTAGAGGAAAATATTTGAGAAATGTTATTCCTACTAGGGTAGTAAAGAGGATACTTACCGCCAGTGCTAGCTCATGAGCGACGATGGAGCGTGGTAAAGCTCCACGTACTACAGATAGAGATCATGTTCCCTTTGAGGAAGAGTATGATTACCTTAGTGAGGGATATTTTGCCGGGACTAGCACATTCGGCCACACAATCGTTTTTTTTTTATCGTCATCATCAAACGACAATTGGTGATTGACTAGGCCTACTAGTGGGGGTCCACTCATTCTTGATCTTCTAACTACTTTTAAGGGTCATATGGCATACGTTATATGGAATGATGCTAAGATAATTTGTATTAGTATACATATTGATTTCTATAATTTTATTGTGTAATTTATTATTCTAATATTGATTTTATTGTAGGAACCATGTCTTGTATATTGCATATGACTATATCGAGACCACATACCTTAAACATCTAGGCCTACTAGTATGGGTCCACTCATTCTTGATCTTCTAACTACTTTTATTGATTTTATTCAGTCTAGGACAAAAAACTTGAGAAAACTGCCCGACGATGATGAGGGCATGGATATTGCATATGACTATATCGTGACCACGGACCTTAAACATCTATGCTCCACATTCTTCCACCATCATAATGTTCCTCTCATCTCTGCTTTTGTTGAAAGGTGGCACCTAGAGACCAACACCTCCCACCTTTTATTCGGTGAGACAACAATCACTCTACATGACGTTATCTATATTATGTATATTAATTTGCATGGCTATGAGTGTATTAGCGAGCATATTCCTACTGATGGTGATGTCATAGAGCTTCTGGTTGAGATGTAAGGTGGGTTTGATGTGTTGGTTAGATATGCTTTTGTGAAGGGAAGCACAGTCGCATTAGATGATATTTATTATAAGCTTACGGTTAACCATGTTGAAGATGATGAGTCTTATTCCCAATTTTATATGTCTTACCTGCTATCCTGTACATTTTTTGTTGACAAATCCAGTAGTCGTGCTCCATTATTAGTGATTAGATTATTAGTTGATCTGTGTATGTTAGGCAATCAAGCCCTTGGAGTTAGGACTTTAGCCTATTTGTATAGGCAACTTGGGATAACATCTAGAACCAGATGCAAGCAAATTGGTGGTTGCATGACACTTTTAGAGGTAATTGTTTATTGTGTTTTTGTTTTGACAAAAGTTGTTTAATTGTTTGTTTAATCATGTTATATGTGTGTTATATTTGTGCACAGACATGGATTTACAAGTATTTCCTTTGCTTTCGGCAGAGTTATTCTCATACGTATAATCCTTCATGCGAAGCTGCAGCTATGAGGTGGGATGCATCTCATCAGACAATTCCACCCGAGTCTATGGATGGCCTAATTCAGTACAGGAGATATTAGATTCTATGAGGGTATAGTAAGTTAGTGAAATAATTTTGTTTATGTAGTTTTCAATTGTTGATTTCTTGAAGTAAGTGATATTCTAATTTATTATACATGTGTTTGTAGGTTGACTTCTTACCGTTCGATCAAGATCCAGCTATGAAACATCCTGAGTCGACGTACCAAGGTGACCTACGCTTTATGGATTTGGTTGAGCCTTATATGCTAGATCGAGTTTCTTGATAGTTTGGCTACCCTCGGCTCATCCTAATTCCTCCTACATTCCAGTATATGGATTCTGTTAGAGTGCTAGCATTAAAAAGTATAAGGCAAATTGCTCCAGTTGTGCACACCACTAACTAGACTTTATCTCCTATATTCATCGATCAACATATAATCCTGATGCCTCGGCCGAATACCTTCCTTGGTATCATCCTTGGACGCATTCAGTAGTCCACCCTGTACCAGTAGAGAAAGGGCCAAGTGATGCTCCATACATAAGGACAGATGTGGAGACAAATAATGAGTTGATGGGCGGATTCTACTACTGGTTTAAAGAAGAAAAGAATGGTATAATTGATAAGGATGAAGGTTTTGATAGGTTAAAGTAGGTGTGCCTTACCATGGGCGGGTTGAGATTGTCCTCTAGTGAAGAGGAGGAGGGTAAGAAAAACCCTAGCGATGATATGCAGTAGATTTTTTATTTTATTTTATGGACATTGTTATTAAAACAATTTTGTTTAAAGTATGCTATTTTTAATTTTATGTTACATAATGAAATAAATTTATGTACAACATATTACAAAATACTCAACATAATGCAATAAACCTAGTACAACACGTTCAAAAACTAGGAGAATACTTTAAGCACAAATCATCAACCTAAGTCCCCCCTTAGTGGACACCCATACCCATTGAATTCCAATATAGCTAAATATAATCATGATATGGCTCATCCCACCCAGATACGCGTGAAGTAACATGTCTATACCACTAATTAGATATAGGTGGTAATATTGTGTGTTCCATCAAGGTTACCTACAACCATATAAAGTATCATAATATGAGTATCAGACATATATACAATATACAAAAATTTGAGTGCAATAACTTACACACCAATACGTAGTGTGACAAATTATTCACATTTAAGATGGTGATGATCTAATCATGTTTTTCGCCATTAGGTGGAGCTCTGTGCGGTAAACAAGTAATCGACTCATGTATACACAAACAAAAAATATGACATTGTATGTTGTCGCAAAAAGGAAGCCAAAGTCAAGCTGATGACACCATTTATCCATTGGAGCCAATCCCTTCCAATATACCAGGCATTGCATATTTTCAGCAATAGGATCAATAAAGGCAGAATCATATAACTCTTCATAAGTCACCAATTCCCTATACATTACGGCTCTAACATTTGACCATTTTGATTCTCTGCCAAAGAGTTGTAGTGTGGCCGCTCCAAACCCACAGTTTCCATAGCCCAAAACATCATACCAAGATTCCATCCACGGGAGCATGATTGGCTCAATATCATAAGACCACGGAAAATCATAGATGAGTCTACGACTCCTCCCGGTACTATGCCTCTCACTACTACTTCTTTCTCAATCCGATCAACTAGGGGAATAGTGACTTGTACCAAGAGATGCACGTTCTGATCGACCATGGGCTGGGTGACCTCTTCCACATCCTTTAATACTCCCAAAATTTTGCTTAGCTTAATCCCGCGTTATTAACACCCTAATTTGGTTCTAATATCAAGAAATCTTATTCTTAGCCATAACCTAATTTCTTAATCCCAAAACTTTAACCGAAACCAAAACTTAAATTCAGATAAAACCATAATTCGTAAATTAAAATCAAAACCCCTAAAATTTTCACTAATCCTAATTACTTATGGCTAATCTAAAATCACCTAATCTAATCCTAATTCCCTAACTCTTCTCTTTTCCTTTTTCTTTCTCCTTTTATTTTCTTCCTTTCTTCCCTCTTCTCCCATTGGTCCAAGCTGCAAGGCTTGATTATGTTGTAACTTGCCCTCCACTTGCACCATCTCCTATCTTGTCCTCTGCAGACTTTGATCATCCATCAACCTTCCTTTCTTATCTTTTTCTTCTTCTCCTTCTACTCCCTTATCCCTTATCCCTGCACACCGTACACACCCCATGCACCACCATCACTGACCCTGCTACTTTTCTTCTTCCTTCTCAACCTTACACAACCTACACTCATAACCATTGCCATCACCTACATTTTTCATTACAACACTCAACCATCATCTCCAATGTCACCATTTTTGGCCCTACACATCCATCACATGTCTACTTCCCCCTCTATTTTCCTTATCCCCCGATATACGATACACACACGCACATATGACCATGTACACATACACACACATGCACACCCATTACTCTCCTTCTTTTCATTTTGATTGGCCTCCAATCTATCCTTTATGTGTTAAAATCAATTGCTTGAGCTCCCTCTTCTTTATTCCTTCTCTTTTCTTATTCTTCTTCTTCCTCCTTCTTTCCCTATTTTTGGCCTTCACACCACCCAATCCACCACCGAACACCACCTCGGCCACCACTTCCCGCCCTTTGGCTTGTGGACCGACCACCAAGGTTACCCCAACCTTCTCCCTCACCGTCGTCGGCCATCGCCATTGACTACTGCCTCTTTTCCCTTATTCTTCCCCTCATTCGTTGTAGTGTTGCAAAGTGCACAGCCTGTGCATGGCCGTGCGTCTTTTTTTTTCTCTTGACTATTGTGCACTGGTGCTGCACAACCGTGCAACTTTTACACCACCTTACCGTTCATCTTTTTTTCTCTCAACCAAAAGCTGCATCGCCTACAACATAGCCGTGCAACTTTCCATTTTTGGCCTTGCACTCCTATTTTCACCCCCAAACTTTGTCAGAACAACATCAAAATTTAACCATAGCTCCACCACACATTCCTCTACATTTCCATATAATTCAAGCTTCCATTTGATTTTGAATAATTCTATTTTTACCCTCCTCTACCTTAACTTCCCTCTCCATTTTAATCTTCAATCCTAATTGTATTTTTATCTTATTTTCGTAGGTGATCTTCAATTGGTCTCGGAAGAGGTATAGGATTTGCGTGTATAGAACCCGATGTCCTTATTGGTAAGGATACATGTCATAACTATGAATTTATGTGATGCTTTTATTTGTGCATGTTCTTTTTTGTTGAGTATGTTGTATTGAATAATTTATTTATGGAAATGCTATGAAATGATATTATTGAGAGTAATGAAATTATGTAAGTTCGTATTTGGGTATAATGTTGGATACATGATATCTATGGAAAATTGAGGATATGTACTTCGGATAATGATTGAAAATTTACATGTATTAGTATTTGATTTCATAAGGCATTTGGGGAGAATACAAATGTCTTGCCTACCCTGAGGGTATTATGATCATTTGAGGATAATTATGTGGTCGTACTTATGTTGTTCAGTTGTATGTATTGTGCATTTATATGAGTTCAGAATGATAATATACAATCAACTCTAAATGAGGTACTAATCATTTAAAGTGAAATATCACGTGAGTCAGAATACGGTATTTAGATGGGTCCGTTCTACTGAATAATAATAGTGGCTCGAGTGTGTTTGTCCCCCAGAGGTGCATCTCTCCGTTCCACCAGATTAGGAATAGTGGGGCCCCATACTCAACATACATGAAAATATGATTAAGAAATAAAGTATAAATGGAAAGATACTAATCATTTAAAGTGGAAGACTATATGAGTCAGGACCAAGATGTTGATTCCATTCCATCAGATAATAATAGTGGCTTGGGTGTGTTGTCCCCGAGAGGTGCTTCAGACTGTTCCACAGGTTTAATAATAGTGGCTCAGGAGTATTTTACTTTGAGAGGTGTTGGCTCCGTTCCACTTGATAATAATAGTGGCTCAAGTGTGTTATCTCTGAGAGTTATTTCAGAGCATTTCACCGATTTAAGAATAATGGGGTCTCTGAACTCAACATAAATAAAATATTGGAATATGGTTATCTAATGAAAGACCCGAAATCAATAATTATTTGACATTCTTTGATTTACACATTTATTATTTGCTTATGAGAATTCTTGTATCACGTGTAACCTTGCTTGACTACATTGTTACCTTACTTAGTATGTATTGTATTGATCATCCATTTCGTAGTTATTGCTCAATCCAATGAGTAAATGACCCAGATGTATATGCACATGTTGATAAGGACTAGGTGGATGAATTCACAGCCTTTAATGCTATATATGTGGAGGGGTGATTCCTTTGTATCAAGGTTTGGGCGTAGAGTTGTGTTATCCAGATGATAGTTTTACATGGATTACTTTTTAGACTCTTAGTCCCATGGGATCCCTTTTTGTTGTATTTTAAATATTGTAATCGAAGTTGATCTCCAAACGCTTATTTGATGTTATTAAAAGCTGTCTCACTTATTACTATTATGTTTTAATTTTTATAATCGTTTTGCCTTGTGATTGATGTAAGGATGGTGGGATAAGCCAGACTTATGTCAATTATGACGGTAAAACTCAATTATTTGATTATACGCTTCCACTTAAAACAAATTTTTTCTACAGTAAATTTTAGAGTGTCACACATCCTTGACTTAATCAACCTCGGTTTTTAGGTGATTCCGAATAAGTACACTTTGTATGTTCCCACTCTAATAGTTTCCTCCGTGTGCTATTACTAGGGTGTCCTTTGCTTTGTTTCATATTCAGTGCTACCATACTTATCTAGACAGGATCGAGTATCTCATAAATAATATTATAATAGAAACGTAGATGTGATGGCGATTGGTCAAGGACCATTTGCACCTTATACATAATGTTAGAAGCAAATGGACGTACGATTTGATTAATAATTGAATCATTAAATGCCAACGTTTCTTCTTGTAGTTTAACAAAAGTGAAAGTCTTCCATAATTTATGCACTGCTGATATAGGAATAGGCTGATGATCTTGTTTGTAATGAAAAATCTAATGTGCATACGATAGACCATGTGTCAACTTCAGGTAACACCTACATCTGAAGGATTTAGGACCAACCATATTGGACCTCTTACTCTCCTCTTCTATCAATTTCAATGCTCTATACCATACAATAGACGTGAGCTCCTTGAAAAATATGTCATTTGTAGAGTAATGTGGAATAATTACCCATAATTGCTCCAAATCTTTTTTCACCTCATTAATTTGGAGTCTTATCAATATATTAATCTTTGGGCATAATATGTCAAAACTCATATGTGATAATAATATATATTTCTTCAGGTTTCCATGTTTACTTTCCACCCTACAATATGAATTTCAAAAAATAAGTAATGGCTAATTGTTACACACTTAATAAGTTAATAGACATTTAATATTTACAACAAATATGCTATACTTGTTGATCGTATGAGTGCCAAAGTAAATGATTTTATCGACCTACACTAAAATAAATCTCTCCTTATATGGATTCAACCAGGTCTCGTACACCTATTGTAAAAGATATGAAAATCTGCCTCATTTATCACCCATCAGTAGAAGTTTATTATCATATGTCTCAATTGTAATTTCTTGTACAATCTTCCTCCAACATCCTAGGAAAATTTCTCCCGCTACTATACTTCCCAGCTTCATTATAGCATACGAAAAAACATTCTTACTAATGTGCCATCTACATAAGAAAGGTATTGCATTAGGAAAGACTTTTGGCATAGTTTGTGTCAGTCCCAATTTCCTATCAGTGATCACCATATTTGGTTCATGGGGATCCATCAATCTCTTTACTCTATCAAGCACCCATTCGTAGTTATCTTCCTTTTCCTTCATCATAAATGTTAAGGCAGTAGACACACAACCAACGAACTCCGAGAAAAGAATGTTGAAATTATTGGTTTTGTATGTGCAATCCAAATAAATGAAATATAGAAATGCATGTAATAAAGCAATAGAATCTGGGTGCTCAAATACAATATCACTAACCACATCAGAGTCGAGCAACCGGTGATGCCATTAACGATATTTGTTTATTTCCATGAAGTGTAATAATTGTTGCATAATTGTACGTGCCATCAAACTCTGTACCTTGAACTTATGTTTAGCATTGTAGATTATTCTAAATAATGCTGTATTATCACCATCACTATGTTTCAACTTATTGATAATCTCCATTGGTTTGATATTTATTTGTGTTGGCTCAGCCACAAACCCACGTTCTTCTAAAGATAATCGATAAGCAAACGAATGCCCCTACAAATATGTACCCAATCTATGATTATGCATTCCACATTTTACCACTAGTTTCCAACCACCACAAACATATTCCCTTCCATGAATACTGAATTCACAACCACACTTTTCGGTCTCGGTAGATTGAATACTTTCCGAATTCACTGAAGATTGTCTTCTATAATCACCTCCTCTTTCACAATGAATCCATACCCTACTTTTTTTTTTATCTCTCGATACCAAAAATCATATTATGTGGCCTTCCAATTTATTTAACCCAACCAATGAATAAAAATAATTTTCCAAAAATGGTAAGTTGGTGGGTGAGTTGCCAGTCACTAAGCCTCTATGGCGGGTAACTTGCCCATCAAGTATTATTTTTGGCAGGTGAGTTACCTGTTTATGAGCCTTTGTGATGAGTGAGTTGCTCATTCATGAGCCTTTGTGATGGGTGAGTTTCCCGTTCACGAGCCTTTGTGACAGATATGTCACCTGTCAGGTGAAAAAATAACGCAATTTTTTTTTCTGCATACCATTATTTCTTCTAATTTATTTTTGTTGAAAAATTCATTTGAATCATAATCTTCATCCTCACTCATTGTATTCAATATTGTCAAATTTTAAATTTATATAATTATTTGAGGAGAAGAGAACAAAAAATAAAGGGAATTTAGTTTGGTTGAGGAGAAGAAAACAAATGAAAGGGATATATTGGTCCAAAAAAAATTTAGTCCCTTTTGAGGGGTGTTAACTTAGAAATTGGGGTGTGTATCTAACATCACCCATTTTATTATTAGATGGAACAACAACAATATCAAAGTAAAAAGAGGCCAAAGACCAAATGAAAGAAAATTGTTATTATACTATTATTTCATAGATCGGAGAAAGTGATGGAAAAAAATAAAATATATGAATGGAAATAATTTTAGTATTGTAAAAAAAAAGGTGATTGACCTAATATTTTTCTCTCTAGAATCGTTGTCTTATTTTTTTTTATTATATCATTTCCCATTTTAAAATTGAATTGAAATGAATTTAATATATATAGAATTATTTTTTTTTACTATTGTTGTACTCGTACAAGATTGCATAGTGCTACTTTATTTTAGGGATGCCACTAGGGCAAAGTAAGGATGGTGAATCTATTATCATATCTGAATTAGATAAGTAAAATAATATTTAGAATTATTTAAATCCAAAGTTTTTTTATTAGAAAATCACTAATATGAATTTCCATGTGGATCAATTCTATAATTGACTTGAATTTTTATACTATATCTCATCCTCGATATTGATCCTATTTTTTCTTAATATATATTTAATTTAGATTGTATATAAAAAAGTATATATATATATATATATATATATATATATATATATATATATATATATATATAAGTTATATAGAAAAATATTTAGACAGGTTCAAGGTTGGAAACTCCAAATCTTTACTTAATAAAAATTTCCGAACCCACTTACAATTACCAAAATCCCTTCCAAACCTTACCCAAGACAATCTAAAAATTTTCGAAAAATTAACATCCCTACTCTATTGTATTATATTATACAAATGAACAAAGCAAGATTGTAAGCTTTTTGGCCTCAATTTGTAATGTGTCTGATTCGTTTATTTGGATAAATAAGTCGAACTCTAATATTATTTTTAGACTTATTTAGTAAAAAATTAAGTATAAAAAATTTAGATTCAAATTTATTTATAATACAAAATTTTATGAGTTTATCTCAGCTTATTAAACATTTGACAAGCTAAATTCAAACTTTATTTATAAATATATTTATTAAACGAATCAAAATTAAATTTAGTTTAATTGGAGTCATTTGATGTCCTACTCTTTTGTACACCTGAGTATTCGTTTGATATGAAGATAATAATGATAAAAAAATTACCCTCATATTTTATATAGTATAATTAAAATTAATTTTTTTAAATAAATATTTATTTTAAATCTTAAATTAATCTAAAATAAATATTTCATTAAAAATATTATTATTATTATTATTAAATAATTAATATAAAAAATATAAAATAAAATTTTTTTTTTTCATTCCTATCATCCTCGTGCCTAACAAGGCTGAAGGTTACTAATATCGACAAGAAAAGCTGCTCTTTTATGAATAGAATTCTTTTTCCGTCGGAAAATAGAGACAAAAAATTGTGTGGTTTGTTTGTACGCGCATCAAATATGGTTCAATTCATATGAGCACCAATGCACACCGTTGATAACGTTACGATTACGAAGATCGTCACAAAAAGGGCGCCCGACCCGAGTTTGGCGCACATGTTTGCTGTGACCAGTGGCCAGTGCAGTAGTACTAATATAGACAAGAAAAGCTGTTCTTTTACCGCTGTTTCCAACTTACCATAAGCATTATGTGTTTTCGAAAACTCTGACAATCCATTATTTTTTGGTTTTAGGAATGTAATTTTTTTTCTGTTTTATGTATTCGAAATACATATAAATATATGCTATATTTTAAAATGTTATTATCTTTGACCTTTTTGTTTCTCGTTAAAAAATATGATTAATTTAGAATATATTGTTAACTTTATCTTGAACCAATAGGACAAAAATAAATTATAAAATATTTATTGAAAATATAAAATTATATATTTACATCCGAGTGAGCAGACCTGATCAAGCTCCCAACCTTAGTATAGACTATAATAGTTGCAGCATGTAGCATGTAGTATCACTGTGTCACTCAATGAAATTAATATCATTACTTTATTTGTCATATACATTATTTTAATTATTTATACATTTATTAAGAAATTAATAAACTAATCTTAATATTATACTTAAAATTTTATTTTTTAATAACAAAATAATTAATATATAGATAATAAATAAGTAAAGGTAAAAGTAAAATTCAATCATTAATTTCTTTAAAATGAGTTTTTTTTGTAACAAAAATTAAATTCTAAAATAATTTTCTTCTTAGAATTCATGAACTATTATTTTAATGTTTTTAGTTTAGAGATTATTAAAAATCATTTATGTAACTTTTTAAAATTGATCTTTTAGATTAAATTGTTTATAATAATTGTTAATAGGTTATGATAAATTAATTTTATTCAATATAATCATCTCTTCTTCCTTACTTACTCACATACTTCCTAGTTGTTTTTTTCTTTCTCTTTTTAACTGCTTTCGTAAATATAATGTTTAACATTTCCCTCGTCTTATAACTATTACCTGGTCAAAAGAAAGTGCAGAAAACAATTAAGAGGAAACAAAGGGTGTTGTAATATTGATAAACTCAAAAAGAGATAATATAATGTATGGCAGGTGAAGGAGAAGGTTGAATACTCTTGGACTTACAAACAATTGTTAAGAGTCATAGATAAAATTAGGCCATACTATACAAAATGTTGTATCTCTGGGAGATTAAGCACTAAATTAGTGTATTAATCTATCAGAATTACTATGCCAAAGGTTGCTTGGAAGTCATTTGTATGGAATCATAGTGGCCTGGAAAAGCACAAATTCTTTACTTGGTTGGTGTGTCATAATGCCCTTCCTCTCAAATCAAAATTGTTTAATTAGGGGGTCACTATAGACAACATTTGTGAGGTGTGCAGAAATGATGAAGAATACATCAACTATATGCTGCTTTACTGTCATGGGGCTAGAATCCTCTGGAATTATGTGCTAAGATGGCTGAAAATGGTGAGATGTACCATCGATTGGAATAGTTGCAAGGACTGGTTGATTAGTAATACCACAGGAAAGGGGAAAAAGATTATTTGGAAAGTTGGTTTCAATGCCCTTCTTTATCATAGTTGGATCAATAGAAACAAGGTTGTTTTCCAACTTATTCGAAGGGATCCTACAGCTACTATTAAGCAGATTATTTCTAAGATTTTTGTTAGATTTGGTGATGCTAGAAATATTCATATTAAAAAGTACCTAAGTAGTCTTGATAGATAGATGGTATGAGCTTACTAGGGGTATGCCCCTTGGATTTTTGTGATTAAAACTCTTTATACCTCTCTCCTTTTGGTAATAAATCCTTAATTAATTACTAAAAAAATTATAACAATATATATAGAAAGAGAGAATGTGACTTCTTATTCTCATTCATATGTATGGATTCCTTCTTCTATTTACAATTCACAATATCTCACATATATAATACCTACACTTATTACGTCCATTATGAGAAATAGTTAGATAGTATGAAAGGAGGTGGAGGATACGTAGAGTTAGATGTGGAATTATAATAGAGAAGCTACTACAACTTATGGTATTAATGAGAGTATTAAACCTATAATTTAATACAATATACATTCATAAATTGTATATCTACAATATATAAATAGAATATTTACAAAACTTCTCATTGGATGTACATCTTATGATATTTACAATACTCCCATTTGAGAGTATATCTCTAAAATACTACCTCATTAAAAACCTTGCCAGGAAAATATAGTGGAATAAAACCATAGCTCAGGAAAAGAGTACACTTTTATTCCTCCAACTTAGTATATCTCCTTCATATGTCATATTACATATGGTTATGTTTGCATGTACACGCACACTTTAATAGTGTTTATATTTGAAAGCTTCATCAATAAAAAAAAACCCTATCAGGGATAAAATCTTGGCTTTTATACAAAGACATCTGTCACCAAATTGACTTTTAAATCATTCATTTAAAAACACCCACTTATAGCCAATCGGTCTGATACCTTCAAATGTTGAACTTCTTTTTCATATAAATCATGCTCATTAAGCAGATGCATTTGACTATTCCAATTTGATAATAATTTATCCAATGACATTCCATAATGAATCGAGAATAATTATCACTTTTATCCATTATAACTTGCAACTGTTTAGGTAAAGACATCACTAATGTTTACCTCATACCACCTTACACTGATGTAAGGATAATTAATGGATATTTCATTTACCTTTAGAATCTATTCTTAGATTCTATACATATGGACATATCAACTCAATATGGCAAGTTTTCTATCCTTTTAAAGGATTATAACACCTCTTTTGAGGGTTTAGCTCTTTGGACCCTTATCATACACTTCTAGCGTATTTGTACCATACTTGCCATTAACTTATTTGAAGTCACCATAAGGAATTCTATGTGAGTTGGAAATTTAGTTAAAACACATATTGATTTCATAATTTCTCGACTATAACAAACGTAGATTATAGCTAGGCTACATCTACCAAGCATAAGCATAATCAAGTGCACTTTTGATTTTTCTTTGGGTTCATATATCATAGAAGACATCTTCTAAGTGCTTGCTTGCTTTATAATCTCAATCTCCTCTTCTCTCCCCCTAAGGTTGAAGAAACAAACATTTCTAGCCTTCTTTGTGGCTTAATTTCATATTTATGGGGGATTATAAGCAAACATAAAACTCATCCAATAATCTCAATTAAGTTAGCTTAAGGGTTAATGTGATATGCGATTGATACATACCAAAAATCATTACATGTATAATGACATATCACTTATAGACCTTGCCAACAAGGCTTTACAAATCAAATGTACAATCAATGACTCTACCATGTCATTTTTCTTGCATCTTGAAGCATTGATTGCATTTTTACCCCAATTGGATGATTATTCACTTTTATGTCAATAATATTTGTTCCAAAGTATATGTAATCCCTCGAATTTTAAAAGCCTATAATTTAATAAATAAGTTTTATTTGGGATAAATTAGCCTTTAAATCTATTTAATTTAATTATTTTATGGATTTTTAAGCAAATAAAAGTGGGTATAATATTTAATAAATTAAAATAAATATTTTGTTATTTTATCACACTCTTATTATTTAAATAAATTTTCAAACCATTATTTTACTAAAATTATCCTTTTTAAACCCTTATATTTTAATTATATTAAATTAAATTATTAAATAAATTTATTACCAAAAAATATTGTATTTTATTATTTTACAAATTAAATTATTTTATTTAATTCCATTTTCCTTTTCTTTTTCCTTTTTCCTTTTTCTCTTTTCTTTCTTCTTCTTTTTTTTTTCCTTGGGCCGCCAGCCGGCCTGCCTCTTCCCCCACCCCCTGCGCCTAGGCCGAAGGCTCGTCTCTCCTCTCCTCCCTCTCCTTCTCCCTTGCGCCTAGGGCGCTAGCCCATTTTCCTTCCTCTTCCGCACGAGCCCGGCCGCCTTCTTTCTTTCCTTCCTTCCTTTCTTCCCCGATCGAGCCGGCCTGCTCCTTCTTTCCTTCGGCAGCCCATCGGCCCAGGCTTCCCCTGCCCTTTTTCTTCTTCTTTCTTTCTTCTTCCTCTTTCCCCGGTGAGAATCCTGACCACCCCGCCATCTTCGCCGCCCAACCTGTGACCCTCTCCCCCTACCGCTTCCCCTTATTTTTCTCTCTCTCGTCGTTTCCTGCCTTATCCCGGCCCCATCATCTCTCCCTTCCCCCATGCCCTGCCATCTCTCTTCTTCTCCCTCTCACTACCATAGCCATTCCCCTACCACTCTATCACCACCCCTCAAGCTCCCTATCCCCTACTCTCTCTTCCTCTTCCTTTTCTTCTTCCTTCCCTACCTCATTATGCATTTTCCCGAGCCTCACCTACATTCCTCGTCCCTCCTTTCTTCCTTTCTTCTCCTCCCCTCTTCCACCCTATTTTTGCTTCGTCGCCCCACTCCACCGCTGCCGCCGCCTCAACAGCCACCTACACCACCCTCTGCCACCCTCTACCTCACCCCCGAGCGATCACTGCACAAATTGAGCCACCCCACAGCCTTTTCCTTCCTCCCCTCTTCTTTTTCTCTTCTTCTCCTCCCTTCTTAGCAGCCACCCTGCACGACCCTTTTCCGCCGCCTCTGCCACCAACTGAGCCACCACATTAATCTTCGCAACCTCCTCTACCAACCCCAATCCTCCTTTGGCTGAAACCACCACATGCATGCCTTCATTTTCCCTCTCCCTTTTCCTTCCTCCTCAACCCTCCATCTCGACCCACCTCAGCAGCCTCCTTTAGCGGCCTCGCCGTCACCGCCCTTAGCCGCCGTCAACCCATCCCCGACCACCACCTACATCCTTCCCTTGCTTTAAATCCTCCCCTGCATGCCCTTTTTCTTAGCCTAAAAACCCTAATCCGAAAATACCCATTTTTTCCTCTTTTCACCACCTTCTAGCCCCTCCCCCTCATTTCTTTGCATGCAGCTCATGCTGCATGAGCAACATGAGCTGCTGCCTTTCTTGATTTAGTTGGGTAATAATTTTTAAGGTATAATAATATTTTGATTCAAGTATTTGATTAATTAAGTATTATAAAGTTTTATACTTTGATTTTTATTACTTCTAACATAATAAACCTTGATATTATTTTTAGGTATTGGTTTTGATAATCAAAGCTTAAACCTTAAACCGGAATACTGGTAAGGTTTATTTTTGCGGGAATCAAGGTAATCGTTAAATCCCACTTAAATGCATGGATTAACGTATGTTAGCACATTAGGATTTTTAATATGTTATTATGCTTAATATATGTTGTTTAATATCATATGCGTAGTTTCTTGTGATGTTTGATAAAAAGAAGCATGTTAGGTTATATGTTATGTATGGAAATATTGTTTAAGGTAAGAGTTTGGTTGTTAATGAAAACGTTAAGTATTATTCATGTTGTATTATGCTATTGTGATCCTTAATGCATGGTTAATATTTTGTGAGCCTTAGGGGTATTTTAGTAATGTATCTTGTACAAGAATATGGCCTAACATATATATGGGTGCTAATAAGTATTATGTTAAATATAAGAGTTGTGGATGAGGTATTAATTTTAATATTTTATGTAGTAATGATAATTTGATATAAATGGTGTACTAAGGGGCAAAATGGTGAATTTTAATTAAAAAAGCATTATGGTAATTTTAGAGGTAAGGGCAAAGTGGTAACTTTGTAAAGGGTAAAAGGGTAATCTTAGAATTAAAGGATGAAATGACAATTTTGGAGATAAAGGGGTAAAGTAGTAATTTTGGAGGCAAGGGTAAAATGGTAAATTTGTAAGTAAAATGATTAATTGGTAATTTTGGAGGAAAGGGTAAAATGATAAATTTGTAAGAAAAGGGGTAAATTGGTAATTTCGAAAGTAAGGGGATAAAATGGTAATTTATAAGTAAAAAGGGTAAGGTGGTAATTTGTAAATGAAAAAGGAGTAAATTGGTAATTTTGGACGTAAGGGGTAAATTGGTAATTTTGGAATTAAGAGGGTAAAATGGTAATTTTGGAAGTAAAGGGGCAAAATGGTAATTTTGTGAATAAAGGGGTAAAATAGTAATTAAAGGGCAAATTAGTAATTTCGTAATTAAAGGGTAAAATGGTAATTTCATAATTAAAGGTCAAAATGGTAATTTTATAATTAAAGGGCAAAATGGTAATTTCATGAATAAAGGGTAAAGTACTAATTAAAGGGTAAATTAGTAATTTTATAATTAAAGGGTAAATTAGTAATTTTATAATTAAAGGGTAAAATGGTAAATTCATAATTAAAGGTCAAAATGGTAATTTCGTAATTGAAGAGGCAAAATGGTAATTTTGGGAATGAAAGGGTGTTATGGTAAATTTTGGAAGTTAAGGGGTAAAATGGTGAATCTAAAAGTAAAAGGTAAAAATGATAATTTTGTAAATAAAAAGGGTAAAGTGGAAATTGGAAATGAGTAACTTGGTAATTATAATAATAGAGAAGGGCAATTTGGTAATTTAAATAACTAAAGGGTAATTTGGTAAAGTTGATAATGAAGAAGGATAGTTTGGTAATTATGATCATATAAAAGGGTAATTTGGTAATTTTGATAATGGAGAAGGATAGTTTGGTAATTATGATAATAGAGAATGGTAATTTGATAATTAACCAAATAAAGGGATAATTTGATAATTAGATAATGAGGAAGGGTAATTTGGTAATTAGACCAACTCAAGGGCAATTTATTAATTATAATAAAGGAAAAAGGGTAAAGTGGTAATCTAACCAATCAAATGAAAAATATATTAAGTGTAACAATTATGATGGGGGATTAGTGACCTAATATGTATGGGAGATAACTTGGTAATCTAAATCAAGTGAGGGGTAACTTGGTAATTATGTAACAAGGAGGGTAATATGGTAATTTGTCAAGTAAGGAAGGGATGACTTAAAATTGTATAGGTAAGGGGTAAATGAGTAATTTTTACCTAGCATGTCGTTGTGATTGTAGAATTTCGTAATATGACTCAAATAACGCCGATTAGCGAGGTAAGAGTATTTGATAATTAGTAAGTACCACGAGAACGAATTCTAATTCGGAATTATATGAGATTAGGATGGCCTTAATGATTCTTTTGTGTTACCTTGAATAACCGTTCGAATAAGAAATATCTGACGATATCTGAATGATTGAAAGTGAATAATTATCTAATGATTGTGCTTTTACGATCACCTTAATTAAGATACTAATACTTAAAGTGAAAGACTTCGAGATCGGGAATGGTGACTCTTTAGGGGTTGCTACCCTAAAGACGTGGTTTATCCCACGATTATTCTGGTATTTGCTGGTGTGCCTTTGTGCCCCAGCCAGGCCTTATATCTTAGTTTATCTAGCTCTATGTACCTAGTTAGGGGGTATGCATACTTATGGATTAGGTGTCATTGTCGGTAGGGTACTGAGTTAGCTTTATACACCAATACGACCAGAGTACCTTTGCGTCCCTAGGTTGATAGTTGAAGGGTACTGAGTAGCTTTTATGCATCAGTGCGACCGATGTACCTTTGTGTCCCAGGATCTTGATCTCCCTATCGAGGCAAATAAATGGAATTGTTGTGCTGATTAAAAAGAGGGAAACACTAATTGTTAAAGTGAAAGATTAATGAGCCAAGCCTAGTTGAATTATATTATAAGTGCTGATCCGCCAGATATAATAGTGGCCCAAGATGTTCTGCCCTGGATAATATTCATGAGTACCGATCCATCGGATATAATGGTGGCCTAGGATGTTTTGCCTTAGATGATGTATATTTGTATTCCGATCTACCAGCCATAATAGTGGGGGTCCCAAGCTCAATAAATATGATTTAGCTGTGAATAAATTATGGAAAAAATACTAATCACTTATAGTGGAACATCCTGTGAGTTGGGGCTAGACCGATCCATCGACGAATAATAGTAGCCAAGAGCGTTTTTCCCTGCATGACCGGTCCACCGGTGAATAATAGTGGGGTTCCTACACTCACACGGATAATTATAATCCGATATGATTGATAATAATGGACTAAGGGCTTAAGGCCCAGAAGTATCGATTTTTCTCTATGGCTTATTAATATCTGATTCATTTGTTAAGTATGTGGATGTATAAATGTGGTTATTAAGTATTTACCTTTCAGTATGTATATATTTAGTATTGTGTGTTGCATTGCGGGTCTGCTGTTAAGTATGATTTAAAGGGTTACTCATTACCGTAGTACTAAAAGGTTCCATTCATGGGGCCCCTGCCTATTCAATGGGCAGTGTCCCTGGCAAGTCGTTTTCAGGTGCTATTCAAGTGGGCCTAGGGAAAGAGCATAAGGTATTATCCGATAAATTATAGGGTTGTACTCTTTCACCTTTAAAATTTATGGTATCAATGTATTTGTTGATTTGTAACCACCATTGGTGGATTATACTCTTATGAAATGTTTAATTGCGCTGCTCTGATTTAATCATTGGTTTGAGTTTCTCGTAAGTTTTATTTTTCTCTTTTATCTTTAGCACTTGGTACTGGAACGGTAGGAGTGAACCGGTCTGGTACTAAGTGTGGCGGTAATATCCTCAGAATTCACAGTTTTGTTATTTTACTTCCGCTAATTCTTTTTAATAAAACAAAAAATTTTAATATTAAATTTTGGGGGTGTTACAGTATAACATGTGACCTTATATTGATACATCATTATATACCATGTTAAATTTAAAATGGTCAACATGTGCCAACTTGAATTCTATCAAGTACATATGAGGTTTTGCATTTTCTTACATTATCACGACTATGAATTTGCTAAGAATAATATGTCTTTTATATGAGATCACCAATTAAGAAATGAGTCTTAGAATTCTTTGTGGAATTTAGTTTAAGCTTTAATGATCTTTCCTATCATTGGTGCATTAATGTAATCTCATTTCTCATGTCACAAAGATAATATTTTATGGTCTATTAACTTCTGATTAGTGATACCTTTGATTTTTCACATATACCAAATACATATATTGTGCATTTATCTAGGGCTTACTTCTAGCCAATCTCGATAGCAATAATACCATCAAATACTCATATACCATAGTAAGTTCTTTAGGAACTTAGGTATAATATCATAAACAATTTTGTTACCCAATTGTTACATTGGAGACCATTTAATAAATTTATCATGCCACATGCACGTGTGCATTCTTTTCAATTATAAGCTAATAAAATACTTCATCCTTAAAATAGAATTTACAATAGCTATTCAATCAGATAAATTGATATTTTGGATCGTATCTATGACACGGGAAACATTTAGTCTCTACCATTAAATTACTTATATCAAATGAAAAATTTTATGTTTCATCCATTATGCTAATGACTAAATAGGAAGCTTAAAGCTTCAACCATTAAACTACTAATTAGATAGGAAGCTTTAGGCTTCAACTATCAAAATATCTCTACCAACTAAAATTATAATATAATAGGGAGACTATTGTAAATACTCCAACCATTACAGACTTGAATATGGTAGGTTTTGACCATTGCCAATTACAAAGTAGATGTATAGTCTCATGAATAAGTGGTTGACAACTTATGCACAAAGCCATCATCACTACTTTGTGACTAGAATAAATGCTTTAAATATTGTGAAACTTAAAATTATAGAAACTAAATCTCAAGAATTAAAATTACATAACTATAAAATACAAAAATAAAATTAGTGTGGGGGTCTATAGACCACCAAATAGTTCGATCTTTTGGATCAAAAAGCACTTGGGATATTTCATACCATTTGATCTTCTTTCCAATATTACATTAGTCGTAAAAGACTTTCAACTATTTGATATTCTTGATCAAATCACACATAAGGTATTAATCACATTTTAATCATTTGATATTTAGGATCGAATTGTGCATAAGGTCTTTAGGACCATTTAATCATTAGGTGAAACTTTTGGCTGTCACCTCGATTGTATCATTTTTTTTGTACCTCATGTACATATTTGTAAATAATATAATTGGTCGGGAGCTTTATGTTTCTAACAATACTTGTGCAATCACCCATCTATACTTTGAGCATGTAGGAAAAATTATCCATTTTGGTGGCCCTCCATTAATTTAGGATAATTGATATTTGTACTATATTATCCAATCAACTTTAAGCGTTGAGATATATATGTAGTGATGGGCGATGAGACTACCAATCTATCACGTTTAAATTTAAGTAATTTTATGAACGTTACAACTTTAGATGACTTTCCATCATCTTCAATTGAATAAGATTTGTATATGGTGATCGGCTGTGTGGCCACCAATTCATCACTTATGATCTTTAAATTGATCATTTTAGATCCAACTTGTGTTTATTGAACGATAGATTTTTAGCCTTCCGCCATCATTTATCTCTATCCTTCATTTCATAATTGAAAGAGAGATCATCATACATACAATCAAATTAAATTACATATTGCAAATATATACAATTAAAACTAAGAAAATATCAATTAGCATATGAATAAAGCAGAGGGGAAATAAAAATAAATTTCCTTATCTTGAGCCAATTTTAGGATCATACCATATCCTCTTAAAACTCCTAATCAATTTAAATTAAGCGGAGGATCAATGCTCTTGAAATTTACTTGATTGCAAGATATGTCACATATGTGACCTTTTATATGCTTGCAAAAATTGAGATTTCACACAAGAAATTAAAATGGTAGATTGGTCTTATATGACATATAATAATCATATTCATATAATATGATGACTAATATATATAGAACATTCCCTTTTATTAAAACCGATCAAATTTGACATCAACTTTATGGTTATTTGCCAACATTCCGAACAAAATCAACACAGAAGCATATCTAGAGCATAATCGTACTGGTAACGTGTTGTAAAATTGATAAACTCAAAATGAGATAATATAACAATATAGATAGGAAGAGAGAATGTGACATTTTATTATCATTCATATGTATGGATTCCTTCTTTCATTTACAGTTCAAAATATCTCATATATATAATACCCACACTAATTACATCCATCACGAGAAAGAATTAGAGAATATAAATAGGAGGATATATAGAGTTAGAGGTGGAATTATAATGGAGAAGTTGCTTCAACTCATGGTACTAATAAGAATATTAAACATATAATTTAATACAATATGCATTCATAAATTGTATATCTATAATATGTAAATAGAATATTTACAATAGGATTTGAGAAATATAGAATTTTTTGATATAATTTAAGAGTGAATTTAACTTCATCTAAGCCGTAAAGGATATTTAAAGATTTTTTTTATTTATATAAGTGCATTTTTCACATCGTAAGTATTAACGAATAATTAACCATGATTACACCCCAAACAAATAAGAATAGTTATGTCAACTTCTGTCATTCTATTAATTGCTCCTTCTTTCCCGTAATTCTGTTGGCCAGCCATCCTCTACCCGCGTGGAAAAGTTGGAAACAGGAAGAGAGAGAAAGAATCAAATGCTTAATGGCCCATTTGGTATATGAAAATTAGAGTTTGAGAATTAAAAAGTAGGAATGAAAATGAGAATGAGAATTAAGAAGTGGGAATTTGTTTATTTAGTCTCACTCTCATGTTTGGTATTTGATGGAATTAACTTGAGAATAACTTAGGAATAAAAGTTTCCTATATTTGTATTATTATTATTATTATTATATCAAATAATATTTAAAATAATAATAATAATTATAATTATGATTATCTTTATTGTAATTATAATTATTACTATAATTATTATCTTTATTATATTTTTAATTATAATTAATTATTATACTAATTAGAATTATAATAAAGATAATAATTATAATGATAATTATAATACAGTTATAATTATTATAAAGATAATAATATTCATCATCATCATCATTATAATTAATATTATTAATAAAATGTTATATACAATACAAGGTTATTTTAGTAATTTTATCTTCTACTTCAATTCCCACCATTCCCCAAGAAATAAATTGGTGGGAATAGACACCCTTAAATCTCATTCCTAATCCCATTTTAGTTCCCATTCCCTCAAAACAAATAATAAAATATTTAAATCTCTTCCCAAATTTTCATTTTCACTATTTTAATCCCTTTAACCAAACTAACTGTAATTTGCAGGAGGATAGAGAATCCCAACGAGTACTAGTTAATTAAAATGGTAATAACAAAATAAGGAAAAATAATTTCGCTTTTATTGATAGAAAATATGTAAAGTAGGTATGAATTATCATATTACAATTAACATAACAAAGACCTCACACTATTAAGAAAATAAGAAAGAAAACTCGAACCTAAAATCCTTATGAGTATCTTTGATAATAAATAATTTAAAAATCTTTTAATATTTTTGAAATAAATTAAATATTTGACTATACAGAACTTCTAAATCTAATATTTGATAAAATTCTTTTTACGTTTGCTGTTTGGGATTTGCAAAAACTTCACAATCAAATTTTTTTAGATTAGTGTATTAGGAATTATTTTTTAAAAATTATTTATACTTTTAATTCATTAATAACTATTACAGTAAATATCATCAACTATTTTTATATAAAAACTTAATATTATCTGTCAGTGAAACCAGCAAATAAAATTTATTATCGTCTAACTGCTTATATATTATGCTAACTGCTATTAGCTATTAGTTAACTGCTATTAGTGAGAAGCTGACGTTAATCTCTCCGGTAAAATAAAGACTAATAATTTCGTTTACCATTTTCTCACTCCAAAAAGAAGACAAACAAAAGACTACGAAGTATTTGCTATGCTATACGCCTATACCTATACCTCCTGCTTCTTCGCTGCTTTAAGGTAATCAAAACGCCTTTTCTGCTTTTAAGGTGCTCAAGTCTATACGCATTGATGCCGTAATCTTTTTCTTTTTAGTACTTAATTAGAAAATGGCATTTTCTGCAACTGTACTGCTCTCAACTTTACTGCACTATTTTCCCTTGTCTGAATATATTTTCTTTGTCGGAGTTCATTTGCAGATTGTCATCATCTCCTGCTTTCCCTTTTCATTCATGGGTTGATTTTGGAACCTGGTATTTGGTGTTCGGCTTGCTTTGAAGCTGAAGCCAGCTTTTCTCTCCTGCTCTGAACCTCTGAGCACGGTTGGGTTTTGGTTTTGATGGAAGTCGAGAAGTAAGTCTGATCAATTTTTTTTTGTGGGTTCAATTTTATCTTATGGTTATCGTTGGATTTATGGTTTAATAATCACTAGTATTAGTTAAGATTTGTGGTTCATAATTTCCCTTTTCTTATAATTCAACATTTTTCCTTTTTCTATCTTTTTTCGCCTTCCCTGTGTGTTGTGTTTGTTTACCAAAGGAATCTGTTATATATTTGTATCTGGTCCTTTTGGTTACTGATGACTTGATGAGTGAGTGCATGTTGCAATGTTTAATCTGACGAAGATGGCGAAAGTTTATCTCTTTATGTTTGATTTCGGGAACAATTTGTCAGCTGCATGTTACACCTTTCTTTGAGATCCCAGACCTGTCATGTGAAGTCTTGATGAATTTAAAATTTCTTTTGGTACACGGCTCATTTTAGCGATCTATTACTTTATCTTTCTTGATGAATCTATTAAGTTTATTAGTTCCGGATGATTTGCATTCTGTATCAGTACGCGTTGGTGTTGTCTTCATAGAGTGACATTTTGATTGTATAAATCAATTGCTGCGTGGACGGATAGAAAAGGGTTTAGTCGCTTAGCCAAAAGAAGCTCTGACTTCTGATTCAGCATGGTCTCGAGGTCTTATGGCAACTTACTGGAGCTTGCTTCTGGTGATTTTCCAACTTTTCCCCGAGGAGAGAAGAGGTTTCCTCGCGTGAAGACTGTTACTGGTGTTCTATCTGAGCTAGATGATGAAAATACGAATAGCGTTAGTTCTGATGCTCCGTCGTCAATTGCTCAAGACCGGATAATTATCGTAGGAAACCAGCTTCCTCTCCGCGCTAACCGGAAATCCGATGGTGATAGGGGTTGGTATTTTAGTTGGGACGAGGATTCCCTTGTTTTACAGCTGAAAGATGGCCTTAGAGAGGATCTAGAAGTTGTGTATGTCGGTTGTCTCAAAGAAGAAATTCCCCCTAGTGAACAAGATAGTGTTGCTCAAACATTGCTGGAAAACTTCAAATGTGTCCCAGCTTTCCTCCCACCTGAGCTCTTTAGCAAATTCTATCATGGATTCTGCAAGCAACACTTGTGGCCTTTGTTTCATTACATGCTTCCTTTGTCGCCGGATCTCGGTGGTCGGTTCGACCGATCACTTTGGCAGGCCTACTTGTCCGTCAACAAGATATTTGCAGATAAAGTGATGGAAGTTATCAGCCCTGATGATGATTACGTTTGGGTCCATGACTATCATTTGATGGTTTTGCCCACTTTTCTCAGGAAACGATTTAATAGGGTGAAACTTGGGTTCTTTCTCCACAGTCCCTTTCCTTCATCTGAGATTTATAGGACTCTTCCTGTCAGGGTCGAACTTCTACGAGCTCTTCTGAACTCCGATCTCATTGGTTTCCATACCTTCGACTATGCTAGACATTTCCTCTCATGTTGTAGCAGGATGCTGGGCCTCTCTTATCAATCTAAACGGGGTTACATAGGTCTGGAGTACTATGGCCGAACAGTGAGCATAAAAATTCTTCCTGTTGGTATCCATATGGGCCAAATACAATCCGTGATGAATCTTCCTGTAACTGAGTCTAGGGTCATGGAGCTGAGGGACCAATTCAAGGGGCAGACGGTCATGCTTGGGGTAGATGACATGGATATCTTCAAAGGTATCAGCTTGAAACTTCTGGCAATGGAACAGCTTCTCATACAGCATCCTGAGATGAAGGGTAAGGTCGTTTTAGTTCAAGTTGCAAATCCAGCTAGAGGTCGGGGGAAGGATGTTGAGGAAGTTCGGTCTGAAACCTTTGCTGCAGCTAAGAGAATTAATGAGACATTTGGCCAACCAGGGTATAAGCCTGTAGTTTTGATAGATGACCCACTTCAATTCTATGAGCGAATTGCATATTATGTTATTGCCGAGTGTTGTCTGGTCACAGCCGTTAGAGATGGAATGAATCTTATACCTTATGAGTATGTAATATGTCGTCAAGGAAACGAAAAGTTGAACGGGATCTTGGGATTGGATCTGTCTGTACCAAAGAGAAGTATGCTGGTGGTCTCTGAATTTGTTGGCTGTTCTCCATCACTCAGTGGAGCAGTCAGAGTCAATCCCTGGAATATTGATGCTGTAGCTGAAGCAATGGATTCTGCCCTAAATAACTCGAACTCTGAGAAGCAGTTGCGTCATGAGAAGCACTATAGATATGTGAGCACGCATGATGTTGGATACTGGGCTCATAGTTTTGTGCAGGATCTTGAAAGGGCTTGCAGGGAACATGTGAGAAGGAGGTGCTGGGGTATTGGCTTCGGTCTTGGATTCCGTGTAATTGCGCTAGATCCTAGCTTTAGAAAGCTTAGAGTTGAACACATTGTTTCAGCTTATAAAAGGACTGAAAACCGAGCAATTCTTTTGGATTATGATGGTACTATGATGCTGCAGAGTTCGGTGAGCACAAATCCTGATACAGAGGCTGTGAGAGTTTTGGATATACTATGCAGAGACCCCAAGAATGTTGTCTTTCTAGTCAGTGGGAAGGACAGGAAGAAACTAACAGAATGGTTTTCATCTTGCGAGGATCTCAGGATTGCAGCAGAGCATGGTTATTTTGTCAGGTAATCCATCAGTTTGCAATAGGTTTTGCTGTGCTATTATAATTTTATTGGCTTTTATTTATGGAAACTCGATGAGATGATGATTATGAGAGCAAGATGATGACTCTAATTGCAACAAATGTTTTGCGGGTAAGGAAAGATCCGCATATCTGTTACTGGGGGGCATGTTTTCATGCAGAGCTTATTAAATTATTTCCTTATTAAATTATTTCCTCAGTTGTTCATTTACCACCACTATTTCCCGTTTGGCGATAGCATTTTAATACTAGTCAAGCTTCCTAGTCCCATCCCGTGCATGCTTTTGTGGAAAATCTACTGATTCTCCTACCTTCCATCATGTACAGGGAAAACAATGAAGCAGAGTGGGAAACTTGCAAGCCCCAGTCTAGTTTTGATTGGAAGCAAATAGTAGAGCCAGTTATGCAGTTGTACACCGAGACTACAGATGGTTCTTACATAGAGTCCAAGGAAAGTGCCCTTGTCTGGCATCACAGAGATGCAGACCGTGATTTTGCTTCTTGCCAGGCAAAGGAGCTGGTTGATCACCTGGAAAGTGTTCTTATCAATGAGCCCGTTTCTGTCAAGAGCGGACAACACATTGTTGAAGTTAAGCCTCAGGTTAGTGTTTTTTTCTGGCTCACTAACTTGGATGCCTCACACACACTCATATATATAGAACATTTATTTCCAATATAGCACGGTCACTCTTATATAGTTAAAACCTTCATGGGAAGGCATGCTTGCGGGATAAAAAAATCATAATGTTTCTGCTTTCTAGCATATGGTCTGGAAGCATAAACTGTAACCGTGTCCATCTTTCCTGTGATCCTAATTGGACTGCTTCATATAGAACAATTATAATTTATCTATGGTTCCTGAATATAAGTCGCGCATTGAAGCGAGTATCAGCGTTATGGATGTTGATTTCTTGTCGTCAAGATCTACTGAGTTGGCTTTATATGTCTCGTAAATTGATCTGTTGCCATTTCCCTAATTTGTCAGGTATGAGGTTTTACCTGTTTCCTGAGAATTATACTGTTATAAGACCTCGAGACCATGGTGAATCATTTGTCTCGTTAAAGTATTAGCTGGTGTTAACTCTCTCGTTCTGTTCTCCGTTGACCCTTTCTGATAATTTCTGTCTCCATTTTATACAGTTCCCAGAGGATCCTATCCCATCCTATATATTACTTTGACATGCAATCATGTCTGGACTACTCTTCACTATTGCGCACTCTTATATCGCTCGCCTTCTTAACAGGGTATTAACAAAGGTCTGGTAGCAGAACGACTCTTTGCGACGATGCAAAATAAAGGGATGCTTCCCGATTTTGTGCTGTGTATTGGAGATGATAGATCGGACGAGGATATGTTTGAGGTATTACTGAAAGCAAGGACTGGTACTCCTCTCGCACAAGTAGCCGAAATATTTGCTTGCACCGTTGGCCAAAAGCCGAGCAAAGCAAAATATTACGTCGAAGATACCAGTGAGATCTTAAGGATACTGCAAGGCCTTGCCTCTGCTTCTGAGCAAGCGAGTAGGAATACTTCCCATGCTACTGCTACTAAGCAATGCGTTGCTATCAATGCGTAAAAGGGGTTTGGTCCTGCTTTTAACTGTGCATGGTATCGTGTCGGCGCTTTTAATTGTGGTATTTGTTCAAAATTTAGCCACCACCTGGATCGAGCGTAATAGTAGTGGGCCTTGGTTATTGTGTTGGTTATGTAGGAGGGTAGTCTGGAACTCTACTGTATTAGAAACTTGTGTCTTACAGAGAGCAGTTTGTTTATTCAGATGGTATCAGCGCTTTGAAAGATCGAAGTTCGATTCAAAGTTGAGGGCGTAGATGACTCTTTAACAGAGAACAAGCAACCCAAAAAAAAAAAGGAAAAAAGAAATTTGTGCGTTGTATATCGGCCATCTTATCTTTGAGATGTCATAATTTGTATCTTGAACGTGATATTTATATGAATGTCAACTTTGACGGGTGATAAATTGAAAATTCATACGAAAAATGACTGCTTAATTCTTAATCGAGTTAAGTTGTACGTGAGTTGTTGGTACTAAAATAATAGATGCGAGTGTCTTGAAAAAAATTATTCCCTTCGACTTAAAATAAAAGTTGTTTTGAAGTATTATTTTTTGTTTCAATATTAGTGGTATTTTATAATTTTAAAGTAGATTATTATTTTATTTTCTTAATTTACCCTTAATGTTACTAAAATGAAGATTAGAGAATAAGCCAGTCATTAATTATGAGAGATAATATTAAGGAAATAAGGTTTTTGATTTTAGGAAGTAGAAAACGAGAAACCCTTCCTCAATTCGTCGGTCTATTGAAGTGATACTCAACTTGCCTTAGCTCAAATTGCTCCCTTAGGAGGTAAATATTATTGGGTGAGTTACCATGCAAGCACGAGAGAGCACACGATTATAAAATTATTTATCTAAGTATATAGAACTATTTATGTAAGCAATTAGGAAACTACACTATTTATTATATGAAATTATTTATAACAAAACAAGCAGTTTGATATAATTAAATAAGATGGTGTAGTTTTATAGTTACATGTTTAAATAGTCTCGTATGGTAAAAAAAAAAAAAAACTAGTCTCATATAATAAATTGAGTACTTTCATAATTATGTGAACTTGTATTCAATTTCAAGAATAGAAAAGGAAAAGAGGGAGACAAGATTCCAACTTTAAAATCGAGTTCTCTCTCTCTCTCTCTCTTAGATGCATAATTTTGTCAAACGTGGTTTTATAACATTTGATATAATTTTGATGCCCGTGTTCAAGAACTAATAGTCTATTTCATTTCTTTATTTTATTAGAAAGAGGTTCCTTTATATATATATATATACTTAAGGATTAAAGGGGAGAAATTAAATCTTAGTCTAACATAATGGAGACTTGAATCTCTGTCTACTAAAATAAAGGAATGAAATAGAAGATTAGGTCTTGAATATTGGCGTTATATCAAATGTTATAAAACCAAATTTGATAAAATTATGCATGAGAGAGAGAGAGAGAGAACTCAATTTATATATACATTCCATATAATTTTTAAATATTATTAAATGTTTCTTTTAAAAAAATTCCTTACGTTTAGATATATTTTAAATTGTACATTAAATTCATATGTCGTTTTTGTTGATATTTTTGAAATGGTATGATTTTTAATACATTTTTAATTGGGTTGGGATTATTGAAATTATTTTGGCAGAATCTTTAGTTTTTTAAGAAATATTATAATTTTAAATTTTTTGGACTTTCTATGCACTTGAGACAAAAAAGATATGAATTGATGTTGAACTTACTATTGCTATTGCTACTACTATGAATTTTGGTATTTTGTCATATATTGTTGTTGGTTTTGTTTATTTTTATTTTTTGAGCATAATTTAGGAGACTTATCTTTCAACCTATTATTTTTTACAAGGGTTGCTAAAAACATTAAGGATATTATATTAAAGTAAGTTATTAAAATATTGTTTTATATCTATGGAGTTATCCCAAACATATTACGTCACCACAAGATATACAATCAAATAAGAAAATTTTAGAATATTAAATAGGATAATTATAAAATTTTCCTAATATAGATAATCTACTAGGACAATTAAAATTTCTCCTATTTCATACTAACAAATGGGGCAATGGATGAAAAATTTCCTATTTAATCCTAAGAAATAGGGCAATAAAAAAAAGCTTCCTATTTGATTATGTCTATATATACTCCCCATATTTTCTATTATCTATCCCAATCCTTATCCATTTCGTTCTTGTGATTGTTCATCTCTGACCTGACACTTTTCGTCCTTAGCTCCCTTATCCTCACAATCTTTGTCCTCAACTCCTTCCTTTTCGCCATCAACCATGGCCTTCCCCTTCTCTCAACCATGCCTTCTTCCTATCAGTCTTGCCATATATTGCTACACTTCTTGTGCTCAACATTGATTGATTCATAAAACATGGATTTGAAGCGTTAGTTCTCAACCTAAACTTTGGTAAGTCAAAATTTACCATGTTTTTGTATTGTATAATTTGGTAATTGATAGTTTAATAGCCAATTTTGGTTAATTTGAGTATATCATTGTGTAATTTCATTTTGATATAATAATTAGAGCTTGCTCATATGTTGGAAGTGTATAGTGTAGTTATTTAATCTTGATAAGATTTTGTATTGATTTAACCTAGTTTTTATTTACCCATTCCTTTTAGAGTTCATGGATTGATAGATGAGTGAATGAGGGGGGGGGGGGGAATATAGAAGATGGAAATAATTCGAGAGAAAAGAATGAATGCTTTTAAACTTTCTTGATTTCCCTCTCGTTTAAATATGTTTGCTTTAGTTTTATTTGGTGTTTAATTAGATGTTGTCATGATATGTGTTGTATTGAGTTTACCATCCGTTGTTATGGACACATCAAGCTTCATATGTTCTTGAATCATGGTATCCTTCGCTACAATTGGTTGAATCTTATGGTTTTCTCATTGGATGATATATCTATACCTACTAAAACTATGGAACATTGCTGATTTAGCTTGGTGATTAAAATTGGAAACATAAATCCTCATTTGATTGATGGAAAAAATGCTTTAGAATCTTTATTCTTCTTTAATGGTTCGCTAGTTCGAATCTATGATTTGTATATGACAATTACAAGGCATACAAAGAAATCATATGTGAGCTAAAAGAACTATTTGCATTTTATAACATGGTGAGTCTCCCTAACTTTTGCTTGATGACCTGTTCATCCATTCTCATGGAGTTGAAATTAGATTATTTGTCATATTTGGATATTATGAGTGACATTGATGTATATTAATAACAGATGTAGGTGTTCCAAGTAAGTTGGTGGTAGCATAATTAACATCTTTAACATTGGTAGATTTAGTGTCAACGTTAATATTGGAGAATGTATTGTCACTTAATTTTTGTATTTTTAAATTATCTAATGAAAATCAATATCACATTAAATCTTGACTATTTGTGTACCCATGGGTGTTGTGTAGTTTGATCTTATTGCACTCAAAAAAGAGGAAAAATGTTCAACGATATGACATGACATTATAAAGCTTTTACTATGTACTATTTATATATACTTTCCCATGGGAAATAAAATAGTTCCTTAGATATGACACCATATATAGAAACTTCAACAGTCATCTTATATAATATGTGATTGATATTATCTTTGGCTCTTTTAAAAAGTATTACTTCTCAATATCCAAATTTATTTATTTATATTGAGGAGTGTATAATAGGCGTGAGGTAGTTTAGAATGAATATTGCCCAATATACTAATTTTTAGTATGCCTGTTGCATTATTTACATTTTTCATGTGTATAATTTCATCCACAACAAGTGCCAACGATGTTACTAACAATGCTATTAAGGTATTTTCATTATTCATTTTATGAATTCTTGTTTTGTTTAGTATTTAATTGCTATTTTAGGGATTTATTATTATTAATAAATGGGAATTTACTTGCGATTCATCAAATGATTTATACAGCAACAAGGTGTTAAAGATAAAGGTAAGGTAACATAAAGTGGTGGACAACTTGATTGTGAGTATTTTTTTTCACTTGGTTGGTGGATTTTATTTTCCTCGAGAGTTGGGGTGAGATTAATATTATTAATCAATCATGAATGTTTGCTTGCTAACATTAGGTGAGTAAAGTAAAATTGATTTACTACTTTGAGAATGGAAAAAACATTGCAAATTAAATTTTATATGGTGCTTCATTTAGTGCCCAACAAATTTCAATTTAAAGAGCCTCATAATGGAAACACCATAGTTTGACAAATGAAAAAGTAATATTAGTATGGGGACCATGTACCAAAATTCTTGAGTGAATAAGCAACAATAGAATAGTAGTAATTTAATTAGATAAATATCACTAGCAAATTAACTATTTTATTTATGGTTTTGTTATAGAAAATGATCATTTAATGATTGACAAAGTCCAAATGGCTAGAGGCTCCTTATTGGTGATTACCCATACATTATTGATGTGTCTGAGGCATAGTCTGCCATTTAAACATGGGTAGAAAACTATTTAGCATTTTACTACAAGTCCGTTGACATGATCTTAGAACTCATTGAATCACAATTCATAAGCATGGG
Source organism: Tamarix austromongolica (assembly GCA_039764185.1). Lineage (NCBI taxonomy): Eukaryota > Viridiplantae > Streptophyta > Magnoliopsida > Caryophyllales > Tamaricaceae > Tamarix > Tamarix austromongolica. Next base: position 18,335,978 of record CM077809.1, on the reverse strand, counting down.
GAAAGAGGTTAGGGAAATAAGCCACAAAGATTGAATGAATGAAGAAGATTTATGGCTTAATAGAAGCTAGTAGCCATGGATCTTGTGTAGTGACTCTAGAACACATAAATATCAATCATTGCACTTGTGATGTCCCAAATCAATTATTGAGCCTAGTTCTTACAATAAATTCGCAAATGATGAATCATAATCATCAGATGTAGAATATGGATAGTATTATGTGTTTCAATTTTAATATTCAATATCAAATTTTATTTCTTATGTCTAATTGTTTGTATAGAATTTTATTACTCTTTATTTTAATATGCATATAAATCGTAGAAATAAAAAAATAGTTTAAGAAATTAAATAAGGTAATATTTTCAAATAAGGTTATGGAATAAAAATTACCCTAATTTTTTTAATATTTCAAATAGGGCAATCATATTGCCATTATTGATATAAATTAAGTAGGGTAATTATTTTTTCATAATAGATGGCTTAAATATAACAATGATATAAAATTACCTAATTTTTTCACTCATATAGGGCAATTTCTTTTGTTGATATGAATTAAATAAGGAAATTATTATTTCCCTAATTGAATATAAACAAATAGAGCAATCTAAAAAAAACTATTAGGGAGAAAATAATTAGGCAATAGTAAGCCAATTTTATTTTGCCTCGATATACTATAGGATAATATTTTTATTAAATAGGGCCATTAAAATTACCCTATTTGATTATGAATATTATAGTGCATATAAAATATTACTTCTAATTATAGCACTTAAATAAAATTAATCAAAATTTACTTCTTCATAAAATAGAGAGAATTTGGTTTAGCATTTTTTCACAAGAAACCAAATTATATTTTTCATTAGCGATCCATTCCTAAATAATTTGTAGTCTTGTGAAAAAATAAAATAATAAACTATTTTATTTATTTATTTATTTCTCTTGTATTTTTATGCCTTTATTAATTTAAATCAACATTCTCAATTATCCGCTATAAATGAATTCATTTATAGTTATTACACAAAACAATAAAAACTTAGTTTATTTATGTAATACCCCACTTTTTTTTTTAAATCTAAAATTTAATATTTATCCCCTTATTTGGAATAATTTAATCTTAAATTATTAATTTAATTATTTTATGGACCTTTGATTTACAAAAATAGATATAATTATTTAATAAATTAATATAATTATTTTTTATCATTTTATATTGCTCTTTTTATTTAAACAAATCCCTAAACCCATAAATTTTACCAAAATTAATTTTCTAAATTAATACTTGGAAATTTAGATAAATTAATTTAATATTTTCTCCATGAGCCAAATTTAGCCTAATTTTTAATCCTAACTCTAAAAATATTTTTCTTTTTCTTTTTCCCTTTTCCTTTTTCCTTTTTTTTTCCTCCTTTCCCTTATTTTTTTCCTTTCTCTCTTTCTTTTCTTCTTCTTTCGCCGGGCCAAAACCCCCTTTCTCCTTCTTTTCTTTTCCGTCGGTCCAGCCCAAGACCCTATCTTTTTTTCTTTCTTTCCTTTCCCTTATTTCTCCTTTGGATTACACCAAGCTCTTTTTTTTTTCTTCACACAGGGTGGCCTGCCACACCCCCTTTCTTTTACCCCCTACTCGACCCTTCTCCTTGCCTTCTTCCTTCTTCTTCCCTTGCAGCATCCTAAGCTAAACACCCCTAACCGGCTAACCCCTAGCACAGTTGCATGCCCCTCTTCTCTTTCTTCCTCCCGCACCTACAATTTCCAGCTTGCAACCCTCTCTACCCATCCCTTTCATTTCCATTTTAGACCCTACATCCCTTCCCTCTTCCTCTTTCATCCCTACACGCCTATCCCCTACCTGCTTGCCATGTTGCCTGCATCCCCCCTGCACCGCACACCTCCCTCTTCTTCTCTTCTTTTTCTTCCTCTTCTCTTCTTCTCCACTGCCTCACTTCTCTCCCTCGAGCTGTAACACTCCAAAATTTACATTTTTTTATAAGACCTTTAAATTTAAAACCCGTAAATTCTAGGGATGCTATCACCACACTTAGTACCAGACCGGTTCACTTCTACCGTTCTAGTACCAAGTGCTAAGGCTAAGAAAAACATTTCCATCATCACACATTAATACATAAATTAAAATTTGCAAATCAATAATCAGAGTACGCATAAATTCTACATAATTCGAAATACTAGAGATAATTTTTCAGAGAAGAAAAATAGCTACAATAATATAATTGTTTCTAAAGTTTTAAACATAATTAAAAGAGAACAGGAATAATAATCTCATAAATGGAAAACGGCCACACCACTCCAGGACCCGATCTAGCACAAATCATCACTCGGTCCCACCTGATGTCCCATAGACATCAATGTCATCAAAGTAGGCATCTCCTACCTACAACTCATGAAAAGGGTGATCAGTACACTACGTACTGAGTAAGGTAATCGTGCACTAAGGCCAGCATACAAAATTCACACAAATGACATAAAATAATAAAGGAGCATAAAGTCCAATCATAATAGCACAAAGGTAAAATGTATGCTTAGGTGAAAATGCCAAGATCCAATATAGTCCAGATTAATTACCTCATCAATCCTTTATTGAATTTATTTTCACACCATACTCTTTATCAAGTCTATACGAGTATGAGAACCCCACTATTTTTGTCGGTGGATCGGTTGTAACACCTCCAAAATTCACTACTGAAAAATTTCGTTAGTTAAAAGGAAATTAGCGGAAGCAAATTAATAAACTATAAACTTTGGGGATATTACCGCCACACTTAGTACCAGACCAGTTCACTCCTACCATTCTAGTACCAAGTACTAAGGCTAACAGAGTAGAACACAATTTACGGAAAACTCAAGCATATATAAATCAGAGTAGCGTGGTAAACAATTTACCAGATTAAAATCCACCAACGGTGGTTACAAAACAATAAATACTGAATTTATGAATTTTAAAGAGGCATATTAAAATCCTAACAATTCCGGATAGTTTCTTACGCTCTTTCCCGATGTCCACTTGAAAGCATTGGACACGACCTGTAAGGGGTTATGCCCAATGAATAGGCAGGACCCCCACGAATGGAACCCTTCAGTACTACGGTATTGAATAACCCTTTAAATATACACTTAAAAATAGGTCCGCAATGTAACATATGATACACTACTGAATCCATACATAACAATATATGTAAACATGATATTCAGATCCGTATATATTCACACATTCAACAAGTCAATCAGATATTCGCAGTGCATACTTAACATTCACTTTTGTACATTCTCATACTTCACAAGTCAACCAATATCAACAGGTCATAATTATCAATCGATACTTTTCGGGCCTTAAGGCCATTAGTCCATCATTAATCAATCATCTCAGATTATACAAGTCCGTGTGAGTGCGGGAACCCCACTATTATAGCCGGTGGAACGGTCGCGAGGGTACATGCCCTGCCACCATTTTAGTCGGTGGAACGGTCGCGAGGGTAACATACCTTGCCGCTATTATTTGCTAGTGGACCGGTTTGGCCCCGACTCACAAGGTGCTCTATTGTAAGTAATTAGTATCTTTCTCGTGTCTTATCACTTTTATGTTTGGTTTGTTGAGCACGGAATCCCCCACTATTATAGCCGGTGGAATGGTCATGAGGGCACGTGCCCTACCACTATTTTAGCCGGTGGAACGGTCACGAGGGTAACATACCCTGCCACTATTATTCGCCGGTGGACCGGTCTGGGTCCAGCTCAACATCTTCCTCTTTAAGTGATTAGTGTCTTAAACGTATCTTATTCGAAATTATTTTACCCTTGATATGCATGTTCTAGAGGGCTACATCACATCACGTCATACTTGCAGCATATCCATATTAGCACATACTAGACAAGAGCATGAGAACATACCTCGATTCCAAGCTGCGCTACACATAAAAATACATAAGATAATAACATATAGAGTACAACATATAAATCGTACAAGGCATCTAAGGCAAGTAAAACACGTAACACATAGGCAGCCTTAGCTACGTCCTTACTCGGTTCAGGTTACCGAGCTATTTCCCACACTTGTTAGGCCACTAATCACCCTTCGTAATTATTACACTTAATATAATTCCCATTTGGTTGGTTAGATTACCAATTTTCCCATTTCCTTTATTATAGTTAATAAATTGCTCTTTGGTTGGTCAAATTAACAAATTACCCCTGGTCAATATCCTAATTACCAATTTACCCCTTTAGTTGGTTAAATTACCACATTGCTCTTCACATTTATCATATTTACCATTTTACCCTTCTCCATTATTAAATTATCGTTTTACCCTTCTCTTTTATTAAATTATCATTTTACCCTTCTCAATTATTATTATTACCAAGTTACTCCTTTCCAATTTCCACTTTTATCCCTTTTATTTACAAAATTACCATTTTTCCCTTTTGTTATAAAATTACCAATTTGCCCGTTTATTATAAAATTACCAAATTACCATTTTATTACAAAATTACCAAATTACCCTTTTATTACAAAATTAACAATTTGCCCTTTTACCACAAAATTACCAAATCGTCCTTTTATTACAAAATTACCAAATCGCCATTTTATTACAAAATTACCAAGTTGCCATTTTATCACAAAATTACCAATTTGCCGTTTTATCACAAAATTACCAATTTTCCCTTTTATTACAAAATTACCAATTTTCCATTTAATCACAAAATTACGATTTTACACTTTATTCATGAAATTACCATTTTTCCCATTTAATTACGAAATTACCATTTTATCCTTTTATTAACAAATTTACTATTTTACCCTTGCCTCCCAAATTACCATAATAGCCTTTTTAATTAAGAATTACCTTTTTGCCCTTAGTACACCACTTATATTAAATTATTATTATTACAACATAAAATATTAATATTAACTCCTTATCCACCACTCTTATAATTAATATAACATTATTAGCACCCATATATATATATATATATATAATATTGGACCATACTCTTGTACAAGATACATTACTAAAATACTCCTAAGGCCCACAAAACATTAATCATGCATTAAGATCACAATAGCATGGATAATAATTAACATTTCCATTAATAACCAACTCCTACATTAAACGATATCTCCAAGTATAGCACATAATCTATCATACTTCCTTTTCATCAATCAACACAATAAACCATATATAATATATTAAGCAACATATATCAAGCATAATACACATTAAAATTGCATAATGTGCTAACATACGTTAATCCATACGTTTAAGTGGGATTTAACGATTACCTCGATTCCCATAAAAACGAACCTTACCGATATTTCGGTTAAAGGTTCAAGCTTTGATTATCAAAACCAACACCTAAAAATAATATCAGGGTTTATTATGTTAGAAAATGGGGGCTGCGGGGTGGCTTGATGGGGGGTGTGATGGCTCGAGGGTGAGGTAGATGGTGGCAGGAGGTGGTGCAGGTGGCGTTTAAGGCGGCGGCAGCGGCGGAGCTAGGTGGCGAAACCAAAAACAGGGGGAGAGAGGGGAGGAGAAGAAAGGAAATAAAAGAGAGGGTTGGGGAGCATGGGGAGGCTCGGGAAAAATGCTTAACGGTCAGGGAAGGAGGAAGAAATAGAAGAGGAAGAGAAGGGAAAGGATAGGGGCTCGAGGGGTGGCTTTAGGGTGGTAGAGGAATGGCGGTGGCAGGGAGAGGGAGAAGGGAGGTATGGTCGGGCATGAGGAAAATGAGAAATGGTGGGGCTGGGATGGGGCAGATAAATGGCGGGAGAGAGAGGGAGAGTTAAGGAGGTCAATGGGGGAGAGGGAGTTGCAGGTGGAATGGCAAGTTGGTCGGGAATTTCGTCGGTGATGGTGGAAGAAGAAGGAAAGAAGAAGAAGAAAGAAAGAGTCGGGGGAGGGGGCTGGTGTGTGCGAGTGAGGAGACCGGTAGAAGGAAAGAAGGAGCGGGTCGATCCGGTCGGGCAAGAAAGGAAGAAAGAAATAGGGGCGACCGGGCGATGCGGGAAAGGCAGGGGGAGAGTGGGCTTGTGGCCTAGTGCAGGAGGGGAGAAGGGGCAGGCCGACCAACTGGCGGCCCAAGGAAGGAAAAAGATAAAGAAAGAAAAGGGAAAAATAAGGAAAAAGGGAAAAAGGAAACAGGGAAAATGGTTTTAATTAAAATAATTTAATTTATAAATAATAAAGTAAAATATTTTTGGGTTATAAATTTTATTTAATAATTTAATTTAATATAATTAAAATATAAGGGTTTAAAAGAATAATTTAGTAAAATAATGGTTTGAAAATTTATTCAATAAAAGGGGCATGATAAAACAATAAAATATTTATTTTAATTTATTAAATATTTATATCCAATTTTATTTACTAAAAAATCCATAAATAATTAAAATAAATAAGTTTAAAGGCTAATTTATCCCAAATAAAATTTATTTATTAAATTATAGGCTTTTAAAAATTCGGGGGATTACATTGGTCTCTAGGACAATTCGGCTCCTGGCCACTATTCTAGCTAGTAGATCGGTCACTTAGGGTACATGCCCTACCACTATTATATGTCGGTGGATCGGTCTAGCCCTTTTTCTCACACAGTGTTCCGTTGTAAGTAATTACTGTCTTTCCCATATCTTAGCAAAATGTAGGGTTTGGTTTATTGAGCTCGGGATCCCCCACTATTTTAGCCAGTGGATCGGTCACTAGGGTAACATACCCTACCACTATTATACACCGGTGGATCGGTCTCTAGGATACTGTAGTACCTGGCCACTATTATGTCGGTGGATCAGTTTGAGCCCGACTCAATATCTTCCACTTTATGTGATTAATATTTTAAGTATCTTATTCAGAAGCGTTCACCCAGACATGCATGTCTGACTACTACTATTCTTATCCTCCAACTCTAGTTAACAACTCCAACCCTATTTAACCACCACCACCAAAGTTAACCATGGCATACCCTAACACACATGCAAATCCTAACTCCATACAAACCCTAGCTCCAATGCAAACCTTAGCTCCATGTAACCCTACTTCCATGCAAATCCTAACACCATGAAAACCCCAACTCCATGCAAACCCTAATTTTATGCAAACCCTAACACCATGCAAACCATAATTCCATGAAAACCCTACCAGCATGCAAACCCCAACTCCATGCACACCCTAACACCATGCAAACCCTAACTCCACCATAAATGGTCATATAATACTTAGACCACTCCCACATTAATTCATACCATAACACCATATCCCACAATCTACATGCATGTCTTATAGGTCACATCAATTCACATTAAAACACAACTTATACATATCATATGCATGCCATAAAATATCATATGAACATACCTCAATTCTACGTCATACTACATATATGATAGTTATAAAGATACACATAAAATACATTATATTTTATATCACATGGCAAGCAAGGCATGTAAAACAAATTACACATAAACGACCTTAGTTACACCCTTACCTAAAACATCACTTTAACACCCCCAAAATTCACTACTCAAAAATCTCATTTTATTAAAAGATTAGTGGAAGCAAAATAACAAACTGTGAATTTCGGGGATATTACTACCACACTTAGTACTAGACCGGTTCACTCATACCGTTCCAGTACCAAGTGCTAAGGATAAAGAACAAAATATCAATTGCTAGAAATTCAACCATTTTTAAATCAGAGTAGCGCAAGTAAACATTTTATAAGAATAGATTCCACTAATGGTGGTTACAAGAACAAAGAATACATTTAAACCAGAAAGTAAAGGCAAAGGGAGAACCCTAAGAGTCCGGATAATTCTTACTCTCTTTCTTGTTGCCCACTTGAATAGCACTTGAAAGGATCTGCAAGGGATACTACCCATTTAATAGGTAGGGGCCCCACGAATGGAACCCTTCAATACTACGGTACTGAGTAACCCTTTAAAACACACTTAAAAGTAGGCCTGTAATGTAACACATGATACAAAGCTACATACGTATATAACAAGATGTGTATATATAACATTCACATAATTAACATTCACATCAGATATCAATAGGTCGTTATGAACAATCGATACTTTCGGGCCTTAAGCCATGTCATAGCGAAAAATTAATACATTCGGGCCTTAAGCTATTAGTCCATCATTATTCAATCAACTCTCATATTTTATATTGATGTGAGTACGGAAACCCCACTATTATAGCCGGTGGATCGGTCACTTATGTGGTAGAACACACCTAAATACTATTGTATGCCAGTGGATCGGTCTCCAGGGCAAAATGCTCTTGGCCACTATTATGCCGGTGGATCGATTTAGCCCCGACTCTCTTGGTGTTCCACTATAAGTGATTAGTATTTTTTCATAACTTTATTCACATCCATGACTAATTTTATTGAGCTTGGGACCCCCACTATTATTGCCGGTGGATCGGAATATATGTTAACATCATCCAAGGCAACACGCTCCTGGGCCACTATTATATCCGATGGATCGGTACTCATAATTACTTGCCAGGGTAACACGCTCCTGGGCCACTATTATATCCGGTGGATCGGTACTCATAATCACTTGCCAGAGCATCACACTCCTGGGCCACTATTATAACCGGTGGATCGGTACTCAATATCATAATTCAACTAGGCCTGGCTCATTAATCTTTCACTTTCATGATTAATATTTTTCCTTTTTTAATCAGCACAACAATTTTATTTATTTGCCTCGGACGAGAGATCAAGAATCTGGGACACAAAGGTACACCAGTCGTACCGGTGCATATAAGCTACTCAATACCCTTCAACCATGAACTCATGGACGCAAAGGTACCCTGGTCGTACTGGTGCATAAAGCTACTCAGTACCCTACCGACAAGGACACCTAATCCATAAGTATGCATACCCCCTAAATAAGTCCGTAGAGCTAGATAGAGTAAGATATAAGGCCTGGCTGGGGCACAAAGGCACACCAACAAATACCGGAATAATCATGGGATAAACCACGTCTTTAGGGTAGCGACCCCTAAAGAGCCACCATTCCCGATCTCGAGGTTTTCCACTGTAAGTATTAGTGTCTTAATTAAAGTGATCATGAAAAGCACAATAATCAGATACTTATTCACTTTCAATTGTTCTGATATCATTAGTCGTTTCTTATTCAGGCGGTTATCCAAGATAACACAGAGAAATCATTAATGCCATCATAATCTCATCTAATTCCGAATTAGGATTCGTTCTCGTGATACTTACTAATTATCAAATACTCTTACCTTGCTAATCAACATTATTTGAGTCATATTAAATTCCACAATCACAACGACATGTTGGGTACAAATTATTCATTTACCCCTTACTTATATAATTGCTAAGTCATCCCTTCCTTACTTGACAAATTACCATATTACCCTTCAGGTTGCATAATTTCCTAATTACCCTTTACTTGGTTTAGGTTACCAAGTTATCTCCTACGCTTTTTATATCACCATTCACCCCTCATAATTGCTACACTTATCATATTTCCCATTTGGTTGGTTAGATTACCAAATTGCCCTTCTCTTTTGTTATAATAACTAAATTGCCCTTAAGTTGGATAAATTATCAAAATACCCTTCTTTATTATCACGATTACCATTTTACCCTTTTAGTTGGTCAAATAATTACCAATATACCCTTTAGTCGGTTAAATTACCAAATTGCCCTTCTCCATTATCATAATTACCGAATTGCCCCTTTAGTGGATAAATTACCAAATTGTACTTCTTCATTATCATAATTACCATTTTACCCTTCTCAATTATTATAATTGCCATTTTACCCTTTTTAATTATTATAATTACCATTTTACTCTTCTCCATTATTATAAATACCAACTTACCCTTTTCTATAATTATAATTATTAATTTACCTTTGCCATAATTATAATTGCCAATTTATCTTTCTCTATTATTATAAATACCAACTTACCCTTTTCCATAATTATAATTATTAATTTACCCTTCTCCATAATTATAATTACCAATTTACCCTTCTCTTTTTTTTTTTAATTATTATATTTCCCTTCTCCATTATTAAAATTACTATAATGCCCTTTTATTGGTCGATTTACCATCATAATTATCCAATTGCCCTTCTATAATCATAATTTAATTACCAAATTATCCTTCATTGTTATCATAATTACCAAGTTACCCCTTACTCCCAAGTTTGCCATAAATATCCTTTTATTTGTAAAATTACCCTTCTACCCCTTACTTCCAAATTACCATAATATCCTTTTATTTACAAAATTACCACAATACCCTTTTACTTATAAAATTTATCATTTTACCCTGTTCTTCCAAAATTACCATCTTGTCCCCTTATTAAACCACTTTTATTAGATTAACATTACTACATGGAATAATAATATTAAGACTCCCTTAACAATATCCAACTCCACCAACTATTATATTTTAATATAATACTTATTAGCACCCACATATATTAAGCCATATTCTTACACAAGAAATATTACTAAAATGTCCCTAGGGCTCACAATAATATTATTCAAGCATAAATGGTCACAATAACATAATATGACATGGATAAGTACTTTAACACTTTCATTAATAATCAAGTTCTTCCCTTAGATGACATTTATACACATAGCACATAAAAGAGCATACTTTCCTTTTTATTAAACAATACAAGCAAACATATAAATTATACTAACAACCATATATCAAACATAATAACACATTAAAAATTCTAATGTGCAAACATACGTTTATCCATACGTTTAAGTGGGGTTTAACGATTACCTTAATTCCTACAAAATTGAATCTTACCGGTATTCCGGTTAAAGATTCAAGCTTTGATCAGCAAAACCAATACCTAAAAATAATATCAATATTTATTATATTAGAAATAAGAAAATCAAAGCATAAGACTTTATAACTTTTACTTAAGGAAATAATTAACTTAAATATTATCATACCTTAAAATTATTAATAAAAATGGGTCAATAAATGCAGCAACTCATTCTACTTATGCAGCATGAGCTGCATGCAAAAATAAAATGAGGAAGGCTCGAAGAGGGGGTGAAAGGAAGGGATAATGGCTATTTTTAGGTTGGGGTCTTTAGGCTAGAAAAGAGGGTAGGTGGGGGAGGATTGGAGGCAAGGGAAGGGTGTAGGAGTGAAGAGGGGGTGTAGGTGGAGGCTGGGGATGGATTGTTGGTGGCCAAGAGCGGCGGAGGTGGCGGCGGTGAGGCAGCGAAGATGGTTGTTGGGCTGGGCGTGGCTGAGAAGGAAGGAAAAGAGAGGGGAAAAATGGAGGGGTGCAGGGGTTGGTTTCGGGAAAAGAAGGTGTGGGGGTGGTAGAGGAGGTTGCAGGGAGTTGAATGGTGGGTTGGGTGGCGGCAGAAGCGACCGGACGGCGGCGAACGGTGGGGTTGCAGGTGGGCTGCCGATAAGGGGGAAATGGAGAGAAGAATAGGTGGGGAGGAAGAAGGGCTGCAGGATGGCTTGAGAGGGTGTATTGTGGTGGTACAGGGCACTAGTAGAAGGTGGCAGGAGGCACTAAAGGCGGTGGGTGTGGAAAAGAAAGCGGTGGAGGGGTGGTGGTGCACAAAATAGGGGGAAAGATGGAGAGGAAGAAAATGAGAGAGAAGAGGAGATCGGGGAGGGGGGAGGATAAGGGCTCAAAAATATGGGGTAAAAAAGGCTGAAGAGGAGAAGAAAAAGAAGAGGGAGGGTAGAGGGATAGGTGGCTGATCGTGTGGCAGCATTTAGGGTGGCAGGGGGTCGTAGGGTGGTAGGGAGAGGGTGATGAAGAGGAGGAAAGGGGAGCCATATGGGATGGGGTGCATGGCTGCCCGGTTCCAAAATGATGAAAAAAAGATAGGAGAGAGAGAGAGAGAGAGAGAGAGAGAGAGAGAGAGAGGTGGTAGTGGCTAAAGGCTGTGGTGGCTGGGCATGGCATTCAGGGCGGCAGACATGGCGATGGGGACATGTCGAGGGTGTCGGTCGGGGTGTAGGAGAAGTAGAGAAAGAAAGAAAAAAAGAAAGGGAAGGGGGCATCAGGCCGGTCGGGGAAGGTGAAAGGGGAATTGGGTTGGCTTGGGGTGAAGGGAAGGAAAGAAAAAAAAATTGGGGAGCTGGGTTGGGTTGAGACGTGCGAGAGAGGAGGGGAAAGAGAGGGAGAGGGGAGATGGGCTGGTAGCCTAGGCGTAGGGGAGAGGCTGGCTTGGTGCGGTAGCTTGAGGGGAGAAAAATGAAAAAGGAAGGAAAGGAGAAAAAGGAGAACGAAAAGAAAAAGGGGGAAAGGAAAAGGAAAATAGGGAAAACAAAATAAAATAATTTATAAAATATTAGAATATAATATTTTTGGGAAATAAATTTATTTAATAGTTTTAATATAATATAATTAAATATATGGGTTAAAATGGATAATTTTAGTAAAGTATTTGTTTGGAAAGTTATTTAAATAAAATAAGTAGGGTAAAATGACAAAATATTTATTTTAAATTATTAAATATTCCCACTCAATTTATATACCTAAAAATCCATAAAATAATTAAATTAATTAAATTTGAAAGCTAATTTATCCCAAATAAAGGCTATTTATTAAATTATAGGTTTTTAAAAATTTCGGAGGATTACAGTCACTAGTCTTGGAGTACGCTCCTATACCTCTTTAAGGCTTTGACTGGTCTCACCTATTATGAGGAAAAAACTATAATTATGTTCCCTCCTAAAAATACTATTATTTGCTAACTTATCCTAAGACTAGGTTTTTAAATAAAATAATACTATACTAATAATAACTATACGAAATACTATTAAAAATACTAATAATAATAATATTAATGTAATTCAAAAATGGATGGTGATATAAGGGTTTCTACCCTCCATCAAAATGATGCTAATAATGATGATGATGATGATGATGATAATAATAATAATAATAATAACTTAAGCCTAAATAATACAAGATAGGGTTTTCGACCCTTCCTCAAAATAGTGAAGGTACCATTTAATAATAATGATAATAATATTAATAACACATTTACTTATAATAATAATAATAATAATAATATAGATAATAATAATATTAATAATATTAATAATAGTAGTAATAGTAATATTAATAATAAAAATAGGAGTATGCACTCTATTAAAATAAAATAGGGCTTCGGCCCTCCTTAGATAAATAATAGTAATAATAAAATAATAATACTAATAATAATAATATTAATAATAATATTAATAATGATAATAAAACTTAAAATAATACTATTAATACCCATAATTTGAACTAACAACTTAAATAATTTAAAACTACTCTCGACCCTGCCAAGATATTATAACATTAATATTACATCCAATAATAATAATAATAATAATAATAATAATAATAATAATAATAATAATAATGATGATGATGATGATGATGATGATGATGATGATGATGATGATAATAATGATAATAATAATCGAATAAATGATAAAATTAAAATAAAATAGAATAAACTTATATAAATATGGGAAAAGGGCTGATAGGGTATAGGGTTTCACCTTGAGTTGGCGGAGATAGGTGGCATCGGTGATGGTGCACGACGGTGGCGGCGGTGACCGAAAAATAGGTTAAAAAAGGAAAAAGTTGAGGTTTGAGAAGAAAAGATGGAGAATGAGTGTGGAGGTTGAGGTGTTGGTGGTAGCTTAGGCTGAGAGGAGTAAAGTGAGGGCGGCGGCGCAGCAAGTGGCAGCGGCGCACGGCGGCAGAGGTGGCGGCCGAAAGGAAGAGAATAATAAAAAGGGGGGAGGAGAAGGAGAAAGGAGAAAATAAGGGTATGGTTAGGTGGAGGAAGATTAGTATTAGCTTTTGGGTGGTGTAGGAGGCAGTGATAGTGGTAGATGTGGTGGCGGACGGTGGCTTGAGGGATTGCGGGTGTAAAAACTGGGCTTGATGGGCGGGGAACTTCACACGGCTATGGTGGCTCGTGCAAGAAGAATCGAGGGAGATGGGTGGCTTAGTTAGTTAGAGGGTGGTGTAGGGAAGACTTAGGTAGGCATAGGTGGCAGCGTAGTTGGCTAACAACGGAGGAAAAGTCATTTGAAGTCACGGTGGCACATAGGGTAGGATCTTAGGGTTTTGGGAAAAAGTTTCGAAATCAAACAAGCAAGGGGTATTTATAGAGTTTGGAGGAGAAGGTAGGGTTCTGGGGGTTGGCAGGAGGATAATGCAGGTAGGGTTTGGGGTAGCCGGCGGCGTTAATCGGCTGACATAATTTTAGGTCGGGGTTGGCCTTTCGCGTAGGAAAAGAAGAAGTTTGTGTGAGGAAAAAGGAAAGTGGTTTAGGCTGGGTCAAACTGTGATTCAAGGGGAAAAGAAAGAGGGGGGCAATGGCCAGTCAAGTCTAGGGTGGCCGGCGGCCCCATTTTTGGAGCTTCGAAGGTGTAGGTCGACGGAGGAGGAGGAAGGACGAAGAAGGAGGTGAACCGGGCGGCTGGGGAAAAAGAAAGAAAAGAAAAAGAAGAAGAACCAGGCCGGTCGGCAACAGTTATAAAGATTTAAATGGAACACGACATTCCATGGGGAAAAGGCACAAAATGCAGTGCTTCAACTGTCAAAGGAAGAATAGAAAAGAACGGCGATGGGCTGCAGAAGAGAGGATGGAAAAAGGGAGGATTGGCCCTCGACAAGCCCAATCGGTAGGAAGAAAGAAAAAGAAAGAAAAGAAGAGAAAAAGAAAGAAAAGAAAGAAAAAGAAAGAAAAGAAAGAAAAAGGAAAAAGGAAAAAGGAAATTTTAAGTAGGTTGTGGTCAATTAAATTAATTAGAATATTTTGGGTATTTAAAATAAAAATATTTAAATAAAATAATATTAAAACTATTTGTAAATTCCTTATTAATTTGCCCTAAATAAATCCTTCCCATTTTAAATAAAATAATTAATTAAATTAATTCTATAATGAATCCTAATTTAATTATATTTCTTAAAATAAATATTTTTGGGGCATTTCACGAGCTCTCCCCTCTCCTACCTGATTCTCTCTTTTCCTTTCCCTTCATCTTTTTCCTTTGTTTTTCGTCACCGCCCCTTTTTTTTGTCTCCACCACCCAACCGACCACCACACCACCCTCTCCTACACCCTACCTCCTCCCTGCACCGCCCCAAGCAACCACGACATGTCACCGTATAGCCTACTCCCCTCCCTTTTCTCTCCTTCCCCTCTCGGCTCCCCCCTACACCACCACCCTTCGCCACCCTTCTCCCCACTTCTGCCACTGCCATAGCCTCGTCTCGACCACTTGACACGACCCCCAACACCCCTACCTCACCTTTCCCGAGCTCTTCCTGTAACTCCGCTTATCTTCTCCTTATTTTCCTTTCTTCCTCTTCTCCCTCCTTTCTTTGCACCTTCTTCCTACAACCTCCGTCTTTGTCGCCCCTAACCCGCCACACTTCGACCTCAGCCACCACCCACACCTTGCCTCACCCTTGCACCCAACAACCACCACCAACACCCCTCCATCACTCTCCTCAACCTTCTTACCCAAATCCCCTTTTATTCCATTTTCCCTTCCCCCTCACCCCCTAACGTCTATTGCATGCTCACGCTACATATATTTTGAGTATATTTTTATCTAATATTGAGGTAAAATGTAATAATATGTATTTAATAATTATTTTTAATAAAAAATCCTTCTTTCACTTATCTAATTATGATATGTTACTTGTGAAATTATTTTAGGTGCAAAATTTTACTAAACGGAGATTAAGAATTATAAACCAAGATACTAGTTAAGTTTGGTTTTTGCCAGAAATAAGGTAACCATTATACCCTACTAAAATGTTTGGATTATCGTATGTTAGCACATTAGGGTTTTTGGTATATGATTTATGTAAATATGATGTGTTATTATTAATCCCATGATTATTATATTATCTTGTATATGGTGTAATATGTGTGAAAGGGTGACTAAGAAAAAGGGGTTGATGTTCATGATGAGTGTTATGTGTATATATATGCTATGATAAGTGAGTATGTATATTATAGTGAAAATAGTACTAATATGAGCCTTAGGGGCAATTCGGTCATTTGGAGATATCATGATGTATACCTAAATAGGGTGACTAATGTGTTATGTATGATGTTAAGAATGGATATGGGAGTTTGGTGGAGTATAAAAATAAGTGTTAGTAGAAATATCAATATTTATGGCCTAGGGGTAATTTGGTAATTTTAATACATGGTGTTGATTATCTTAATAACAATGCATGCTAAGTATTATGTGATATTAAAGATAACGATAGGGGTTTGTGGCATTAAAAATACATGTTCCATCATGAAAAATGATATTTTATGTTCTAGGAGCATTTTAGTAATTTTACATGTTCAATGAGATTGACTTAAATAAATATGCATGGTAGGTGATAATTGGTGCTGAGAATAATAATAAGGGTTTTATGTCTAAGGATATTTTAGTAATTTTGCATATAAAATGGAGGGTGCCTAAATAAATATGCATGATAAGTAACAAGTGGTGTTAAGTGTGCTAAAAAGGGTTTTGTGGTGTTAAAAGTGCATATTGGGTATGGTTATCAATATTTTATATGCTAGGGGTATTTTAGTAATTTTGCATGTAAAATGGAGGTTAACTTAATCAATGGGTATGATAAGTAACAAATGGTGCTAAGTATGCTAATAAGGGTTTTGTGGCGTTAAATAATGCAAGTTGGACATGGATATTAATATTTTATAACCTAGGGGCATTTTAATAATTTTGCATGTAAAATGGAGGTTGCTTAAATAAACATGAATGATAGGTGATAATTGGTTCTAAGAATAATAATAAGGGTTTTGTGGAGTTAATAATGCATGTTGGGTATAATTATTAATAATAAATGGCATGGGAGCATTTTAGTAATTTGGCAAGTATAATGGGAATTAACTTAATAAACATGCATGATAAGTGGTAATTGGTTCTTAATAAACGTGCATGATAAGAGGTAATTGGTGCTAAGTGTGATAATAGGAGTTTATGGCGTTAGTGATGCATGTGGGGTATAATTATTAATATTAAATGACCTAGGAGCATTTTGATAATTTGGCAGGTAAGATGGGAATTAGTCTAATAAACATGTATAGTAGGTATAAATTAATGTTAAACATGATAATAATGGTTTATTGTCCTAATGTCACTTACTTGAGCATAATATTCAATAAAATATGGTCTAGGGGTATTTTAGTAATTTAGAGTGTATCATAATGAGTATGCATGGTATAGGGGTAAATTGGTAAATTGGGGTATGTTATGATGTTGTTTTCATAAACATGTGGGAAGTGCATTAATTTTTGATTAAGTATGAGAATGGGTGTTGGTTGTCCTAAAGGTGCATGTTAGGGTTTTATATGTAAAATAATAGTTTTGTGTGTTGGGAAACTTAACTTTGTAATCAATATTACAATTATGGTATGATATTCTTTTATGGCATGCTGATAAATAAAAATGAATCATTTGATGGAAGTGGATGGTAAAGAGGTAGCCTTATCTTTAGGAGCATTTTGGTCATTTTGACTTAAGGTGCCTAAGTATGAGTGTTGGAACCTAGGATTTCCTTAGAAGACTACTTAAGTTAACTTTAACAATAATCCTAATTCTAGTTACTTCATAATAATGGAAACCAATAAAAATAGTTAAGTATGTAATTAATGTGTTTCTCATGGTCACCTTAATTAAGATACTAATACTTAAAGTGAAAGACATCGAGATCGGGAATTGTGGCTTTTTATAGGTTGCTACTCTAAAGATGTGGTTTAACTCACAATTATTCTAGATTTTATTGGTGTGCCTTAGTGCCCAACTAGGCCCTACATCTTACTCTATTTAGCTCTACAAACCTAATTAGGGGGTATGCATGCTTATGAATTAGGTGTCCTTGTCGGTAGGTGTAACACCCCTAAATTTACTATGTTTTTTTGGAACGCGGAAGTAATTCAAATAGAAATACTTAAATCAGAACCCGTGAATTCTGGAAATGTTACCGCCACACTTAATACCAGACCGGTTCTCGCAGACCGTTCCAGTACCAAGTGCTAAGGCTAAAGAAAAGATTAATAATCAATTATAAATCAAGACAAACAAAACTCCAAATAAGCATTAAACGGTTGTAAAATAAAATCAGAGTACGCATAAAGAATTATAATTCATTTCCAAAAGAGAAATAAGCTTCCAACGGATAAAATGTTCATTTGAAATACTCAATATAAGGTAATAAATCAAAATGGATAAATTCGATACAAAAGAACTAAGAAAAGGAAATACATCGCATAAAGAGTGTATATGGCCACAACTCTCGAACCTTGAGCCAAAATAAGCTCAACACACAACCCCGCCAGATGTCTTGCCTACCTGTACAAAGTCAGAAGGGCACACTACTCATGGGAATGATCAGCACCCATGAAAAGGGTGATCAGTACGCTATGTACTGAGTAAGGTAACTGAGCACTAAGGCCAACATATAACAACACATAAATAATGCAGAATAATAATGGAGCATAATACCAACATGATAACATAAATACATATGACCATCCAAGTAAGAGTACAAAGGCCCATATATAATCCAATTCAATTACTTAATTAATCTCTGATCAGAAGTCGATTCACACCATACTTTTTATCAAATCCATACGAGTATGGGAACCCCACTATTATAGCCAATGGACCGAAAACACACAGGGCATAAAACTCCTAACCACTATTATAGCCGGTGGACCGAAAATTCACTGGGCATAAAGCTCTTGACCACTATTATTCATTGGTGGACCGGTCTGGTCCCTTCCCGCACAGTGTTCCACTGTAAGTAATTAGTGCTTTTCCCATGTCTTGGCAAAAATATATTTGGTTTTATTGAGCACAGAATCGCTCACTATTATAACCGGTGGACCGAAAATGCACAGGTACAAAGTCTGACCACTATTATAGCTGGCGGACCGAAAATACATAGGACATTATGCCCTAACCACTATTATTCGCCGGTGGACCGGTCTGGGTCCAGCTCAATAATCTTCCACTTTAAGTGATTAATGTTTATGTATATTATTCGAAAATTTTAACCCTAGACATGCATGAATCACTCCTTTAACACATATCCTCCAAATCCACTCCACATTTCACTCTAGGGTTTTATCCCGAAACCCTAATTTAGACCTCATTGGCCCATCTTACTCCACCTCACACAACCCAAATCATTTTAACACCCCACATACCTCAACTCATAAATACCATCCTCATAATTACACTATAATCACCAAGTACACATGATACCCCAAAACCCTAAGCAGCCACACCAAACCCTAATTGTCCACACAAACCCTAGCTTAGTCTCCTACGCACCCTTATATTGCTCCATGTACTATTTTTCATCCAAAGTGTTCAAACACCCAAACAACACTTATATTACCCTCCTCACATCCCAAATCAACTTTCTACACGTAGATTTAATATCCATGTAGACGCTAACCTCCCCATGCAAACCTTTGAACTTTTTCACGCAAAACCCTAAGTCCATCCATACGAAACCCTAAATTCTTTCATACAAAATCCAAGATTCCGTCATAAAAAACTATAAATTCAATCCACACAAAACCAAAGATTCATCCATACAAACCCTAGATTCAAACCATATAAAACCCAAAGATTTATCCATACCAAACCCTAAATTCAACCCATACCAAACCAAAGATTCATCCATACAAAACCTTAAATTCAAACCATATAAAACTAAAGATTCATCCATATAATACAATTGATCAGATTCTCCCATCCATAACCACAAATTAGATTCCCCCATATAAAACCATAAATTAGTTTCTCCCAAACAAAACCATAAATTGGATTCTCCCATATAACACCATAAATTAGATTCTTCCATACAAAACCATAAATTATATTCTCCCACACAAAACCATAAATTAAATTCCCCCATATAAACCTATAAATTATATTCTCCCACAAAACCATAAATTAAACTCTCCCAT
This sequence comes from Tamarix austromongolica, assembly GCA_039764185.1. Lineage (NCBI taxonomy): Eukaryota > Viridiplantae > Streptophyta > Magnoliopsida > Caryophyllales > Tamaricaceae > Tamarix > Tamarix austromongolica. The sequence continues at coordinate 18,315,952 of CM077809.1, read as the reverse complement.
ACCAAACCATAGATTAAATTCTTTCACCCAAAATCATACAAGACCATAAATTAGATTCTCCCATACAAGATCATACATTAAATTCTCCCATATAAAACCATAATTTATATATTCCCACACGAAACCCTAAATTTCCCATTTTATTATTACACTCATGGATCATTAAAATACTCAGGTCAACTCTCATCCCTAAGTCAACTTCTTTCCCCATCCTCCTTTTTCATTCTTTCCCCCACACAAACCATATTAACATCCTCACATGCATGCTTATAGGGTCATAGCACATATCATCACATATACATAATACACATGCCATGCAATTACACGAAAACATACTTCAACTCCACATCATGCCATATACGACATAATTAATAAAGATAAACATAGGATATATAGCATGCGAAGCACATACTGCATATAAGCACACAAAAGGCCTTAGCACCCCTTACCTAAAATGACACCGATCTTAGAGCACGCTCCTACACCTCCTTAGGGCTTTAACTGGTTTCACCTAGTATGAGGGAAAAGATAAAATCAGATTCCCTCCTACCAAAAATACTATTAAATACTAACTTATTCTAAAACTAGACTTTTGATAAAATACTAAAATAATAATAGCAAAAATACCTAAAATAATATCAATATTAATATTAACAAGAATAATAAAAATAGTAACAATAAAAAAAAGGCATTAATCAAAAACACAGTGTAATAATGGCTTTAGCCCCTTTACCAAAATAATACCAATAATAATATTAGTAAAATAAATAAACAAATTTAATAATAATAATAATGATGAAATAATAATAATAATAATAATAGAAACACTAATGGTAAAATAGTAGTAATATTAATAATGGAAAAATAATAGTAGTAATTTTAAATAGTAAAATGAAAAATAATTATAATTATAATAATAATAACATATTAATATTAATAATAGTAATAATATAAATAATAAGAATAATAATAATAAAATTGAATTAAAAATACAATAGGGCTTCGGCCCTCAACAGAAATAATAATAAAACATTAATAATAATAGTAGTAGTAGCAGTAGTAGTATTTATATTTAAATAAATGAAATAAATTAAATTAAGGCTTATAAAAATAGGGAGAAGGGTTGAGAGGGTCTAAGGTTCAACCTTAGGCTGGTGGGGATAGGCGACGCCAGCGGTGGTTCATGATGGCGGCGGAAGTGGTTGGAAAAAGAGAAGAAAAAAGGAATAGTTGAATGCTGGGAAAAAGATAGGGAGAATGGAGGTGGGAGTTGGGGTGTTTAAGACTGCCTAAAGGGATAGGAGTTGAATGATGGCGGTGGCGCACAGTGGCCGTGGTGGCCGTATGGGGAAGAAGGAGAGAAAGAGAGGAGGAGAGGGAGGGAGAGGAAAATAAAGGTAGGGAAAGATAGGGGAGGGTCTGCAACACAATTTGGGAGGTGAAAGGAGGAGCGTCAATGGTGGAAGAGGTGGCTAAGGGCGATGCAAAGGGTGGTGGAGGTAGGAGAAAGGGCTGTTTGGGAAGGCTACTTCGCACAGCCAGGGTGGCTTGTTCAGGAAGAATAGAGGTATATGGGACATTTGGTTAGCTAGAGGGAGGTTCAAAGAATATTTTGGAAGGCAGAATAGGTGGCGAAGTTGGCCGAAGGTGGCAGGGATGGCATCTAAAGGAGCGGCGGCGTGCAAGAGGAATTTTTTGGGAAAGAAATCAAAGGCTCGATATAGGGCTATTATGGGGGGGTATTTAGAGAGTGTAAATGAGAGGTTAGGGTCTTTGGATAGGCTAGAGAGTAGGGAAAGTAGGGTTAGGGTTACCGACGATGAGGTTGGCCGGTGGGAGCAAAATGGGGCAAGGGTTGCGTAGCGAAAGGAGAGGAAAAAATCGCGTGAGAAATGGAGATTTGGTTGGGTCAAAAGGGCTGGAGATTCAGGGGGAAGAGAGAGGAAGAAAAACGGCGGTAACCGGTGGTGAAAATCTTGGCTGGGCGGTGGTGTTATAGGTTGGCGATGATGTCGGGGGGGGGGAGAAGGAAGAAGAAGATGGGGGCTGGACCAGGCGGTTCAGGAAAGAAAGAAAGAAATGAAAAAAAGAGGAGACCGGGCGGTCGGGCGCTCATTAAAACGGGGGTGCAAACGCAGCGTTTAACGAAAACAACACACAAAATGCGACGCTGGGAGAGGGAAGGAGGCGCCAGCCGCGCGGGCTGGTCCGCGCAGAAGGAAAAGGAAGAAGAGGCGGGGACTGGGCCAGCTGGGCTAGCCCAATTGGATGAGAAAAAGAAAAAGAAAAGAAGAAGAAAGAAAAATAAAGAAAAAGGAAGAAAGAAAAGGAACAAGGAAAAAGAAAAAAAGGAGGGTTGGGTTAAATAAATAAATTAAAATATTTGGGATAGTTAAAAAAATAATATTTAAATCCCTTTTTAGGCTAAATTAGGATTTTTAAAAGATTTTTCATAAATTCCATTTTAATTAACAAATCACTCTAATTTTATTCAATTAAATTATTTATAAAATTAATATTAATTTGAAACTATTTTCTCCTTATTATTTTAAATAAAATAATTTATTTAATTAATTTCCAAAATAAAATCCTTAATTAGCTAAAATACCAACATTTCTCCACATTAAAATACTTGTAAATTTATTCTTAATTTTCCCTAAATAATTCCCTTTTATTTTAATAAAAATAATTTATTTAATTAATTTTTCTAATAAAATATTATTTAAATATAATTTTTAAAATTAGAAATTTTGGGGCATTTTTGTAAGGTACTGTGTGTCTTCGTGCACTAATACGACCAGGGTACCTTTGCGTCCTTAGGTTAATAGTTGATAGGATACTGTGTTACTCCTATAAGCCAGTATAACCGGTGTACATTTGTGTCTTTGGGTTTGTGATCTCCCCCTTGAGTAAATAAAATAGAATTTGTTTGATAATTAAATGGGAAGACACTAATCACTTACAGTGAAATACCACGTAGGTTGGGACCGTGTGTAGTATATGTACCCGTCCACTGGTTATAATAGTGGTCAAGAGCATTCTGTATTAGATTACATCATATGTACCGGTCCACTGGTTATAATAGTGGTCAGAAGTGTTCTACCTTAGATTATATCATGTGTATCAATCCACCGGTTATAATAGTGAGGTCCCTAAACCTACGTGGATATATTTCGAGAGATGATTAATATCTAATTAATTGCTTAAATTTAGTTAATAATGAATGAATTGTTATGACCTACTAATGTGATATAGTAGTATCCTTGGGGCCTACTAGGATGGTTTGAGTTTTGGTATTATATTGATGGGCCCATGGACCTGCCTTTGTGTGGAGTGGATGGTGTGCATGATTGAGTATGATGTTGGTTGCTTAAATATACTACAAGGAGCATTGCTTGGATGCTCCCTTGGTAAGTTCTATTATTTCTACATGATTGACCCTTTGTGACATATAATATTTATGCATGTATCCATTTGAATGTTTATATAATCCCATGTTCATGTGTTTGATGTTTGGTAACTGATGTGTTGCATGTAAGTCTTACATATTAGTTATATATAAAGGGTTACTCAATACCATAGTACTGAAACGTTCCTTTTATGGGTCCCTACTTATTCAATGGGTAGTGGCCTTTGTAGGTTAGCTCGCAAGAGTTATCCTAGATCTACTTTTGGGTTAAGAGAATAGGACTATTCGGGAAGATTTCAGTGTTTTTCCTTGAAACTCTTATGTTTTATGTTTCAATTATTTTATTCTGTAACCATTAATAGTGAATTTTATTTATTGTAATTTAACTATTGCGCTACTCTGTTTTATGATTGTAACCTTGATTGTGTAAAGTATGTTTTCAGCCTTAGCACTTGGTACCAAAACGGTGGAAGAAAACCGGTCTGGTACTAAATGTGGTGGTAGCATCTCCAAAATTTACCATTTTTGCTTCTGCTTATAATTTTAAAAACAAAATTTTTCAGTAGTAAATTTTGGGGGTGTTACAATTTATATTTTTACACATTATAAATTATTTCCAAAATGCTTTGCATGAAAGGTTGACATGTATACTACCATTAAGCACCCAAAATCCTCCCACAATATATATATATATATATATATATATATATATATATATATATATATATATATATATATATATATATATATATATATATTACATCATGACCATATAAACTAAAAAAGGCACTCTATTTGCTCTATTGTTGAATTAAAATTCCAATATTAGATGTGTAAGAAAAAACTAGCAATCATATGTAATGGAAGGAAATACCAAGAAGCTAGCACTCAAACTAGGATGTAGAGCAATTCATATACTATACAATAGCTTCACTGTCCGTTACTGTGCAATTTGTATAAAACATTTATGTTTAGCAAAAAAAAAAGATAGAAATTGTTTGTGCTTCCTCAACTTTTATTTCCGCCCAATAAAAATCTAACACACTCTCTCTCTTCAATTCATTCCAACAACAAAAATCAATACCATTTTAATTTCTACTTCTCGTTGAACAATTTTCAATCAATCAATTGATCATGTGTGAATTTCAATGGTTCAAAACTTCAACATGAATTATACACAACATTGCTAATGTTTCGTATTATGCAAAAATTTCACTAATATTTACTTGAAATAACAAGTTAAAGTTGTCCCGATTTTGTTGTTCCACCCTAATTTTATTGCTTTATTTAAATTTACAAGTAAAAATAGTAGAAGATGAAGATCACCAAGGTTAATAGCGATACATAATTTGAAGAACAAGTAACAACGCTAAGTATATTAAAAAAGATTCACGATAGTAGAGGAGAATGAAAAGAAGAAATGACGATAAATAATATGTTCTTAACGTCCTAATAATGTTTCATGCCGCAGTTTAATTCTCATTACTCATATTTGACCATCATTAAACTCATATTTCACCATTTTATTCTTGTTTTTCATCCTTATAGAACTATATAATGACTCATAATTTCTATCCAGATTTTTCACCATCATGAGCTAATATTTCACCATCTTTATACTAATATTTTATCATGTTTAAATGAAATTTTCACCAATATGATATTTTTTTTATTATAAACATACTCATTTTTCATCACAATAAAATTTATATTTCATCATGAATTTTAATAGGGATATAGAAAAGATGCAATAAATACGATGGGAGAGAAGTACTACAAGGAGAAATGGTGACAAACAATATGTTACCGATCCTCCTTTTTAAATCTCGCCATTACAATTTGATGATGTCTGACAAATTTAATAAGCATGTTTCAACCTCATAATCTTGATACTTTCACCATCATTACACTCATGTTACAAGTAGATATAATCCCCCTTTTTTTCTTGATCTTTCACCATCGTAATCTTGATCTTTCATCATCTTTATGCTAATGTTTCATCATGTTAACACTAATTTGTCACCATCATTCTTAATGTTAAATCTCATTATTACAATTTGATGATGTTTGATAATTTTCATAAACATGTTTCAATATCGTAGCCTTGATATTTCACCATCATTACACTCATGTTATAAGTAGATAAAGTACCATTTTATGATTGATCATTCACCATCATAGGATTGATATTTCACCATCACAGGCTTAATATTTCACCAACATTATAATTTTGCTTCCTCATGTTAAATCTAATCTTTCACCACCATTCCTATTCTTGTTTCTAATCATAATGAATTCATAATGTCTTATGATTTATAAAATTATCTTTCTCCATCATAAGCACCATATTTCACTACTATAAATCTAATTTTTTGTCATCTTTGATATGATATTTCAACAAGGAATATCTTATGTCTAATACTCATTGTTTGTTAATATTTTAACAAGAAATTCAAGGATAAGTATGAAATAGTTGTATATGATGCGATCTCATTATCAACAACTTTTCCTAATATATTAGACTCTTCACCTTCACCCAATTAAAAAAAAACTTCATCAATATATAGCAATGTAGTGTTCAGCCAATATAACATATATTTTTGCTCAAATATAATCCTTGCTATACTAAAAATAGTATTCAACATTAATCTATATATCATTCACATCAAATATAAGAAAACATAATAAATCCTTTAGTAGAAAATAATCATTTATACAACAAGTTTATATAAGTATCTTCGGAAGTTGAATGTAAATAAGGACAGTTTGTGGGTTTTCTCGGTTCATGGGAGATATCTTGAGGCTCAGAACATTTAGATAGTTAAGACTAAACCAAATGACTCCTGGATGTTTAAGTAGATACTAAAGGCTAAAGATACAGGACTGCCAACCTTAAATAGTTGTGTCCTCGATGGTAAATTCTAGGTCAGTAGCATATATCAAAACATGAGATTTAATGCAACATAAGTCTCTTGCTTCAAGCTAGTGTGGTGTCATGCTGGTTTGTTAAGATAAAAGATCATTACCTGGATGGTGTGTCAATAAGGCTTACCTATGAAAGCCAAACTGCATAAATGGGGAGCTATTACAAATGCTAATTGTGAAGTCTGTCTTGATGGAGTTGAAGACAAGTCCCATCTCTTTGTTCACCGTGTGGAAGCCAAGAAAATCTAGAGGAAAACCTTTAACTAGCTGTTCTTGCCCCATTATTTTACTACATGGGAAACCTACCTTAATTGGATGATTAAGCTCACTAAGAAAGATCAAGTTAAAGCTTGGGTTTGGAGGATTATGTTTGATGTAGTGCTTTATAAGCTATGGCAGAGTCGTAATGGTGTGGTGTTCTAGCAGAAGCAAAGACTCATTGACAACATGTTTTATCATATTGTGACTAAGTCTTTACTAGATATGCTGAAAAAAAATCTAAGAAACTAGCTCAGTATTTGAAGCACTTAGATCACCAGTGATGTTTCGTAGTAGTTGTAAGAGCCTTTGTATGGTTGTAGCTTTTTGGCAGTGCAAACGTGATTATGTGCTATAATAATTTGCTCATTTGGTAATAAAGGTTAATTAATTACCAAAAAAATTATCCACCACAAATCACCACACATTTCACCACTGCACACCTAAAAATTCACTAGAGTTAAACATATTTTTCACTACAGCTACACAACTACATAATGTCCATATCAACTAAAGATTCATAACTGAAGGTATATTGACTAAAGCTTTTGAGAAATGCCTAATCTTGAATGACATCCATTTAAAAGATTTATATACTTCACAAACTCAACAATTAATTCAAGAGGATAATAAATTTTCATCACTATCTAAATTTCATTAAACTTCATCATATTTTTCACCAAAAAAAGCCTGAAAATTTTCAAGTATGTTATATCTAAAATTTCACCAGTGACTATCCAGAATTTTATTAAACTTCATCAGAAAAAAAAACCTAAAAATTTTCTAGCTTATTGTATCTAATATTTCACTAATCTTTCACTAGTGTATATCTAAAATTTCACTGAATTTAAACATATATTTTTTTTAACATAACAAAAGCTAATATTTCATGACAGTACCATACACATCACGACAAATAATTCATCATAACCACACAAATATCCATATCACCATTATTTGAAGGTTCATGAAATGAAGGAACAATGACTAAAGGCTTTGATAAATTTCCCTCAACTGGAATGCCAACCATCATGCAAAGAACAACTTAGGAATATGGAAAATTACTATAACAATTATATAAGAATGAAAATTTCAATATCAACAATGGCAAAGAATAGAAAAAATTGAAATAATATCATTCAATCCATTTTTTGGCAAGGAACAAGAACAATAAGAAATCAATAATGACAAGGAACAAGAAAAATAAAAAATCAACAATGATAATAAGGAAAATATGCCTTTGATGGGAATACAATGTTTATCTATAAGAATGAATGAATTATAATGACAAGCGAATAAAAATTGGCATTGTGACATAAGAGAATATCTTGTTTCGTGTGAATATAGTGTGTTTTCTTATTCATTTGATGACTTGTTACCCACTGAATGGTCTTAGACCACGCGAAAAGTTGTACAATATAATTTGTGGATGCCAAGAGAGGAAAGAAAACTCTTATATACCATTTATCTCCTACTTAAAGCTAATTTAAAAAAATTAATTATAAAAAAATTAATTTATTAAGCTAAAATTTTTAATTTTTTTTTTATAAATCTACTTATAAAAATAGCTTCAAACAAGAGTGTAATTAATTTAACTAAATCTTATATTATTTTCATATATATATATATATATATATTTCTTTCTTTATTTATCTAATACTTAACTAATATGAAAAAAATTAAGGATCAAAATTTTACATATCAATTTACCACACTATTGGCCACCCTTGTTTCTTTCTACTTTGTTGAAAGTGAACACGTAAATTATTTTCAATCCATGGAGAAACTTAGCCACTGAAGTGCTTGTAATGTGGTTGGATATGAGGGTTCATTTTATGTTAGATTAGATTATGATATAAATTTTATAATATTTTGATTCAATTAAGGTTAATTAATGAAGATTTATTTAATTATTTGAGTGAAAATACAACATTATTTTAGTGACAAAGAACGGCAGAGAAAGAAGAAAGAGTCAATAGACTTCTTAAATTAATAGCCATAAATGGATGTGTACCAATAATATAAGTTTTGCAGGTATGTTTTTGTTTTGAATTATATAAATTGAATTTTCATTTCTAAAAGGCCATGATTGTTGATATTTCTTTTAACCAAATAGTTACAATCATAAAGTTAAGTGTCGAGACTTTTGAAAATGAGTTTTTGCATAATCTTCTTCTTCTTCTTCTTCTTCTTCTTCTTCTTCTTCTTCTTCTTCTTCTTCTTCTTCTTCTTCTTCTTCTTCTTCTTCTTCTTCTTCTTCTTCTTCTTCTTCTTCTTCTATAAATATCCTTTTCCATTTTTATAATATATGGGTTGAATATCCTTCATTTCTTCCCTAGTGGAGAAACAATGGGGTTGTAGGATAAGAGATTCTCATCCAGAAGGAGTTCATATGGCACAAAAAAACTTGAAAGGCCCTCTTACATGATTAAATGAAATTAATTTTAGTAGCATACATTCCAATTTTAGGAACCAAGAAAAGATTTTGAGGTAATCCAGAAGCATCTTGATGATTATCCTACTAACTAGGAGCTTATACAATAGGAATATGGTCTTTGTAGCAAAAAAGTACACGTCATAAAATGTGAAAAGAGTTTTTACCGATAGAAACTGAGTGTTAGTTAGCTCACTAATTGGGATAATAACTGAAATTTTTTTAGTGCAATGGTAAATAAGAGAGTCATTGCCAATAAGATTGTCACTATAAGAGATCATAGGGACATCTTGATGGAGGATCTAGAGGATATTTTTAGAGTTTTTTTTTAATGTTCTATAAGCAACTTTAGGATACTACCACTCCATTAGTTGGATATTTCTCCTTTGAAATAATGTATATGGGTCCTAAACAGAGAGAAGGGGCTCGAAGATCCCTACTACTCCTAGTCATTGAGATAGAAGTTAAGCAAAATTTATTCTCCTTAGATAATAATAAAGCACCAGGCCTTGATGGGTTTAATGCTTTAATTTTTAAGTAAGTTTAGCCAACAGTGGGAGATTCCATATTTTAGACATCAAAGAATTCTTCAATATAGGTATTAAGCCTCAAATACTAAATATTACTACCCTCAATGTCATCCCAAAAACTCCTAATGCTGAGAGGCCAGGGGATTTTTGGCCAATAGCTTGTTCTAACACCATATACAAGATTATTACTAAGATTGTAACTAGTAGGATGCAACCATGTCTTTCTGTAGTGATTGGGGATGCCTAATCAACTTTTACTAAGGGAAGATATGTTGGAAATGATATCTTGATGGCAAGTGAATTAATGGTTATAAAAACAATACTTTTCACCAAGATGTATGATAAAACTTGATATGAAAAAAAAGAGCATATGATTCAGCCAGTTGGCTATTTTTGGAAAGGATGATCCTTACCCTAAACTTCCATATGCCTTTTTTTTGCATATAATAATGCAATGTGTGAGCATAGTGAGTTACACCCTATGGCTTAATGGAGTTCTACACCCTCCTTTCAAAGCTTGCAAAGGCCTTAAACAAGGTGACCCTATTCCACCTTATATTTTTGTCATTATCATGGAGTATATCAACATATTATTCAATACTCTTTGGGAGAACCTTCGTTTCGGCTCCCATTCTAAATGAAAAAAATGTTTACCAAATCTCCTTGATGTTTGCCGATGACATCTTTTTGTTTTGCAAAGGAAATTGTAGTTCAATGACCACACTCATTAGAAAATTCAAGAGGTTCTCTGACCTTTCAAGTAAATGAACACATCTAAAAGTGCTATCTATTATGGAGGTAAGGTTGATGAAGAAACTAAGGCACAATTGTATGCCTTACTGTAGATACCAGAGGGTCAGTTACCTGTGAGATACTTGAGGCTACCTCTCATTGGTAGGACAGTCAAAATAGATTTTAGAGTCGGTATGGTTTGGCATCCAAGTATGTTGGAGTTTAATGTATATGATGCCAAAGAAAATTCTACAAGCAATCAATGCTAGGTGTAGGTATTTTTTGTGGTTGGGATCCCATATTGTTTCAAGAAAAAGTCCATTATCCTAGGATAAGGTATGCAAACCCAAGAAAGAAGGAGGGTTGGGTCCATATGACATTGAATGGTGGAATATTGTAGCTCTTGGGAAACATTTGTGGAACATTGAGAAGAAAAAGGATGTCATGTAGGTGAGATGGATTCATTCTTATTACCTTAAAAGGCATAACCTATGGTAGTCTCTAATTTGACAGACAACTTCATAGTGTTTGAAAAGATTGATGAAGCTGAGACCTATTTTCCAATCTCTATTCAATGGACATATATGTGTAAATGACCATTGGTAGGACCGATAACTTAATAAGGCCTAATATCACATAAGTGGGTTGGCTAAGAGTGGTTTGGATCCCTTTTTCTTTACTAAGGCATAAATTATACTTATGGCTATTAGCTCACGAGAGATTATTTACTAAAGACATAATGCAAAAGATGAGGATTGAAGTAAATGCAGAATTTATTCTATGCAAAATTTAGGAGGAGTCAACTGCACACTTGTATCTCAAATGTTGCTACTCACACTAGATTTGTTGTCCATTATATTTGGTGCTACGACTTATCACATTTGAAAGGAAAAGAATATGTGCATTTTCCAAGCAAAAAAGAGGAACCCTGATTAGCTTGTGACTTAGAGAGTTGGCCACAAAGATTAGCAGTAGCCATCGATGCAAATCGTATAATGATCTGGTTATCTGGGTAGATAACTTATGATAAGGTATGCATAAATTATTATTGGCCGTAATTCTTAATTAATGCTATAATATTTCTCTCATTTGTCACTAGTAGTAGTAGTAATAAAAAAACTATTGAAGTAATTGGACACACAAATTGAATATTGAAAAGATATTAAGTCGACTCTCGTTATTTAAACTCAAACTCTAGTAAAGTGATATTCATTTTATTTGTTCCCAACAAGACTTCTTTAAGGTTAGATAAAAAAAAAACTTTAAATATTATTAAGTCATAACAATATAATTTAGGTGCTACTTTCTTGTTAGTAGAGACGTAAAGCCAACATAAATATTGTTACTACCAATGACATATTTGTTCTCGATTGATTTCTGTAAAAAGTAGGATCTAGTAAGAAAGTCGCTTCGTTTAGTGTCAAAAGAGTCTTAATGAAGGTCAAATTACTGGGCTAATCCTTTGCGTGGATATAATTGACCACATTTCCTTTTCTTGACCGAGAAGGGAGGGGGAGGGGGGAAGAGAAAGAGAGCTGTTTTGTGCTGCGGCAACCGGACATCCGCCTAATTACAAACAAAACACTAGCCAGCAAAAATGGAAAATCCACTCCGGTGGTCGTGAACTTGTTAGTCGTTACCGCTCCTGTCCGCACAGTCATTTATGCTTTGACAGTTTGACTATCGCGTATCATGTTCGACATCGAACCATCATTGGCGCATTATTACGACTCCTTATTTGTGAAAAAAAATACGGCATATTTATATTTGTTATCTTAGTTTACGGTGTATTAAAAAGCATGTAAGTATCTATTTAAAAAATTGTAGACATGATATTCGCTTCGGATGAAATTTGATAACTTAATTCTTAGTTAAAGTTTTTTTTATTAAAATTAGTTATATAAAATAATTATTTATTTAAAAAAATTTAGTTTAAATTTTTTAAAATAAATAATTATCTTAGATAATTTCTTTTAATAAGTAACTTCAAATATAGTCTTAATTATTTTATTTAAAAAAAAATAATTTTAAATTGTAGAATTGTGATTTATTATTAAGACAAAAAGAAAGCATCTATAAAAAATAGAGTAAGGATAAAGTTAGAAATTTCTTTATTTATCATTTAAGTAGTTTAAGTTTTATTTGTTGTGATTTCGGGAGCTTTCATTTAGGGAGGCTTGAATTAAATATTATAACGAGACTTATATTTAGTATAAAAATGTCACAACAGATGAGTGTTTGACAAGGTTGATGTATGCAGCGTATGGATACTTATACTTATAAAAATGAGAATTGTGTTTTGGATAAAAAAAGATAGGAAAGAGTTTTTTTATCGGTCGGACGAAGTAGTCAATAATGTGCAGGCATTACTGAGATAGTAAGTCCATCTGTTTTGTTTATTGACTTCTTTGTATTTATCTCTATCGTGTAACATCAATTATAAAAAAAAGAGTATAAAAATGTCACAATATCAAAACAAAAAGGTTTAAAGTTAAGAAATTTAATATTTATTAGTTAGCCTTTGACTACAGGACTATACTTCAAATGTTATTTTACGTTAGATTTGAGTACTATTTTGTTTTGTAACGTATTGATTACTATTAGATTATTTTTTTGGCCACCGTTTTAAATAAATTATTATGATGTTTTATATATAAACTTGTGACTTTTATTATTCCTATCATCATTTTTTTTCGTCAATGCAGCTTCTATCCTACTCACACAAGCCTTTTGAGCCTTTTTGAAAAAAAAAAGTTGGGATGGTTTTCACAGTCATTTCTGCGTAGACTTTCCCTCGCGTACGACTAGGGCTGCGAGCGATGACTAATAAATGTAGGAAGGAACTGGTGCAGTGGTGTGCCTGTGTTTGGGTTTTGTCAAATTATGGATGGGAAGGTGCTAGCTGCTGGTAGTAATAAAAAGCATGTTTGAATGATTCATTAAATTAATGATGAATAATGACAAAAAGTTTTCTCAGTAGATAGATAGATTAGATAGCTACACTATTGGTTGCTACTAATGGAAAATAAATTTGCTAGCTAGGCAAATTATTAACGTTCCTTTATTATTATTATTATTTTTTTTAAAGAAAGCGGAGGAAGCGTCTCGTCATGGTGTGTTTCTATAGCAATCTCTATCTCGCCTTTGAGTTATAAAAGAAATTATTTTCTACCTTCTCCCCAAAAAAAAAAAAAAAAATGCAATGCTACGGGCTTTGCATAATTGGTGTAGATGTTATTGATTTGGGTCGAAACTACTTGACTAGTACCAACATGTGTCCGAACCATCTTTGGTTCAGATATGTTTTATCACTACTTACGCAAAGCAGAATTCCGAACCCTCCTGATTGACCTCTTAATTTATTTGGAATTACTTATTAAAAATAATTATTTATTATAAAAAATATTAAATTAAAATATTTTTAAAATAAATAATTATCATGAATAATTAATTTTAATAAACAATTTCAAATATGAGTTTAATTATCAAATGAATCGAGTTTTTACAGTATCGGTATGTCGTAGGTCCTTATTTGTATTGTACGGGGATCGGGATAAAAATGGAAAAATAAAACAGATAAAAATGTGAAAATATAAAAAAAAATAAGGATAGCAGAAGATGATAAAAAATTATATATATTTAAAAAAAATAGATTCTTATTTATTATTAAATTTATTAAAAAAATATATTAAATTTATTCAAATTAAGAGAGAAAAATAAAAAAAAATTAAACTACTATCTAATTTAATTAATGTAAATCATTAATAAATATAATTTTAAAAAAATTAAAAAAAATAATAATCAGATTCTTTTGATACTAATTTTGGTGCCGAAAAATTTCCGGGGGACAGGAAATGGGTGCTTCACTGGCCCTTACTCGTGCTTGAATTTATCTACAAATCAAACCGGCTCATTTATTCCTGGCCCTATTTTCACCTAAAAATTAGCCCCAAAGGCCTTATTAATTTGACACCCTGCACCGCATAACCAACTGTAGTTCACCGGGCATCGTCTCGCTTCTCTTATAAGCGGTCTAATTTGTGGTTCCTGTATCTTGGTTGGGGAGTATTATTATTACGCAAACCTTTCCTCCTCCTCCCCCCCCCCCAGCTGCATTTTTATACTACCATTTACAAATGGTATCACTGTCACACTGTGCGCGGTACCGAAGAAGATGAGGGGACCACGCCAGAAGATGAACGGAACCAACAGCTTTGTCGATGATATCTTTGGAAGTCTCGTCTTTGTGTGCCACTCGTTACAAAACAAGTGTATCTTTAATTATGATTTTGTAATAAATGATGGTCGTTAGAGGATACTTTATGCGTATTTTTGTCTTCGTAACTTGTATATAATATTTTATTTTAAAAAGTAATAAATATACTTTAAATCTAACATTTTTTTATTGTAATAATATGCTAATTAATGTATAAAAGAAGGGAAAAAAATCATTAACTTTTACCTTATAATTTTTATTTTAAAATAAAAATTATAAGGTAAAAAGACTCGATTTCAAGAACGGAGGGAATATCATATTATAATAATATCCTTCGACCTTACGTCTTCTATTTGAAAGTGGCAAAATATTTTAAAGAAATACTATCTGATTTGATCCGATGAAATATCTTACGAGGAGCAATGTTGAGGGAACTCCTACTTCAAATGTCATGCTCATGCACGTACGAGAGAGAGAGAGCTGCAAATATACACACACACATGTATGTATGTATGTATGTATGTATGTATGTATGTATGTATGTATGTATGTATGTATGTATGTATGTATGTAATTTTCCCTTCACACTACCTCAGCAGTCGAGGTTCAGAAAGTTGGGAAGGATAATCCAGGTTCGAAACTCGTGGCAGCCGCAGCGTGGGAGTTTCAACCCTTCAATGTGGGAGTGACTCTTTGTGGACATCACGGGGTGGGGACCTGCTTCTTGACCGCTGACTACCGTGATTTACCTCCTCCAATTAGGCTTTCGGGCTGACAGATTGGGAGCCCTTACGGCGAGGGATTTCGCCTTTTGGAAAGGAGGATGTATGTAATTTTCCCTTCACACTAAACTAACGCCAACCGCCGTGTATAATAATATAATAGTATAGATCTGGTCGACCCGCGCCGACCGGTAAGAAGAGGGGGAATTAATCCTTCATCGGTCATATGACCTGCAGAAGCGTAAAAGATGCAAAATCATCTGTATGTGGCATTATCATGCATGCATTGATCGATGATCTCTACGGGCTTCACTTCGTTTCCCACTCGATCCTTATACGTAACATGTATATATACTTTATATATTTATGTTGTCACTTTCAAACTGTTCATAATTTATCAGAAGTTATTTTATTTTACAAATCAGAGAGAGAAAGAGTATAAAAAATTAGTACGTATTGAACAAAAAAAAAGAAGAAGATAAAATATCATTATTATTATTATTTTAATGGATACGATACAAAGTTATGTTTACGATGACAGTATTTTTTAAATAGGGCCGTTCGGATGAACAGCAAGCTGGATATGCTTGTGCAATAATAAGAATTAGGATGAAGGTAGGGTGAGCGTGAAATTAATGCACTCCTTCCTTCCAACTACTCACCGCCCTATCTAACTTCCCTTTTGATCTGAATGCGCCCCCCGCCCACCCCCCCCAAAAGTCCAACAACATATTCCCCCCCTTTTAAATTTTTCCTCTATTCTCATTCATTTCAGTCATTCGTAATAGCTAGGCATGCCAGCTCGATCGATCGAAGCGAACTACAGTATACGCAGCAAGCCAGCTAGGTAGAAGCTCTCTGCTTCTCTCTCTTTACATATTCGTTCTATAATAGTAACGTTTTCCCCCTCCCTCCCCCCTCCAATTTTATTAGTAGTAAGTAATTCGCAGTTGGGGCGCCGGACGAATTAGCCAGGGGAAAAAAAACTAATACAATATAGAGAAACAAAGCATTAATGAACCGCAACCTACGGAAGGAGGCGGCGTCGTCGACGATGGAAAATACGGATGATCAGAAGGAGGATCGGGAGAGGAAGAAATCGGGAAAGGTGGCGAACAAGGTCCCTTTGTGGAAATTGTTTTCGTATGCGGACTCGTACGATTACTTCCTGATGTTCGTCGGGTCAATTGGAGCAATCGTCCACGGGGTTTCTGTGCCTGTTTTCTTCATCTTCTTCGGCAAGTTGATTAATCTCATCGGAATGGCTTATCTCTTCCCTAGGCAGACGTCTCATGATGTTGCCAAGGTACCCCATGCCCCCCGCGTACATTAGTATTTGTAGTTTTATATCGTCATTCTTGGTTCTGTTCCTCTGCAATTTTTTATTTTTCTAGCTAACAAATACTTTTTCATTTTTGCCTCCCAGTACTCGCTGGACTTTGTGTATCTCAGTGTGGCTATATTATTCTCGTCATGGGCTGGTAAGTACTAGTATATATATATATAGCTAAAGTTTAATCTGAACGGATCAATATTATATACATACTTGCTGTATATATATATATATATATATATATATACAGAGGTGGCATGTTGGATGCACACTGGGGAGAGGCAAGCAGCGAAGATGAGGATGGCGTACTTGAGGTCGATGTTGAATCAAGACATCACTCTCTTTGATACCGAATCTTCTACAGGAGAAGTCATCAGCGCCGTCACCAGTGAGATCCTAGTCGTTCAAGAAGCTGTCTCTGAGAAGGTAAGTAAGTAATTAATTACTAGTAATTTAATTACAACTAATACTAGTAGCTACTGTACAGAGCTAATATGCAGCATACAGTAGGCGGGTTTTGGATGGTGTAGTATGGACGGTTTCTAGGCGGCCTACACACATCCAAAGTCGTCTGCCCCGGCGGCCTGCAGGCCCCGTGGGTAATAATAATAATAGTAATAGTAATAACTAATTAGCAATATTTGCTACGTTTTTCAAGCCTTTTTCCACTTATGTAACAAACTAGGCATTAATGGAATGGCACCATTACTGTAGTACTACTAGTCGTTTAGGACATACGGACGTTCACGCACGCACCTTTCGTCCTACGCATATCTAAATTTTGTATCTACCTTTAGATCCTGCCTGCCCGCCCGCCCTGCCTCCCTACTTAATGCACGCACCAAGGCATATCACCTCAGCTTGCCCGGACATTCAATTTTTTTTTTTTTTACACTCGGTCGTCGATCTTAAATTCTTACCACGGCTCAACTACTAGCTACTTGGGGAAGTTAATTTTGAGACATTTCAACTTCCGTTTGAACCAAAGAGAAAGAAAAAAGTTATTTTAAAAAACTAATTTTTTTTTATAAAAAATTGATATTATATACCCTTTTTATGAGCTAAAAAATATTGTATTAAAATTTCAATTACGCCTTTTATTATAATATAACAGAATATTATATATATATATATATATATATATATGTGAAGGTAAAAGTATAAAATGAGTTTTTATTTTGTTTAAAATATAATCATACGTTGATAGAGTGGTTATTATTTCTATCTTGTATGTGGGTATACTTTTCAAGGAACAGAATATCCATATATAATTTCAGCCTACGAAGAGGACAAAGGAACCGTCGAAAGGGTAAAAAAAAAATATATATATATATACTAATAATAATAAGAAAAGAGAAAAAGGGCGCGTTGTGTCTCTGCTCAGGTGCGGACGTGAGGTCTATACGCCTTGGACATAAATTTTGAACTCGAGAAAGGTTCAGTACTACAGCAGCTGAACTGAACCCATTAATTTATGCTTAAATATCATTAATAGTTGCAGCAGCACATGGTAGATAGGGTGATAATTTTTACATTAGTAGTTCTCCACATTTATGGGTTCCGCACCCTATTGGTTTCCCCCCCTCCCCCCCCCCCCCAAATTTAATTCCATCCAGCTGCCGCTGCAGCCTGGCTATGCATTCAGTACACTGCGATATGCATTGCATTGCATGCCAGTGGAGCGCTAGCTGTCGTTTTATTTACTTATGGCCTATAATTTGTAGTAGTTGCTGCTGTTGGTTGGCTCCGGCCGTTGGGTTTGCACGGGCTTCTCTCTCATGTAATGTAATGTAATGTAATGTATGCATGGTCTACGTAACACCTGAAACCATGGAAAGTGAAGATCGATCTTCACTCTCTGCTCCTCTTTAGACCATACGTGATTACATCACTCTATTAATTGGAAGCGACATTATTAACTTCCCCCACCCCCACCCCCACCCCTATTAAATGTCAACCAAGTGTCGTCGTCTCTGGTAGCTGGATTCTTCTTCTTGTGATAACAAAAGGACGAACGCGATACCGACTCTACTCACAGCCAATGTCAAACCATGTTTATAACTTTAAATTCTTGGTGCATATCTCCTTCTCCGTCGCTCAACTCCCCGTCCCGTCCAGTCGAGTGACGTTTTCAGTCTTGTAGAAACAATCGCTATCAATCCCACAGGCTAATAAATTTATTATCACGCACGCACAAACCTCTCTAAGTTCTTTATATATTTATTGTCGACACCCGTCTTTAATTTTAAACAAACCATTATTGGACAGATCGATTGACGTTATTTATTCATCGTCCTCAAAATACTTTTTAAACGACCCCTTTTGTTTCGGCGCGGCGCCTTAACGAAACTCCGGACGCAAACTTTTCGGCAATATATATATTGAAATCTACGCCGGTTAATGGCTAGTGAATTAGATTAATCAAGCTGCTTCTGCATAGCAATGGCCGACGGTGAAGCCAGGATATGCGTCTAAAATCCATCTGAACTACCTTAGATTTAACTAACCAAAGCTGCAAAAAAATATCTATGATATTCATTGTGTCCAATAATAAAAAGAGAAGAGACACTGTTATACCTTTTTATTTAGATCATATCCACGGCAATCTGACTTTGTCTCCTTGCGTATATATGGTTGCCATGGCCGCGTATGAAGTCTTAAGTATCGGCGCTCCAGAAAAAAAATTACTCACCACTTCATCTTCCATAATAATAAGAGGTAAATTGTATATTTCTGAAAAACTTATGCTGGATGCTGATAAAAAATTGTTACCGTTCGATGAATAAAATTCTGGGCAGGCAGGGAAGGTATTGCACTACGTGAGCAGGTTTTTGGGAGGATTCATAATAGGGTTCGTGAGGGTATGGCAGATCAGTCTCGTCACGCTCTCCATCGTCCCTGCAATTGCCCTTGCTGGCGGCATTTATGCTTATGTTGCTACCGGTCTCATCGCCAGGGTTCGCAAAGCCTATATCAAAGCCGGCGAAATCGCCGAGGAGGTCAGTCTTTTCCTCTCTCCTCTCTCTCCTTTCCTTTTCATTATTATTGCTTCCCCTACCCGAGCTTAGACTGTTCTTTGCTCCTCCGTAGTTATTCTTTGGCTGGCTATAGGAGCGTGAGGCTCTGGTGCTGCTTATTTTTGTTCTGTTACCAGTATTTTGGTTTGCGTGATTATAGAATTCGACATGCTGTATCATAATATAGGGTCCGCACATTCATACGTACGTCTATTTATCACGTCAGTGCCGTCATCATTTCAGAGTCCTGCAATTTCTGGATGGATCGCCACGTTGGACTCTGTTGTTGGTCAATGCATTCTGTTGTCATCCTTCTCTAGCCTTTCAATGTACCTCTGTTGATCCCTATGCGTTCTCTTCTGCCAGGTGATTGGAAACGTGAGAACAGTCCAGGCTTTTGTTGGAGAAGAACGGGCCGTAGAATCATACAAAAACGCTCTACTCAAGTCATATGATTATGGCAAGAAAGGAGGACTGGCTAAGGGCTTGGGTTTAGGTTCTATGCATTCTGTACTTTTTCTGTCTTGGGCGTTACTTGTTTGGTTCACTAGTGTCTGTGTTCACAAGAATGTTGCCAATGGAGGAGAATCCTTTACCACAATGCTTAATGTCGTTATTGCTGGCCTGTAAGTATCCGTTCATCCTTCACAGTACTCGTCTCTCTCTGTTTTTTTTTTTTTGGTTCCCGACTTTAATAGTATATGGGTTTTCCTGGACTACACAAGTTTAAAGTTTTTTCCATATGATACCGACCGATATCATGAGTAATTCAAGAAAATTATCTGCGGCCTGTTTCGAGAGCATCTATTTCTTAGTCCACACATTTTGCGTCATACCGATGATGTGTGTAGTTGGTTTGATTGTATATGCCCATGCTTAACGCCATATCCTTCCTTTGAATTTTCCGTTTACTTTTTTCCTTACTGGAAGACAAATATGCTCCTGCATCTGACTTAATACTTGTTTAATATATGGAGAAAGGTTTGCTCCTTCAAAAATAATCCCTGTCCAAAGATAACATGGGTTTGCTTATTCAAAAGGCCATGAAGAATTAGGATACATGTCTAATTGTTAAGGAAGTTAGTTACGCTGTCCGTGGTTCATAGCCCTTTTAAGTTTTAAAGGTTTTAACCCTGTTTTTTTCATGCTCCTCTTCTTGCATCAGATCACTAGGGCAGGCAGCCCCAGATATATCTGCATTCCTGCGGGCCCGGATAGCCGCATATCCAATCTTTGATATGATAGAGAGGGGTAATTTTTGTATGGCCAAGTCAACTGCTGGTCGAAAATTGAACAAGGTTGATGGTCACATTCAATTTAAGGATGTATGTTTTAGCTACCCTTCTCGTCCAGATGCCGTGATTTTCAATAACATTTGCCTTGATATCCCTGCTGGAAAGATAGTCGCCCTTGTAGGAGGAAGCGGGTCAGGGAAAAGCACGATAATATCTATGATTGAGCGCTTCTATGAGCCCCTTTCAGGTCAGCTACTGTTAGATGGATATAATATCAGGGATCTAGATCTGAAGTGGGTTAGAACGCAAATTGGCATGGTCAGTCAAGAGCCTGCACTTTTTGCTACAACAATCAGAGAGAACATTCTATATGGAAAAGATGATGCCACCCTTGATGAGATTACTCGTGCTGCTAAACTTTCAGAGGCCATATCTTTCATTAACAACCTGCCAGAAAGATATGAAACACAGGTATTTGTCTGTATCAAATAAATATGTAGTATTAGATATACCACTCATCACCATATTTTCTCTAAGATCTTAGTGACTCGCTAAAGAAAAGCTATCACAGTTCTTTCTCCCATAAAGAGTGGCTGAATATGGATTTTTCCAGGTGGGTGAGAGAGGAATTCAGTTGTCAGGAGGGCAGAAACAAAGGATCGCCATAGCACGAGCTATCGTAAAGAATCCATCAATACTTTTACTTGATGAAGCAACTAGTGCACTCGATGCTGAGTCTGAGAAGAGTGTGCAGGAAGCACTTGATCGCGTCATGGTGGGAAGAACAACTGTGGTTGTGGCCCATCGGCTCTCCACCATTAGGAATGCTGATATCATAGCTGTTGTTCAAGGAGGAAAGATAGTTGAAACTGGAAGCCATGATGAGCTAATTTCAAACCCATCAAGTGCTTATGCAGCTCTGATTCAACTCCAGGAGACAGCCTCTTTGCAGCGCCATCCATCACAAGGGCCATCTATGGGACGGCCACTTAGGTACTTGTGCAACCCTTTGAACCGCTAACTCTTAATCTGTAGTTGTGTTCCATTCACTGAAGATGTTGCAGTGACAATCGTATGTTTGGTTACTGTTTCTAACCGCGTGCGTGCGTGCGTGTGGGTGTTTTTTTTTCCTGGTGAACCTGCTTGCAGCATAAAGTATTCTCGAGAATTGTCTCGCACTACTACAAGTTTTGGTGGCAGCTTTCGATCTGATAAAGATTCTGTTAGAGCAGATGCAACAGATCAAGCAAAACCCAAGGTCTCAACAAGAAGAATTTATTCCATGGTAGGATCAGACTGGATTTATGGGTTCTTCGGTACTATTTGTGGGCTGATGGCTGGAGCAGAAATGCCTCTCTTTGCCCTTGGAGTCACTCAGGCTCTTGTTTCCTTTTACATGGACTGGGAGACCACGCAACATGAAATCAGGAAAATTGCCTTTCTGTTTTGTGGAGGTGCTGTTGTAACCATCTTTGTTCATGGTGGAACTCACACATTCTTTGGCATCATGGGAGAGCGACTTACCCTCCGCGTACGAGAGAAGATGTTTTCTGGTAAGATCATTAGGACATTAGAAGTATTATTCAGCCTGTCATACTGTTAAGCCATAGAAAAGCGTCCTAAATGTGAACATAACCTATTAACATAATGTTATACTCTGAAACAGCGCTCAGGAACCGTCTAAAACTTGCTTTCGTTGTTTAAGGGGAGTGAGCCAAATATTCATGTAAAATTCTTGTGCCAACATTAATTCTTACTCTTGCTTTTGCTTGTATTTTTTTTGCAGCTATGTTGAAGAATGAAATAGGATGGTTTGACGACCTAAACAATGGGAGTTCAACTCTCACTTCACGCCTAGAAAGTGATGCTACGTTGTTAAGAAGTATTGTTGTAGACCGGACAACTATTCTTATCATGAATGTGGGGTTTGTTATCACAGCATTCATCATAGCTTTCATTTTGAACTGGAGAATAACATTAGTGGTCTTAGCAACGTATCCATTAATTATCAGTGGCCACCTCAGTGAGGTCTGATCCCTAATCCCGGATTATTATCACAAAATTTTGACTTGCTCAGATACTAACTCCTCTGATCATTCTCTCTTTGGTTTCCCTACTTCCAGAAACTGTTCATGCAAGGGTATGGCGGCAACTTGAGCAAAGCCTATCTTAAAGCTAACATGCTTGCTGGAGAGGCTGTTAGTAATATTCGTACTGTTGCAGCATTCTGCGCTGAACAAAAGGTGCTTGATCTGTATGCTTGCGAGCTTGAAGAACCTTCCAAGCGCTCATTTACTCGTGGCCAGATTGCTGGAATATTCTATGGTGTCTCCCAGTTTTTCATCTTCTCATCCTATGGCCTTGCCTTATGGTACGTATGCTGCTTTATATCTTAGATTCTGACCAAGAAAAAACAAAATTTAGTCCATGGTATCCTTGGTTGGAACTCATTTAAATCTATCTAATGTTCCTAGGTATGGCTCCACTTTAATGGGGAAGGGGTTATCTGGTTTTAAATCAGTCATGAAGTCTTTTATGGTTCTGATTGTAACCGCATTAGCCATGGGTGAGACTTTGGCGCTGGCTCCTGACCTCCTGAAAGGAACCCAGATGTTGGCATCAATTTTTGAGGTTATTGACAGGAGATCAGAGATAGCTGGGGATACAGGAGAAGAATTGACAAAGGTGGATGGAACAATCGAGCTTAGAAGAGTTGAATTTAGCTATCCTTCAAGGCCAGACGTGCTGGTCTTTAAAGACCTTAATCTGAAATTGAAAGCTGGAAAGAGCATGGCTTTGGTGGGGCAGAGTGGTTCTGGCAAAAGCTCAGTGATTTCTCTAATACTTCGATTTTATGACCCAACGGATGGAAAAGTGATGATTGACGGTGAGTTTTTGTTTTGTGTCATGATCATTTTTTATGCAAGTTCAATTTAACCACCTTTTCAGGGCTGTAAACGAGCCGAGCCGAGCCGGATACCCCTAGGCTTGGGTTCGGCTCGTTTAGTTAAACGAGCCTAAAATGATGTTTGGGCTCGGCTCGTTTAACTAAACGGACGAGCCGAACCGAACTTTTAACGAGCCGAACCTAGCCGAGCTCACTAGCCAAAGCCAAAAAATGAACCGAGCCTCACTTTTAGGCTTGTTTAACTAAACGAACGAGCCGAACCGAGCTTTTAACGAGCCGAGCCGAATATCGAATTGGCTCAACTCATTTACAGCCCTACACCTTCTCACACAATAGTGAGTTTGACACTGGAGTATGCAGTTCTTCAATGGGTACTTGATGTTGCTCTTGCGACGTTATTGGTCCTGCACCCTTTGAGTTGATAAGCAAACCGTAGTGACACCATGCTTTAAATTCTTAACAGGAAAAGACGTCAAGAAACTGAAGCTTAAATCACTACGCAAGCACATTGGTCTTGTGCAACAAGAACCAGCGCTGTTTGCAACTTCCATCTTTGAGAACATTGTATATGGTAAAGAGGGAGCAACCGAAGCAGAAGTGGCCGAGGCAGCCAAGCTTGCCAATGCCCACAGCTTCATCAGCGCCCTTCCCCAAGGATACTCCACTAAAGTTGGAGAACGGGGCGTTCAACTTTCTGGAGGACAGAAGCAGAGAGTCGCTATAGCTAGGGCTGTCTTAAAAAATCCAGGCATATTGCTATTGGATGAGGCGACCAGTGCATTAGACGTGGAGTCTGAGCGTGTGGTTCAACAGGCTCTTGACAGGCTGATGCAGAACAGAACGACAGTGATGGTGGCCCATAGATTGTCGACTATAAAGAATGCAGATCAGATAGCGGTGATTCATGATGGAAAGATCATAGAGCAGGGGACGCATTCTTCCCTGGTGGAGGATAGGAATGGAGCATATTATAAGCTAATTAACTTGCAACACCAGCAGCATTAACGAGACGGAGTAGTTTGTTTTCCCCCCTTCGGCATTCATTTCTCTTTATTTATTGTATAGCCGTATAGGTTTTATCTTAGAAATGAATCAATTGATCTAAATTCCAACCAACAAATAATAATTATATTATTATTTAAAATATATCAGATGATGCCACAAATATGTACAGGATTTCCCACTTGAGATAGAGACAGGAGTACGGCGTTCTACTGATTATGACTGTAAGGAAAGGAACATGTTGCCCAAACCTGGCTGCCTTGTCTTATCTATTGCCTTTCCTCTGGCCTCAGCCTTGGCCATTAGTTTTCAAAGGAGGCTGTAGAAGAAATGGCTTTAACTTTAAGTCATGCCATAGAAACTATAAAATGAATTAAGATCTAGTTTGAATCCCTATGTCTGCCATTTGCTCCTGTATTATTCCCGCCTAGTTTAAAGCACATCACTAATGATCTTTTCCTTGTCGGCTAAACCATTGAACCGAGTGCTTGTTCTTCTCTTCCCAGGTCTCTCCACCTCCAATAACCAGTTTGTAATTTACTTTTCTAAAATCTATGTGACTACGGTATTGCTTTTTCTTGATTGATTGATTGACAAAAAAAGAAAAAAGAAAAAAAAGTGCTCCAACAGTTAAATATTTGCATCCTCCTCTACTAGTAGAATATGACGCTCAATGTTTATAGTTATTGAAATACGTGCATATATATATATATATATATTGATATAAAAATATATATTCATGGCTATAAGATATATATTTATAATTTTAAGTAAGTACTATAAGGATGTATATTCGATATATTTGTCCTTTATTATTTTTATAAATAAATGGTATATATATATATAGCATATGTATTTACTATTATGATATGCATATTTTATTTATATAAGATGTACATTTATTGATATAAGATGTGCATTTATCTTATAAATATGAGTATTATTTTTAATAAAATATGTATTTATGCTCATGTTTTTGTCAATTATTATTTTATAAATAAAGGATGTATATTTATATTCAGAAGATATGCATTTTGTCGATGTATATACTTATACAATATGTATTTATATTATGAAATATTTTTTGTTAGTTTCTAAGCTATATGAATATGGAAGTCTATTTAAAAAGAAAAATATGATAAATTTTTGTACATTTTTTTAATAACTCAAATTAAATATAATTTTAATTAAAGTTTCTTATGAAAATTATAAGTCCCGTAGGCGGTGTAAGGATTAGAATTTCATAGTGTCCCCGTATAAAATAATACTCTTAAGTAATATCAATATATTGCATTTAAATATAAAATTATACGTAGATTTACAATAATATTTGTTAAGTCTTCGTACTTTAAAAATGATCTATAATAACATCATTTCTGGAAAAAAAAAAGAAAAGTAAATACATCTCTCTTTATAAATGTTACTAAACATTCTTGAAATCATTGATCATACATTTTATTCTATGATGCTATCTTGATGAAATTCATTGCATAAAATAGTCGTTTGACGTTTACACTTGTCACCGGCAAAATCATAGCCAATTTCACAAGCCTATAGACGAAATGATATGTTTTATATTTCTTCATTTGCAATAGTTTTCTTGAAAGATCAATAAATCTTTTTATGACTGAACATTTTTGATATAATTCTCAAGTTGATTGTCCAACACCACAATATCAACATTAGAGAAATCATTAAAATAAAAAAGCATTTAATCTAATTAAAAATTGCTTGTTAAAAGCATCAAACGATGAAGAAGGATGCAAACATGCAACGTAACTAAACAATTCAGTGTTCGCCACATCAAACCTACAATTAAGTTCCTTTAGTTGTGAGTCTCTAACATTATAGAGAAAGTCATATTTATAGTGATGAAGATTCGTGATGATTGGAGCTTGGCATATTGATATCTTCCCTTTAATATATTTCTCATCCATGTTAGCCACATTAATGTCTCTCTTATTACAAAATAAAATAACTTCATTCAAAATATCTTCCCATCCATCATCCCTCATCTTTTGTTAATGTTCCATAGCAATTTCAAAAAGTGCCAAGGCATTCACAATGTCTTAATCATTCTTTTTCAACGTCTTAGATAAATCACCTATAATTTCCATAACATATATCATCAAATGTAATATGAAAATGAAAGAAAAAGTTTGTAATCCATATAATAAGAACGTAGCATCCTCATTTTTATCAAATTTCCTATCAACTTCCAAGTCTTTAGGTACCTTTATAAAAGGATAAAACAAAATTTTGGGACTAAAAATGTCCTTAAGGAGAAATCCAATAAGTATCATTGACACTTATAAGAACATAATCTTGGTTCCATCCCCGACCAAATTCCACATACCTTCTTCTAATGCATTTGCTATGCAAATAGCTTATTTATCTCGAAAAGAATCCCACCACTTATTATAAGATCTAAAAACATTCACAATACGTGTAACATGACCAAGAAAACAACTAACTTCATTATGACGTGTTGCCACAATAATAAGAGTCAACTGAAGTTGATGAACAAAACAATGAACATAATAGACACAAGGATTTTCATTTTGAATCAATGATTTCAAACCACCAAATTCACCATGCATATTAATAGCTTAATTATATCCCTTTCCTTGTACTTTTGATAAACATAATCCATATTGGTGCTACACTAATTCACATGCAGCTTTAAGTGATAAAGGAGTTGTATCTTTGACATATGCAACCCCAACGAACCTTTCCATACCAAAACCCTTGTCATCAACATCATGCAAAATAATGAACATTTGTTCTTTCTTTACTATGCCTCATGCTTCATCTAATAATATGCCAAATAAATCATATCCATTAATAATTTTAGATGCAAGTGCATCACTATTGTTCTGAATCTTAGGTGAAGCCATTTGATTATTCTTTGGAGCATTTCCGTATACAACTCTAGCTATAGTTTCATTGGTATGCCTTAAAAGCCTCTAGAAAATGAAGAAAGTTAACTCGACTTAGAGAATGATTTGACTCATCATGTCCTCTAAATGCCATTCCGTCCTCAAGAAGAAATCTAACAACCTAAATAGATGTATCTAAGCATATAAGATAATCTAAATTAACTTGAAAGAGGTTTCAATGCTTTGCTTCTGGTAGATAATACATTCACATTTTTAGTATATTTAAAATGAGTACTATTAGAAATACCAGCATGAACCTAGAAACTTTATTTTTTATTCTAGTGTATAAATTATTCTCCCATAGAATGATCACCACCAACTTCATATTTACTTTTAAACAAGTAGCTAGGTAGGTAATATGTAGCATCTTTAATTATACTATATTTCAACAAATCATATTCATCAAACTAAGAAGAAATTAATTGATAAATTTTCCCACTAATAACCTTTATAGGAAAGCAATGGGTATGAGGTTGATAAGGGCATTTTAAAGGATAAGCTCTTTTTACCTCATATTTAATATTTGGATGAAAATCTGAAATCTTTTTTTTTCTTAACCCCATATCTGCTTCTAGAGTTTCCAAATCACCTTTAACTTTATTAGTGAATCTTGATTCTTGTGATTGGCTTAAAGATGGGAGTTCTTGATTTTCAAAAATTGGTAACAAAACTTGATTAACAAAATTAGATTTGTGGTAGTTGTATTTAGGCTGGCATGAAAAGTGTTGTTGCATCCTAAATTAAGAAATTAAACAATTTAATGAATTGATTAAGGAATTTACTAAAACATAATTGATTTGCTATAACAAAATAATTTAAAAAATAACTAAGAAGTTAAACAATTCAATCCATTAACAAACAACTAGTAAATTAAGATTTGCTACATTAATTAGGGAATTAGTATTTCTACATTTTGATTTCTATAAATTAAGAAATCTAGTTGATTAAAAAAATAATTAGATATAGATAAATTAACTAAATAAAGAATAAAGAAAATTCTTTCCTGGAATTGAGGTTATCAATTCATGTAACATTCGTGTGTCATGTGCTATAGGGCAATAAGTGGAGCGCTGACACAATGCTTATTGGGTCTTATGTGTAATAGCCGCTACCGAGCATCTAGTGGCGAAAGATCAGAGAATGAGTAACGACATTGTAGCAGTCTTCTGGTAGAGGAAAAGAACATAGGACGTTAGAGAAAGAGGTTGGAGAAAAAGACAAAGTCAAAGAGGAAGGTAGAAGCACATGCAATAGTAGTGTCACTGTTGATGGAGTGTATTGCAACAATGGTCTCTGTTTAGAGGACGTCTGAGAAGGAGGTTGAAGTTAAAGAGGAGGGCATGTGCAATTGAGAGAAGGTAGTAATTGGTCTAGTACTTTGTTAGTTGTGTGTTGAGGACTAGGAAGGAAAATAATGAGTAAGAATGTAATTTCTTTTAAAGCAACGTCATTTTAATTAATAAAAAAAACATTCACGAACAAGAAAACACAAGATTCGATCCCTAGTCCTTGTAGTCAAAGAATATGGGACCCTGAGTAGCCCAACCATTACTCTATCTTGAACTTTTGTTATGGTGTCCTTTACATATAATATATATTTAATGCCTAAGAAAAAAAATATAATTACTACCCCACCGTTAGGGCTATATGGTGTCCTGGGATATCATGAGGAGGCCATGCCTCCATCTTTGTTTGTGGTAGCCAACAAGTTTCTACTATTATCAATATGAAAATTGTTCCAAGCATTGATTATGCTTGTTAATTAAGGGAGACGATGACAGAACATTGCTTATATGAAACACTTGATGTAGAAAAATATTAATAGAAATTATTTTACATCTATTCAATTCAGTTCACTCATTATTTTCCAAAATAATGCCTCAATCTAAAGATTGATTTTAATTGTGTTAGTAAAATCCTTTGACAAAATTAGAGAAAAGGATGCAAACCCATTGAAATCTAAATACTATTTGCACTTTATCTATCAAATTTGGGATTATATGGTAAACTTATTTAAGTCATTGTTTGGCAGTACTTAAAAAGTAATCATCTAAAACAATATATTATTTGTAAACTTAAGCCCTAAGTATTTCCAAACATAGAAGTATACATGTACTCGTGGATATATAAATAACAAATAATTTTGAAAGATGGTTAAGTGAAACTCAGGAAGACAAGAACTGGGAACACACTTAAGTGCCAAAGATTAAAAGAAAAAAAAGAAGCATAGAAATAGTAGGAAAAATCAATGAAGAATGAAATATGGAAAATATATTAAGATGATATAATAGGTATGAGATGACAGTGACACTAGGTATTGGAGGGACTGGTCACCTTCTTTACATTCCACTCCTTCTTTACCTTCTCTAGACTTTGTTTGTCAGCTTTTTCACATACTCACAGATTCCTACCAACTAGGAGCTAACTAAAATAAAACTAGAGTGACTCGGTAATCATAACAGACTCTCATAGCATACCTAAAAAATAGCCCCAACCCCTGCTAGACCCATCTAACTAAGGGAATAAATCATACAAATGACAAATAGACGGACCCAACTTCATTTTCCAAATCTCGGCTGAAGTTACTTAGCTCTTTTACCTCTCCTCACATATGTATATTTTATGGGCATTCTATCACTACCTTCCCTTTGAACTTTCACCTAGTTCTTATGGTGAAATGTAGGAAATTGATGGTTAAGGAGGTAAAACTCTCCTATGAGGCTTTGAACTCAAGTAACCCTTTCCACTTAATTAAAACCTATAGTACCCCCATTGAGCTATAGTACAAGTTGAGTATTGTTTGAGATTCTAACCTTCAATACATATCATTTTTCAAAATAGGTGTAAAGGTTGTTCTTGGTTGTCTTCTCCTAATATTGTCTTAAGTGTGGGCATGTAAAAAACCTAGAAAATGGAAGCATTGTATGATAACTTGAGGTAATAAGTAACTTCTTCCATCTAAGATACCACTTGATGAGGTCCAAAATATCTTATATCTAGCTTTTCATTCAAATGCCTAGCCAAAGATTGATGTTTGAGCTTGGTAAATATCCAATCACCTATTAAGAAAAGCTGGTCCCACCTATTCCTGTCAACCTAATGTTTCATTCATGCTTGCACTCATTCAATATTGTTGGAATTGAAATCCTATCTAGAATTGATATGGAACATCATAATCAAATTGTATAATTAGATTATAGGATTGTAAGATCTTATGAATACTACATGTATATTTATTGATATAGTTGTATGTTATAAAACTCCATAATTGAAGGGAAAAAAATTCATTCTTAACCTTTTTTTGGTCACTAATTAAGTTGTTTCAGCTGAAAAACAACACAATCCTCAACAACAAAAAGCTTTGATACCAGCTGCAACAGCCCCAAATTTAAAATTTAAAATTTTTATTTAAAAGATTTGATTGCGAAAGCCAAAACACAAAATGTAGGGTATGTCAAGTCGCATCCAACATAGACTAGGCATAGGGATTGACTATTCCATGTAGGATGATGTGTGACACTCCTATAATTAATGTTTTAGCTTCCACAGTCTAATATTTTAAAAGAAAATTTTAAGTGCTAAATTTGGGGGTGTTGCAGTGTTCCTTCAAAAGGCAAGTATGTTAATAGTTTATCTAAATAAGTGAAGCAAAATATTGCTTTGGACCAGGTGGAGGTGGAAGTTGGTTTGGATGACAAAGAATCTTTTGATAGACCCACTATCCTTGAGGTGGGTGAAGTCAAGTAGCAAGTGGAGTAAAGGGGTGTTGATCTAAGTAGATCATGAAGGGTAATTAAGCTTCCTATAATATATGGTTTTGAGGAGTTTTCAAGATATGATTTATCCAGTGCTAAGACTAAAGTTAATGTGCATGACCTAGTGTATTTCTTATTGGCCATTGTCAGTTTTGATTCTACTAGGTGGTGTGTTGCTATGGAGGATGAGATACAATCTCTTTTGAACAATCAGGCTCGTATGAGGGAGATGATATTTGATTGTAAACGGGTGTACACTTTCAAGTAAAGAGCCCTAGGAGTAACAAAAAAAGATATAAGGCTCATTTACTAGTAAGTGGGCTCAATCAGATACTCGGTAACAACTACAATGATATATTTTTTTCTTCCTATTATTCAGCATACTTCCATTCATACTTTGCTTACACTTATAGATATATGGGACTTAGATTTGGAATAAATGGATGTTAAAACACTACTCTTCCATGGTGAACCCAATAAGGAAATCTACATGCACCAACCAAATGGGTTCATTATTGAAGGCAAGTAGGACCTAAAGAACACATATGTTTACATATTTTATACCCTTTTACTTTAAACTTTTGGTTACTTATTTGAATAATATGTGAGGTTATTTAGATTATTTTCAATTATTTTCATAATTTATAATAATATCATGTATTAAATTAATTTTGAGCTTAAAGTTGATTTTTGTATGATTTTTAATACTTGCCACATTTTTACCATATCTATCACGTACGATTTCAAATTTTGGTCTAAAGATAAAAAATAAATATACAAATTCTATTTCAAGTGTTTTTCCTAAATCTAATTTCAGACAAGTTAAATTTTAACCTAAAATTTTAGTTGAAACTATATATTAAACTAAAATATTATTTAGAATAAATTTAGGAAATTAATTATTACATACTTAATTTTATTTTGTAGGTAATGATTGACAAATTATGTATGGAGCAACAAATAAAGAAAAATAAAAAAAGGAGATTCCACTCCTGTGTCATAAAATGAAAAATAAAAAATTTTCAAAAAAAAAGTAGAGGCACAACAAAAGGATAAATAGAAAGGATGGTAGGATAAAAGGAAGAGGGCATAAGTGTCGAGGGAAATAAGGCACAAAATGCCAATAAAAATGATCAGAGAGGAGGACGAGAACATATAATAAGAGGGTTGTAAGAAAAAAGAGAGGAGAAATGTTGAAAGGCACACGTGCCAAAGAAAAAAGAGACGGGAAAATTTGAGAAAGAATAGGACATGACAAAAAAAGGAGGTGGCACTAGATGCTCAATGCAAGGAAAAAATAGCCTTTCCGGCCATCTGTATATCATTATCTTTCCGTTCAATTTTAGATTTGAAGTCTTGCATTTTTATACTCTCTCTATATCAAAAAGAAAATCATTATATCCATTTGCACACTTTTTAAGGAACTAATAAAACTAGTTTTAAAATTACACTTACACCCTTCATTAAAAATAACAAAATATTTAGTTTATATATAATTTTTTCTTCAAAAATTTAATGCCATAATGACTTTATTTTTTTTATACAAAGGGGATATTTTAATTCTTTCATAGGTTCACTATTTTATGTATAATTTAGAATGTTCTAATTTTCTTTTAAAATGGATATGGTGAAACCTCTTTTTTTATACTAATAGATTAATTGATTGCTTGATTAATAGATTACTCTATATGTTTTATGCTAGTTTTATATATTGTACCTCATTAATAAACTCATCACTTTTAATTAGCATTTAACAAGTCGAGTTGAGAGCAAGATTTAATTCTCCATCTTAGGTCAAATAACATAAATAGAAATTGAATAGGTTGTGAGAATTATTATATGGTTTCTACAACAATGGATAATGATAAATAACTAATTGAACCTAATGCATCGACCTTATTTAAATTCTTTGATTATAAATAGCAGAACTGATAATTGGCTATAGGACTACATAGCTTGAGAAAATGAGTTGTTTAAATAATTCTATTTACATATAGATAGTAAATGAAAAGATTAGATAATTGATTAATTTGTCATTATAATTAGATAGTGGTAGTTCAAATTTTTTTAATAGCTTTTATTGATTGAATTTGTCTTTACTGGATTTTATTTTATTTTTTAGCTTAATTTACTTTGATATGAAATTATTAGTTTAGATTTATTTATTTATTTATTTGATTTCAGTCACCTAGGCCTGATTAGAGTGATTAATCTTTGTGTTATTATGTTATCTCCATGGGATGATAACCTAGTACTCTTAGTACCACGTATTACTTGCGACAGGTATATTTACAGATAAGTATATTTGGCCGACACTTGGACCATGCGTGTTTGTTGGAGAGATCATTATACAGCTTGAACTAGTTACCGAGATATTGGTATAAGCAGTTGAATCAGTTCATGATTGACCATGGGTTCTCATAGAGTAACTACGATGGGAATCTATACCCGAAGGAGATGGAGAGTGGCTATATGATGTATCTTTTGTTGTATGTCAACGGAATCTTTGTGGCATCTAAAGATGTGTCTAATGTTAAGATGGTGAAGGCATGACTAAAGAGTGAGTTTGATATGAAGGATCTTGAAGATACGAAGATGATACTTGTTATGGAAATCATACAAAATCATAAGATAAAGTATCTTCATTTGTTACTAGAGTAATATATAAACAAGGTGTAAGAGAGATTTATATGTATAGATGCTAATTTTATTAGCATTATGTTAGCTACTCTCTTTATATCATCCACTCTAGATTACCCCCGAATGGAAAGATAAAGAGGAGTTTATAGCTACAACTCCTTACTCTTATGTTATGGGTTGTATTATGCATGATATAGTTTGTACCAGGTATGATTTCACTCAAGATGTTAGTATTTTGAGCAGGTATATGGAGAATCTATGCAAGTCTCATTGGTAAGTAGTGAAATGGGTCCTGAGATACTTAAAGGGTACATCATTAGCTTGTTTTCGCATGGGAGTTTGACTAATGCATCGACTAGGTTTGTAAGCTTTGATTATAGTGGTGAACTTGATAATAAAAGGTCCACTAGTTACTTTTTTTGTATTAGTGGTTCAATGATTAGTTGAAGGTTCTCCTTACAAGAGGTGATGGCATTGTCTACTATTGAGATGGCTATGATTGACATTTTTTCGGAGGTTGTGTGGCTTGGTGGATTAGTATAT
The DNA here is from genome assembly GCA_039764185.1 of Tamarix austromongolica. NCBI lineage: Eukaryota > Viridiplantae > Streptophyta > Magnoliopsida > Caryophyllales > Tamaricaceae > Tamarix > Tamarix austromongolica. The sequence goes on along the minus strand of CM077809.1, from coordinate 18,281,354 downwards.
GAGCTTAGATTTGGTCATTGTGCTCTAGTTGTTCAAAGCAATATTCATTGTGTTGTTTTTTTTTGGAGAAGAACCAAAATTATCTTCATTGTCTAATGAAGTACATTGATATTAGGTACCACTTTATATAAGGTGTCGCTGCTGCTCACAATGTTGTGTTGGAGAAAGTGGTTACCATGGGGGAATCTATCAAATATGCTAATGAAGCCACTGATTGTGGGTAAGTTCAAGAATTACTTATACTTGATCCGTGTTAATAGGCAATGAGGCCCTTTGGAGGGCCAAAGGTTCATAGATGGTCATTTATGATATGTGTCAAAAATACTATGTTGAGGTGGAGAATTATGGCCTTGTGACTGAGTATTTGGTTCACAACATGGCTTGGATTTTACATACAAGAATGTGGAAGAGTTTGGTGTAGATTATGTGCTTTAGGAGAGAACACAAGGGTGTGTGTTTTTAAAACAACCCGTGCTTTCTCGTACACTTTAGTCTGACAATTTTTTGGGAAAACTAGATAGTCAAAAAATTAACACCGAGGGGGGCATGTGTCGTAAATACTATTTTTACTTTTAAAAAAAAATTCCTATACTCCATTGTTTTGATTTTGGTGTTCTATATTTATATAAAAGGATCATGATAAAAATCCTAACCAACCATCAAATATTATGTTTCCTTTTCTTTCATTCTCTTGTATTTTGACAGAATTAATCAATTTTGTGTGATTTTTGAGAGATTATGTATGTCCTCTTCTAATTACACTATTAACCTTTAATTCATGACTTGATTAATGTGTTTTCGCTTCTTTTAAGCCAAATTAGTGGCAAGCAATTGTATAGATGTGTATTGCGTGTAATTTGGATGAATTTGTTTTAGTTTACTTGATTTCAATGGTTTTGATTTTTAACCTAGATTTGTCCATTTTTCTTGGGTTCATCCAATTTAAGTTATTTTTATCAATTGATTGTATAAAATGCTTCAAAATGTATTTGGTTCTTTTTTTAGAGTATCTGTTGGAGTAATTTGGGTGAAATCACTTAATTGAGCTTTTTAGCTCAAACTCAGTACTTGAAAATGATTTTCTAAAATTAGTTTATGGTATGGTTTTTGTTACTTAAATTTATTATCTAGATTGGTTTTAAAATGATCCCAATTTCCTATTAGCACCACCAATTTAAATTACTTAGTTGGAATTTAAGGATTTGCTTTTCAATCTTAAGACTCTAATTATTGAAGTCTTCATGTTGACATTAGTATGACAAAGATATCCCTTCATATTTAGTATTTAAGATTTTTAAAAATAGATCTAGGAGAGAATTTTTGTGGATTTGAAAGCTAGTGATTTTTCTTTCTTGTTCGTAGATAGATTTTGAATTAGGTAAATCATTACTTACCTTTCTTATGGTGGAAGCATGATTGTAAATATGTGATATTTTCCTTAATTTCTATATTTGGTCGATAAGTATGATTCATTGAAAATAATTTTAGATATTTGCTTGATAAGAATGCTTCATTAAGAAGAGTGTATTAAAGCATGTATCAAGTCATGCAGGGTGATCTTTATGCTAAATGAGTTTATAAATGAAGCATGTAAGTTTATATATATCATGTGTTAAGTATATGTATATGAGCTTGAGGTTGGCAAATGTATATACAATACAAGTAATGGTGTGTATATTGGGTGACTCCTAACCATTTTGGAAATATGAATGTAAATGATGTATATAATAAGTTGATTGGTGTCAATTTGAGTATATATATATATATATCTGAATATTTGGATGTAGAGTTGACTTTTTTTAAAATTTGAGTTTACACTTATGTAATTACTGAATGGTTAAACATAGGTCTTGAATGATTTAATGTCTATATGAGTCTTTTAAGACCGAACGTTTGATCCTTTTATTGTTTTGTGATATTTTGAAATAATAGTGTAAATGAACTTGATAAATGGTTAAATGATGAACAAGAATGATATGTGTGGCTTGTATGTTTTTAAGTGATGGTAATTCACTAATAAATTTTTAAGAATGTTAAATTTTGTTTATTACTTTATGTTGAGGCCTAGTTGGCTAAATATGAAGTATTTGTGGCATAATGCCTTATGAGCCTTAAGGGATTTTCTATGGTTAGTGTGAGGATAATTAATTTCTTTTGTCAGTATGGCTATACATTAAGTTTCCTAGCTAGAACGTCCATGCATTGTGTTTCCTAGATGTGATGACCATGTTTTGAGTTTCCTAGTTATGATGGCCATGTGCTGAGTTTCCTAGGTGTGATGGTCATGCATTGGGTTTCCTAGTCCCGATGATAATGATTTGATTTTTTTTATCCATGATGATTGTATGGTGATTCCATGCTGAGATGGTTATTTGTTGATTTGATAAGACACCCAATTATTTGGTTGTTGGGTTGCCATGGTTTTTTCCCATGTGTGGCTGGTAGGTAGCCCTTGTGTTTATTGTGCCCTTTGTTGGATGATTATGTGTGATAGGTGGTGCATGTATGGGTTTAGTAGTGGTTGATTCATAGATACATATTATGTAGCGTTGTATGTGTATTTAAGTGTGAAAATTAACAAGATATGCTTATGCATGGGATGTTATTATATGGTTATAATGTGGTGTTTTTCCTATTTATGCCCAAGCATGGTTGTCATATGTTAGTGATTATAATAATTCTATGTGCATCCCTTATCCTCTATTAGTTAGTTAGTTTTAACTTACTTAGTTCTTAACTTATACTAATACTACAACAATTGAATGGATCTTGTGACGATCCACTACTGGGGGGAGGAGACATCTCGTGCAAGTTTGATATTGAATGACATATTTTCAAGCTAAAGAGTTAGGCTACTCGAAGTTCTTATACCTCAAAGACTTCTTAATTATATTTTATGATGTAAATTTTCAAGCATTGTATTTAAATTTTGAATAACACTATAACCTAATTTTATCTTCTCGTTGCTTTGTTAAGATTTTAAAATCAAGGGTGATCTCTGAGGTTTTTTGTTTTCTTTATCAGTGATGCTTTGTTTTAATGAAGCCACATGCTTTCATATACCATTGACTAGCTTCTTAGGGAGTTTATTCTCTTGGTATAGATAATGTTTGAGTTTTGTGGACTAGTTTTAGCCTTACATCTAGTATGAGATAGATGACAAAAACATGTCTTATGTTAGGTGTACTAGTAAAACTTTGTTTCTTAGTTTGCCTTCCATATTATTCATTTAAATAAAATTTTACAATCATATTTATTATGCCATTATTTCATTTTTTTAAAGGTATGTTCTACATGCACTATAAATAAATTCACCAACATTTTCAATTTTAGCTATTTTGGTAAGCACCCAAAATGACCCATGAAACATCATTGATCATCAACCTTTAGGAATATGGCATGCCAAATTGTTTCATTTAATAATAATTTAGATAACATATACCAAAACCATTGTATCACACCTTATTTTTAATAAGATTGTTTAATGTTCTAAAATCATAATTAACCCACCTCAACACTTTAGGCATGTTATAAAATTAGATGAAAATTTTTGATTGATTACAAAGCTTGACCCATATTCCTCCATGTCAAGATAGTACCAACCATCCATTATCCAACTCAATTTTTTTTACTAAGGAATAAAAATAAATAAATTATGCCTTCATGGATTAACCTCTCTTGGATTGAATAAATTTCCTCTAACTTCTCATCAATTATCAACTTAGTGACATTGAAAGTGGCATTCAAATATATCTTCTATATGGAAAAATGCATAAATCAAATTTCAATTGATCAATACTTATCCATACATAAAATAAAATTATCATTAACACTTCAAACTAAACAACTAATAATGAATACTAAAAAAACTATCCACACAAAACTACAAGATGACTATAACTTACCTTTCAACTCCTCCTTTCAAAGTTGGCCAACAACTATTCAACAAATTCAGTCCATAGAGCACATGAGATTTCATTTTTCCTACCCAATGAAATTACTTTTCGATATTAAATAGAAACAAGCATTAGACTAAAAATATTTGTAAAAAAAATACATCTAAAAATGATCCAACATACAGTTCACTTTGCATCCTCTTAAAAGAAATATCATGGTCTTAGATAACCCTTATCCCTTAACATCCTTATACACAAGGGAGTTCATTCTTCCTACACTTCCTCTTTCATCTCCAATAACATAAAGAAAAATCAATTTATTTACACTTCAAGTAACTATATAATTAACATCTTAGTAAATACTTCGACCACAATACTTATTAAGATATTATCACGCAAATAATGACCACGGTTCAACTCAGAGAAAGGTGTAAACCAAAACATCACCCATGGAAATTCATCATCGGATATTTAGGAAAAAATTCTTCTTTTAATGAAGTTCATTATCAAACTATTCTTTATTGTTTGAAAAGTCTTTTGAGTGAATGATTTGACCTAGAAATTAGTTATTGCATATATTTTTTCCTTAATGAGTGTGCCACTAAACATGTACATCAGCTTCATTGATGTGCAGATGTATGCAATCACACTACATTTACCAGTTATTTTGTTGATAGGTTATGATTCAAAAATATGATGCATTATCGTACATGATAACAAGAATTATAATGGCTTTATAAGAAACTCTCACCTATATGTCATGTAAAACGTATTCAATACTAAATATGGTAGCATGATCACTAAACTTTGGAGTGGTATACTTATGGACAACTTATAACACCTCCCATTTTTCACTACAAACCTTTATTTTAATAAAAGTATTATGGAGGAAAAATAAAATAAAAAATTATAAAATTGGAGTGTTATAGTCATACCTATCATAAGATAGACGATATGTTGTCTGTCTTATGCTAGATACAAGGTTGTAATACCAACCAAAATTGATACAATTAAAGAGGTAAAGTGTGAATACTATAAAGGAATAACAATAGTTTAGTTTACAGATCCAAAAGCATAATAGAGAACTACAAGTCACCTAAAAGCATAAATAAAGAAAGATAGGTTAAATATCTAGAGTAAAATATCCAAACATGATACAAAATAGATCTCTCGTTGAATAACCTAACTCTTTGTATTTAATCATAAACTCCCCATGATAAGAGCATTCTATTGTACAACTACTCCTACTTGTACAAGGTCATTTGCTTGTGGGATTAAGTAGGTTACCAAAAAAAAATAGGTACAAAAATATGCTATATACTGATTAAACCAAGTTGCCCTAACATGACATTCATGGCATTTAAGGATATGAACTATAGGTCAGGTTAACAAATTACAAAGTAGAGTAAGTCATCATGCCTACACCAAGGCATATTGTAGACATATCCTGTAACATCTATTTACTTATGTGAATGTTAACACTAGATTCATATTCATATCATATGGACAAGATTCATGAATAAGCAAGTATATTATATCTCACTAATGCTAAGCATGCCATATACTTCAAGGAGTTATCATGGATCTTATAATTTGTACTTAGCATAGTAAGTAGCACATAGAGAATACCATTTAAGGTATCATAAGGACATCTAGTTAACATCTTAAGTAAATATGATCACATAATCTATATTTGTTTAAGATTATTAAATAAGTTGAGTTATCTGCCATGAAACTAGTCATGGTAGCACCATAAGGAAAAGAAAAAGTACCAACCAATAATAATAGAAAACTAAATCCAAACTAATAAATTAGGAAACATAGTCCCAAGTAGAGATGATAATCAGGTTTCATTGTGAACAGATGGACTCAGATTTAGATACATTTGGATTATTTTACTTTTGTTTCAAGTGTGGGTCAAATTCAAAATTTTCTACTTTAACGGTCAGATTTAAATAAGATTTGGGCCATGTTCATGCTATTTTTTGTCATTAGGTCTAATTATTTCAAGCCTAGTCATTTTGGTTTACTATTTGAGTTTGATTATATTAGACTTGAACCCTTCAAATTTGTTTGCATCATTTATCTTTGGTGATATTATAAATTTGTGATTAAGATTTTAGATTTAAAAGCATTTTCAATTAAATTATTTACTTTTTATTTTAAGATATAAATTTTAATTTACCTCCACTATAAGTTTGATTATTATTTTAATTATATGTTATATTCACATCTCATGCAATCTTTGCATAATATGGGCTTAAATTAATTATTAATAATATATCTATCATATCATCTCAATAGATTTTTAATAATAGTAGTCGTAGTAGTACTAGTACAAAATTCATGATAAAAATTACAATAATTATAACAACAGTAACAATAGAAATAATAGTAATTAAATACATGGTAATAGTAATAGTATAATAATAATAACACACTTTTTTTTATAATTTTTATTATATTATATCAATCATATATGATAATATAATGATATTGTAGGATGTTCTCCAATATAAAAGACGTATATTACTTCAACTTGGGTTGGTGATTGTTTTGCTGTTATTGAATGGAAAAAATCATGGCTAAGTTGTATTAATTCATTTTAGTCCATTGATGCTTAATTGAGGGTAGGGCACCATGTGTTAGATGCTAACTTTTTTTTAGTGCATTGCTCCATGAGCCTCCTTTAGAATAATATTGATACAAGTGCAAGTTATACTTAATGCATAAGTCTTATTAGGGTATATTCTTTTCAATATATATCTAGAGTTTATAAGAATAATGGTAATACTAATAGAAAATTATTAATTATGACATTAATCATATTAAAGTAGTATTAATAACTTATTAAAATATTCATTTAACTTCAAATCACATCACTTTAGCAAAAATAATTTTATGAGAAAAAGTTATTAGACTTTTTTTTTTCTATATTTCATCTTTTTTTATTGTAGAGTTGCAAACTTGATCTGCTAATTTGTGGTAAGCCTATGTGTATATGTTTTTTTTTACTCGTAAATGGAAAATGAGAATTTTATAAAATAATATTAAAAAATTATGATTTTATTTAAAAACTTTGGTCGAATATTTTTAGATTTATAGTTTTTAGATCATGTTGGATTTTAGATGAAAATTGGATTGGGTTAGGTTTATTTTGGGTTTATAATTTTTTAGATCATATTGGATGTTGGTCGAATGTCGTATTTGATTGTATCGGTGTTAAATTCATAATTACTCATGTCATATTGAGTATTGGTTAGATATTATATTGGGTCAAATATGTTTTAGATTCATAATTTCTTAGGTTATTTTCAATAAATTTTTAGACGGGTTAGGTTGGATTTTGTCACTTTTCTTGAGTTAGGTTAACTTTTACCAGATCTAGTCCTAACTATTGCATCTCTAGGTATCCTAACCCTTAATTATAGGCACCCCTTAAATACACTCGTAGTTGTAATATAAAGTAGAAGAGATCCATGAACTAATGAGGGTTTCCTTACCCTTAGGTAAACCAGAGTATAAGCTACCCCAATTAGCTACTCTGAAAGTAAGAGAATTAAAAAGATATGCTTACATCATAAGCTGACATATATCATGTCCAACATTTCCACATATGAAGACCTAACATTTTCATTACTTTCCTATTTATAGTCTCCAAAGTGATATTTCATCTATTTAGCCCATTAGGTGAAACCATTACTTAGTCCATTTATGCCTCCTTTGTCTATAATAAAAATAAAATATAGGCAAAATCCTAGGGTTAAGGTCAACCATTGGTTAAATTCCCAATAATAAATCACACAAATACCACATAATTTCCTTACAAGCTAGTTGATTGCTCCATATAACTAATGGAATATTTCAGCACCACAATAAAAACATAGAGCATCCTAGGCACAATAACCAATTCATTGGTTTTGGGACAAACCAATTGACTGACTCAATCCCAAACTAGTTGAATAGTTCCTTAGGAACATATTACACAACACAAGTCGAACCAAAGACATTCCTTACTCATTCTAGACATCTATCATATGCATACAAATTGTTATACAACCCCAAATCTCATATCTAACAATTTATATACCTAGCCATGCTCAGATTTACTCAAACATCAAGAATCACACTTTTAGTCAAGTTGAACATCAAACCAAAATAAATACCATATGACATGATCCAAAATATATGCAAAGTGCTTCACACACTATGTAGTTCATGCTAAAACTAGATAGGATTATCAACATATTCATATACAACTTAGATCATAAAACTCTAAAGGTAAATCTTTCTAAACATGCACAAAAGATCCTATCTTCACACTCATCTTCTTATGTTTACACAATTTCACTAATAATATGCTAAATAACATATTTCTTCACCAATATTCATGATAGCACAGAAATTGCACTAAAACACATCATTTTTCTTCATTCACTACATAAAAGAGTAAGAATGATTTACCTTCACCACTAGCAAGAACATAAAAGATGAGCAAAAAAAGGGTTTTCCTTAGAATAGGAGGAAAAAACTCCCAACCCAATAAGTACCTTAAGAAAAAATTAAAACTTAGAAAATTTATTAAAAATAAACTTGCATATGGGTTAAAGTCAAAGAAGAAAAACACTCAACCTTTTTAAAATAGAAAAAAGGAGTAAAACTCAAATCCTCAACCTTTCCTAAATCTAACCCTCTATTGTTTAAAAGTAAACAAAAGAGAGCTAGGAGAAATATTGAAGAAGAAAAAAAAAGTTAGAAGATGGAGAGAAAATAGAGAAGAAGATTAGTTCAAAAAAGAGGAGGCGAGTTAGGTAGAGAGGTGTTCAACACTTAGAGAAGAAAAAACAAAAAAGAGAGAAAATGAGCTTGGGGTTTTGAGAGGGTGGCTTTAGGGAAATAATAACCCCTCAAACTCTTACGTGGGAAATTTTTGAGTTAAACTGAGTTGACCTAAAATGGTGCATAAAAGAGGTGTTTTGATTCCTACGGTCAAATTTGGTTATGAAAAAATGAGAAAATAACCACATGAGACAAAACCAAAAGCTTTGCGGATGATTTTACAAACAAATCACATGGATGATCGATCGTTCACAGTGGAAGAAAAAGATGAGAAATGAGGTCATAAAGCCCCATTGTGGCATATTGTCCCCCCCACATTAGTTTAAGGTTAAATAATGTTTTGATCAATGATTACAAAAGCCCTAAAATTTATTTTCGAACACCTAAAAGCATAATTGACAAGTTATAAGACTTTTTGGATAATATTTGGATCACATCGAGCACGAGAGCTCCCAACTCAAATAACCACTTGACCGGTCCATTAGAACTAGTTGATTGACTCTTCCAAACCCTAAAACATAAAATACATATAAACCATTTAACTAGTATATGTCTTAAACAGTCAACTAGTTTCTGTAGAAACCAAGTCTCCCCTTTTAAAACTAAAACATCAAGAAGCTAACTTACAACACTTATACAATTTAAGATTAAACACACTTATATCACGATGAGACACATACATCATACATTAATGCACATTAAGGAACCCAAAAAATGGGGTATTACACAACTTTTACCTTCACACTCCACTTTGAGTTTGAACTAGTAATTTTGTGGAAGAGATTGAACTAAGTTGCTATGGTCCATAGATAAATGTTCTGATTGCTCTTTTTCACTCTCCAAGCACTATTTGTTTCGACAATCTACATACGATGGATTTTTTCCCCATTAGGAATCCCCTTGTTTATATTTTGCAACTAACAATCTCATAATTTTGAAACTCTTTGTGTTTTTTAGGAATAATAACAATTACTTTATTTTCCAAAGATGCATTAAACAACACGATTAACGCGCTACTATGGGAATATAAAGAGGTATGGAAAAATCACTATGTTCTAAAGTGTCATTTAAATATATTAGTAGTATTGTTTTCTAATATATTTAAATTCTCTGTATGCATTTAATTATTACCTCATTACCTATTGAATTAGTTACACTTCTAGCACCATATCGATCATTACATAGCATACGTATAGATCAAACATTAACTATGGTACACCGCTTTTAGCTAGATGGACAGAATGCCTCACCATAGAGGAGTTCATCTTAGTAATGCCATTTATTTACATAGTTTATTTGATTAATTTAATAGGCTTCATTTTACTATGTACACATGCAACTTTTTAAATATGGTTTACTACATTACCACTTATTTACTTATCTATCTACTTAGTCTAACTATATATAAAAGCGGAATATGTTGTAGCATTTTTTTCCTTCAAAATGTGATCTTATGTTATTATATTATTATTTTGTTGTTATTTATGACTATATGGTTCTTTGAAAGAAAAAAAAAGAAAAAAGAAAAGAACCTTTGAACGATACTCTATAACAATGAGACAGAAGGCATGTGAGTAAGAAAAAAAAACAAAAAGAGAGGGGGGATGTGTGCGAGAGACGCTGAACAATTTCATGCACAAAGCAAAAATGCCACATGTCTTTATCTCATTGGCTTTTGTCACGACTTCTTTTAGTTTATATGTTTATATTATGTTCTCATTTTTGTCCATAATATGATGCCTACATTTACAAGTTAGAAATCCATTATTTTGATTAGACGGCCGTTATTTACCCATGTTTAAAGATTCATAATTTTCAATCCCCATATAGAACCAAATTGGGTCAACAAATACCCCACATCTGTTGGATGTAAACAATTCATTTTCAAATATACACAAATTTGAGTCATTGGTAATTCTAATTTTCTAATTTAACAATGGTTAAATACTCATTCTACATTAAATATGTCTGTGCTAATGTTGAAATTTTTTTTGCAATGTGAAGATTTTCATTCCAATTGTCATTGGTAATGCTAGACTTCATCTTTTATTTTATATTTCTTTAACTACGTGAAAAGTAATTTAACAATTCTTCATTATTAATATTGGCATTTATATATTATAGAGGAACAAAAACAAATGGAAATATGGAACATTCTAAATGACATACAACCCTCAAACAGTACATGACATTGAAGCTTAGGTTGATAAGGGTTTACAAAAAGCCTTCTTATGGTAACAAACATAAAGCATTCAGCTTAGAATGTATATTTTATGACAAAAAAGTGAGTTAACAATACAAACATCCTGAATTTTCCAATGTTGAACTATTTTCTTATCTGTCCGACATCATATTTTAAACAATGATAGTGCTAAAGGATTATGCAACTATCAAAAAATTCTATATACAGCAATAAAAGGCAATATTAAAGGAATTTCAACTCTATTAAGTGAAAAACTTTATAGTTATAGACAATCAACTAAAATTAAAAACTACAGATTTTAAGTATGTAATGTACTTCAACAATTTCACACACTGTATTATGCAATCAAAGATAGAAGCATTCTTGGTCCAATTATTCAAGTTTACAACATTTCATTAGTTAGCCATAGTAGCAAGAACAACCCTCATATGTAAGACGACAAATTCAAAAACAAGTACTTTGAATTACATTATAATCAACAAACTAACATCTTTGAATATTATAGATATTGTTGGAAGAGTCTCAATTATACATTTGGGGAGAGAGAAGGAAGTACTTGGACATGTGACTAGATACTTGGAATTTGTCCTTGAAGATCCATTAAATTCATATTTAACCACCATTACAATACCGATTTGACATCTTTGTAATTTTATAGAGAGAATATAGTTTAGTGCACACTTTGGGAGATTACGCAATTGAACTAAGAGATTGTTTTGGAATCATAAATCATAATCTAGTTATAGTGGTTCTCCAATTTTATAGATTCAACTTATTTGGAGGTGTTTTTATTGCAATTTCTAAGATAGGGAGTTGAATTATAACCTTCTTTTCATGTAACATAACTGTCCTTATTTTTTTATATTTTCCATATCAAATTAAGGTATCTAATACATGCAATGTGACCAAACTCATAATTGACTCAAAAATGCAATAGATAAAATACCTTGTCAATTGGTATTTTCTTTTATACGTTTTAATTAATTACTTAGCTATTTTAAATAAAATACATTTATTGCTAACAAAAAAAAGTAACAAACTTTGTCTGACAGATTACCCAAAGAAAAATCCATAGCTGTTACTATGTCTAAAGCAAAACCACTTTCAAGTTTACAAACAATAATAGAAGAGCTATCATATGGTAAAGTAATATTAATGAGGTCTCCTTTTAACTAAAAAAATATAATATTTATTATTTTATCTTCAAACTATAACCAAAAGATTCCTTTGTTAGAAGTGCAATACGTATGATACTAAAGAAAATCTAAGGTACAAACTATAGATTAGAGTTGTTGATGGAACAGAAAACATTGTACCACTACTTTGGAATAGAGAGTGTACACAAGTGATAGGAAAATCAGCACTACAGCTTAAGGAGGACAACGAGCTACTATTTCATATATAAGATCATCACAAAGCAAACACATGATCAAACAAAAAAGGCATATTTTTTTTAAATCCTTTATAATAATTGTTCTCATACTAATCCTTAATTATATCTATTCATTTAGATAACAAAGTGATATAATATTTAAATAAAAAACAAGAATACTCCTTCAATATTGTTGAGGCTCGGGATGCATATTATTTACCAAACAATGATTATATGCCAACACCTATCATATTTAAATAACAAACAAGAATACTCCTTCAATATTGTTGAGGCTCATGATGCTTATTACTTACAAACCTATGATCGTAGGCTAACGCCTATCATGTAATTAATTTATAAATGGTGATATCTAATTGATTATTCCCTTCAAAAATCTATTTGATCACTTACTTACCGTTTCAAAGGATCAAAAAAGAATAGTTCATCATTTTTAGTTAATATTAAATTATACATCATCCATTATACTTTTTTTCACCAAAAAAATCATCATTGCCTCATTATTATTTCTAAGTCATAATAGAAATATCCCCTATATCATTATCAAAATAGATCATAAGAAAATTAATAATCAATCACAATTACTTGGCTCATCATCAATTCTTATTTATGATGATGTATGGGGATCAAAACATGTGAACACAATAGTAAACCATTTACACTTGGCTTTTTGGGAACATTCAAATCATAGCAAATCTTAATATTATAGAAAAAGTACAAGTGTAAAATTATTGACTGTTGTTATATAATATAGTTTTTCATCACTACCCTTTTCTTATGGTCATGTTTGATGGAAAATGGGGATCTTTACAATAAATTACTTAGAATAATGTTCTATTAGCCTTGAAAATTTAATCATAAAAAAGTAACAAAAACAATACACGCCTATGCAAATTTAGTATATACAAATATAAAAAAATTTGAATTGTGAATTACAATTGGAAAAATTTCCCTCTTTAATTTCAATTCAAAGTTTTTTAGTTGTTATAAAGAGACAAACAACATATAGTTGACAGTAGCCACACGAGAAATAAAAAAATATGCAGCAAAATATAATCTCTAACACATCTATCTGATATTTAAATTCTAAGTAAGTCACTTTTTATTATATATTAACAATTAAATTAAATTAATATCATATTACTCTTTATTCAATTTACTATTTATCTAATATGCTTTGCCATTGGATAGATAGAGAAAAGTTTGTATACAAGAGCTGAAGATGAAGAAGTTAACATCATCAACCAAAATTATAGGAAAAAGATCAAGAGAAGACATATCAACTGGTACTTAACTACAATTATCAATATTCTGTTCAAAATGATTATGTTTATATTCAATTTTTTGGTATTTGTGATAACAGTATTATAGATAATTATCATCAGGTGCAACTAAGGGTAACATTAGTTCTGATATAACCATAGCAAAAAAAACACATTTTAATTAAATACTTAACATACCAAATAGCAAGTAAGATCAAATAATATAGCCATATATATTATATTAACACATTAGATGAAGCCAATGCGATAGAGATTTTCCTCAATGTTTTAGAAAATCAAAAAAACACACCAGCACTAACTTATATTAATATACCCATATATATTATATTTATTTGTCTATTAAATTAGATACAAATATGGTTATATATTTATTAATACTATGACATAGAATGAATTCATATTTGTTAAATTAGTAGATCAATTCAATTCGATCAGGTCCAGCCAGACCCAGACCCGAACCCGTTTATATTACCCAAACCCAGACCAGACCCAGATCCATTAGGTCTAGCGGGTAAACAAGTCCTAAATGGGTTCAACTATTTTAAAAAATAATAATAATCTATCTAAATACATATACATTTATGTTTTATATAACTTAATATATATTTTTTGTTAAAAAAATCCTCCAAGTGAAAAAATAAATATATTAAAATAGTTACGGTAACTTTTTAAATGGTGTTTTAATGCTTTTAAAATATAATATTATACATATTTCTTATACGTACATATACAAATATAAAATTAAAAAAATGAATAAGGAGCTCAAATAAGATTACAACAATAATGAAAAATATAATATTAGTATGTATTTATATATGTATACACACACACACACACACACACATACAACGAATCTAGTGGGTTGAGTTTGGGTCTAGAACTACTGGACCTAGACCTAAACCCATTGATGTATACATGGACCCAGGCCTGTCAAGTCTAAAAATTATGGACTCAAACCCACTAAAAATGAGGTAGGTCTAGGTCGGGTCGGAGACCCATTGACATCCCTAATTAACACCATAATCCCCTATCTTACATACATAGAATGAAGAACAGTGGATATCATACTTGGAAGACGAGTGAGTGTACTCCAATTTTGTTAGGTTAACACATTAGGTTAGAAAAAAGGACAAAGCTAAAATTTTATCATCTTATTGCTATTATAGATAATGCCCCATCTTCAAACAATATCAATTTACTTACATATGCAGTAAAAGTTGAAATTCTGACATTCCTGCAAAAGTAAAAATACCAGACAATCTTTTTGACCATTTCCATGACACCAACTATTACCACATTTTATACATGTAGTAAAAGTTGAACTATCACACATTACACATACTATAAATTTGACAGAGCATGACATAAATAACTTAATATTACAATGTAAATTTTAAACTTACCCTCATATTATAATTTAAAATAGTTTCCCCCTCAACCTTATGCTCAACACTTTTGAACATTATTTAAAAACCATATGCCCAACACATACCTCCATAATTTCTACCTCCATTTTGCTATATTATCATACACAATTATTGAACAGTTTGACATACAAATTTAAAAGAAAGCAAATAGGTAATTTGTTTATTTTAACACTATTTTTAATGTTTTAAATAGATTGTATAATATTTGGGATGTTTAATATATAAATTGACAGTCATAGTTCAACAATTAACAACGATAAACCTAAATAATCTTTTAAAACTTTTTTTAGTATTTAAAATCACGTATAAGATAAAAATAAAGTATGTAATATAAGAATAAAATATTTTTAGTGGCACAAATCTCAACCATTAGCAAACTTTTGGTCAGGTATTATACAAAAAGATTATATGGTAGTATTATACCTCAAAAATCATTATTCCTCAACAATTCACAAAATCAAAATCAATAGACATGAAATGTATGTTTTCGTACCTACATAAAAAAACACTATTAATTACTATACTACATAGTAATAGCATATCATATAACAACAAATTAAGTTTAAAAATCATATAATTATACCTTGGGAACCATGCATTAAGCTCGACATTTATATGTACCACAGACAGACACATGAAAACCAAAAATCTTATTAATTCATAATATGTATATTTATATATTCAAATAGATAAAGGAAATCATTTAATATAAAAAATAGGAAATTATTACCTCTCAATATGGAAACTGATAATTATTCAACCACATGTAGATGTATAAAATTGCCATTAGCACCAAAAGGTAGTAGGTCGATTTATCTAAATAAAGCATTTAATTAAGCAGATATTAACTACTATAAGAAAATAAATATTATATCATACTATTAAAACTAGATCTAATAAAATTAGGGCTAACTACGAAATATATCATACGACTTTCTACATAGATATCAAGTTTGGAGTGAAAAAAGCTGAATCATTAACACCAAAAATATGCATGCAGATATTTCTGGAAATATATTGACTAAACAAAACTTACATAAGATAATCATGCGTATATCAGTGTGTTTTCTTTACAAAAAGTTGTATCTATGTAAATGCATGCTATGTCTAATATAATATCAAAATCCAAAATTATAAATGATAAATTTTACATGAAAATGAACACATTTTTGTTAACATTTTTTTTTCGAAACCTTCACAAGTTCACACAACCAAAATATGAATGCAATATCTGTTACATTTTCATAGCTAAATCTCATAAAAAGGAAAACAAAACAATCGATTAGTATAAAATATTAGGGGGGAAAAATTTGGAAAGCTAAAATAGAAACATATTCTATCTCAAAATAAGAGAAACAAAACATAATAGAGTATACCTACTTTGTGAATGAAAATCTTCAAAAAACTAAAATCGTACAACACTAATAACATATAGTACTTGAGAAGACTAAACTAATCTAGTTGTTTTTGAAAGGAAATTGCTGTTTGTAAGTGGAAATTTTTAACAAAATTGTTTTGAAGGAAAGGGACAAAACAATAAAGTGAAAAACATGACAGAAGATGATAGTAGTCTAATTTTTTCACTTCTTCTCTGGAATTGCATCAATAGTCGAGAGAAACTTTTCTCTCGAGTGCTGCTCAACTGATTTCTGAAATGGTTATCATGAAAGTGGAAATAGACTTCTAGTAAACATATACCTAGGGTTATTAGAATGAACATCTCCGATTTGTTTTAATTTTGAATTCAGAGGCTGAGATTTATTGTTAGTGTTGGCAAATTTAACACACCGATAATCCTACCGTTAGCTATCATCAACAAGAAAAATTTAAATCATCCCATATCAAAGAATTAGATTACCTCAATTTGTGTTTCTCTGACTGATTCTCTAGTAACTAAATGAACGGTCCATATTTACTGAATGTATCTATTAATGGCTTATATTTGATGAAGGTGAGTTTGTTTACTCGATCCATGACAAAAAAATATGAGCAACCAAGATGACTTGATCGTTATAACGAACGGCTTGCTTTGTTCATTGGCTATGAAATAGATCGGTGCCAAACGAACGATCCATATCTGTCTCCGACCATTCATTAACGACTCCATTTTTTCCATCATATTTCTTATTCGTAGAACTATTGTTTACTTAAATATGCCATTAAGCAAATTTGTTTATTAAATTTAGATTAATTGTAGTCAGTTATACATATTGCAAAATTCATGAGTTAAATTAGATGAAATTGAATTCTCAACAAAACTTGCAATTCAAATTATAATTTTGGAAAGTACATTAATTTATTTAAATATTTATAATTAGTGTAAATTAGATAACCTTAATTAAATAATAATTCAGAACTTATTAATAACATATTAATTTTTCTTGACTATATTTATGCCAAATATCTTTTCACATTTATAAAATTAAAAAAATAAAATATGACCATGATTTTTGGTGTAAAAAATGATATAAAATTTAAATTTACTATTTTTTTATTTCACCTAACTTTAAAAAAATGCAATAGTATTATATTGATACTTAAACATTATTTATAAAATTAGTACATTTAGTCAATGATATAAAATATAATTATACAATTTTTTTTCAAAAGATTAAGAAATAAATTTTACATTAAATTTAGAATATATCATACATTCATTTATAAGAAATGTCTTCTTAATGACATTTTTTAAAGATCTTTTTATGTTGCAGGAAATTAAAAAAATAAACTATCATAATTATGTGTGATATATACTATAATAATATTAATTCTTTCTTATTATATTGATACTCATTAACATCTTCCATTAAATGATATTGAATATTTCTTATAAACTATGACAATTTTTTTTTAAATGTAACATGAACTGTTTTTAATCACCATGATAGTTTATTAATCTAGAAAAGGAACCTTGCATACTTCATACCTAAAACCATTATTCTACATACTAATATCTGATGAAATAAATTTACTAAAATACATGAACATAATAATCAAGTAGTTGATGTACGCTTGGAAAAAGGTTAATTGTAAGCAAAATGAAAAATCATTTTAATGCATATACACAGTGATGGAATGATTAAAAATCAGTTTCACGTGATATGATATTATATAGGACTATTTTTGATATTAGATAGTATAAAACATATTTGAAGCTTCCATTTTACACTAAGTTAGAATAGTTTAATGGGTTTAAGAAAATATTGGCTTCTCTTTCTTTTCTTACCTGTCAATTTTCGCGCGCAAATATTTTCTAAACTATTAAATTTGATTAAATATTCTAAACTCTCTTTTATATAGCTTTCACTTCTGAAAGTTGTATTTATAAATTGGAGTTTCAAACAATCGAATGAACTACACATCAAGTATTGAAAGTTCAAACAAATACAACAATATGATACCTACATCTCATGGATCAAATGCAAGCGGTATTGACAATTTATCAAAATTCAACAATGCGGGGGTATATTCTGACAAAGATTTTCATACCCTCATCAAAGGTGAATGATTGCAATTCAATAAAGGTTAGCATTTTTATTTTTCAATAATATTTTTTCAGTGACAATATACACATAATTCATAATGTAGAAAGAAAGATATGACGATGATACATTTTTTAATGCATGATATTTTATTTGTTCATAGATGATGAATTAGAACACAACATTGGAACACTATCATTTGGTATGTACCAAGAAATTTATTCAAATTTGCTTACTAAAAATTAAAATATTTCAAGATTGATATGTAAATGAAAATTATTCGTATTTGACATTACTCTTATTATATTTGTAGATTATTTGGATATTGGAGATCCGATATATATATGCAATTTTTGTAGATCCTTTGTTTGGTATAGAGAACAAATGAGAAAAAGTTAATTTTCTCAAAATCCAAAATACTATTTATGTTGTATAAAATGAAAAGTTTAACTAACAGCAAAGAGAAATCCTCCAAAACTGTTACATGCCCTATTATATTTATATAATGATAGAAGTAAACAATACCTCCAAAATATCTAATCCTACATCAATATGTTTTATTTCACGTCGATGGGAAGAAAAGTTAATAGGAGTTTGAACAGTGGAAACTATCCTCTAATATTTAGATTACAAATTATCATCTTTTGGGAAGCTTATTGTCACTTGAAGGTTCAGCACCTAAATTTGCACGACTTTACATTTATGACACGTAAAATGAAGTTCAAAATAGAGTTAATTCTGTTAGGTGAGTTTTATAACAAACATTTATAATTAAGTATATATTATTCATATTTGAAGTAAACAATTATAATAATATGTCACAAATATATTTGGTAAAGGGAAAATAAAACCTTGCACAACCTTCATAAACCTATTGTTTATGACATGAAAAATATGCTTAATGAGAATAATATGTTGGTTAAATAGTTTAGAATGGTCATAGAAAATAATTAAGAAAGAGAGTTGTTCTTATGTAAAGTTGAAGCTGATTGGAAGAAAGATTAGTGATAGAAGAAGGTATAATCTACCTATGGCTTTTCAAGTTGCTGGATTAATTTTTGGCAACTTTGATGCATCATTAGGTGATAGAGATATCGTGGTCGAAACTAAAATGGGATTGCTAAAATGCATAAACCAACTGCGTAGTTCATATCTTAAGATACAATATCCTCTACTATTTTCATATGGTGAAGATGGTTATATAGAAGACATCTTGTTAATGTGCCATGGGGGAATTAAGCATAGTGGTCAAATGCATATAAGCACAATAGATTATTTTTGTTATCATTTGCATGAAAGAGAGTCTAAGTTATCGGTTACACTGTTTTCTATGACACTTCTCCAAATATTTATTGATGATGCATATACTATGGTTGAGACTTCTAGATTGGCATACATTAAGTTACATAAAAAAATAATTGTGTTGTGAATTATATAGTGGAAGAACATATGCAATATTAAGGGATGACATCAATCCATCCACATAAGGAAAAGGAGGTATTCTACAATCATCATTCACTGGTGGCGCTAGATATATGATTGAGAACTATCAAGATTCTATGGCGATTGTAGATGGGTTGGTTATCCTGACATTTTATCATATTTACTTGCAATCCAAAATAGACAAAAATAGTTCATTATGTTCAAAAAAGAGGTCTTATAATTGAAGTTGGATTGTCTTATAAAAGATCCTTGCATCAACAAGATATTCGAAACAGTTAAATCAAGTAAGATTTCAGTTTTGCTTTTTTAAATTAATTACACATTAAATTACGATGTAATTTGTTGACATAGTTATATATGTAATTCCAATTGCAGTTATATATACAATTGAATTCCAGAAGTGTGGGTTTCCACATGCACATATATTGTTATTTCTTGCATTGCAAGACATGTATATAATGAGGAATGACATTGACAAAATCATTTCAGCTAAAATTCCAAACAATAACATTGATATGACTTATTACAAAGTAGTTCAAGATTATATGGTACATGGACCATGTGGTGCTACTAAAAGGAATTCTCCTTGCATGTTAGATTGTCATTGTACTAAGCATTTTCCTAAAAAATTCATTGAATCAATAATTATTGATGATGATGGGTATCTTGTTTATAGGGGATGGGATAATGGGATAAAAATGGAGAATAATAGAGTTCCTCTCGATAATAGATTTATTGTTCCTCACAATCATTATTTATTGCTCAAGTATAGTGCTCTTCTTAATGTTGAGTGGTATAATCAATCACGCTCTATCAATTATTTATTTAAATATGTTAGCAAAGGCCATGATTGTGTTACTACCTCCTTCTATGAAAGTACAATGATTGATGAAGTAGTGAAAAATATAGATGAAGTTTGGATGTACTATGATTATAGATATATATCATCATATGAGGCATCATGGAGGATATTAAAATATGAGATTAAATTTAGGGATCTGATGGTTGAAAGGTTAAGCTTTCATATTCCAAATCCACAAAGTGCTATGTTCTCAGACTTTGATCAAATCGATGATGTTGTGGATTAGTTATAAGTTAAACAAATCATGTTTATGGCTTGGATGAAGGTAAATGAACATTGTCCAAAAGCAAGGGAATTACATTATGTAGAATTTCCAATAAAATTCATTTGGGATAAGTACTATAGAGAGTGGAGACCAAGGCAGAAGAAGTTCTCTATTGGACGCATTTTTTTTGTCCCTCCTGGTACTAGTGAGTTATACTATTTAAGATATCTTCTTAATGCTGTTTGTGGAACTAGAAGTTATAATGAAATAAGATAATTATTTAAAGATGGCTTCTGTATCTTCTTTAAGAAAATTATTTGCCACATTATTGGAATCAGAGTCACTAATAAGGCTAGAAGTTGTTTGGGATAATTATTGGATTTACATGATCGATGAAATTTTATACAAACAACATTTAAGGTTACATCACAAAGGTAACTTCCCTTATTCATCAATTCTATAATATCATGAATTAAATATTAGAAATTTAAAATATAATTCCTACATCTTTATAATATTTAAAATTGATTTCCACAACTTTATTTGGAAGTTGATGACATCAAAAATTATGGGTTGGTAGAGGTTGAAAATTTGTTGCAATACTATGGTAAAAGCTTATGAGAATTTGAATTAATGTCATTCCCACCCAACGAGTTTTTTCAAATGGCAGGAAATACATTAATGCATGAGGAAATGTGTTACAATCAGTCAACATTGAAAGAAGATCTCAACAAACATCTATCTCATATGACCTTGGAACAACGACACGTGTATGACACCATAATGGAGGCAATTAGGTTTGATGTAGATGGATTGTTCTTTGTTTATAGATACAAAGGTACTGGAAAGACATTTATATAGAGGAATTTATAAATAGCTATAAGATATAGAGGATATGTTGTGTTAAATATGGCATCAAGTGGACTTTCTTCTCTTTTATTACCAAGCAGAAGGACGAATCTTCTCCATTCAAAATACCTATAAATTCGAATGAAGATTCAACATGCAACATCAAATAAGGTATTCCACTTATAGAGCTGATCATAAGGTGTAAACTCATTATATGGGATGAAGCACCAATGATGTATAGGTGTTACTTTGAAGATTTAGATAAAACCATGAGAGATATTTTATGATTCACCAATGAATTTAGCCTCGAGAAGCAATTTGGAGGTAAGACAGTTGTTTTTGGTGGAGATTTTAGACAAATATTACCTGTCATTCCTAAAGGTAGTAGACAAGACATTATTTATGCAAGTATGAACTCATCATACATATGGATATTTTTTAAGGTGTTACGATTAACAAAGAATATGAGGTTACAAAACTAAGCTCAGTTGATGAATTTCTTGAGTGGAAGCAATTTTCAGAATAGATTACAAGCATAGGAGATGAAACAATTGGAGGGAGTAATGATAGTCATACAATAATAAAAATTCCAGGTGGTCTTCTAATAAAAAAATTTAAATACCTTATTGCAACTATTGTGGAAATCACGTATCCAAAATTCAATGAAAATATCATCGACAATGCTTATTTTGAAGGAAGATCTATACTAATGCCAACTCATGATATTGTTGAGTCTATTAATGAATACATGTTGTCAATTAACTTTGCTAAAGAGAAAACCTATTTTAGTTCTGATACAACATGCAAATCATATGAAAATAATGATTTATTGCAAGATCTACACACTATAGAATTTGTAAATGGAATTAAGTGCTCTAGTGTACCAAACCATGTATTGAATTTAAAGATAAGTACATATGTTATGTTATTAAGGAATATCGATCATTCACTTCGCCTATCCACTGGTACTAGGATGATCACCACAAGGCTTGAATCTCATGTCTTGGAAGCAAGGATCTTAGGTGAAAGTAACACTTGCCGTCGAGTATTATTATCAAGAATATCTTTAACGCCATATGACTCAAGGTTGCCTTTCAAGTTCAATCGAAGACAATTTTCATTGATTGTATCATATGCCATGACAATAAAAAAAATTTAAGGTTAATCTATTAGTAATATTTTTTATTTTTTAAACAAAAATATAGATTTTTTCCATGATCAATTACATGCCATAGCTTCTCGAGTCACAAATCATAGAGATTTAATATATATATATATATATATATATATATATATATATATATATATATATATATATTTAGTGATAATGTTCATAAAAGTAATTTAACAACGAATGTTGTATTTAAGGAAGTGTTTGAAAATATTTTTTCATGTAATTTTATCACTCATGTATAAATACTTTATTTCCTATTTTATTGAATTCATATCTTCAGATCAACTAATTACATACTATAACACCCCAAATTTCACTACTGAAAAATTTTGTTTTACAGCAGAAGCATATAAGCAAAATATTGGGTGTTACCATTGTAATTGACATAAGTCTAGTTTACCCAACCATCCTTAAATCAATCACAAGGCCAAAACCATTCATAGTAAAATAAGAAAATTGGAAATGGAAGAAACATTTATAAATATAATATGATTTTGGAGGTTAACTCCAAATTACAGTAACAAAATACAAATTAAGGTATACCATGGATCAAAGAGTTCGAAAAAGGTATCCTGATAAATACATCAACCGGATAACATAACTCTTCACCCAGAAACCCAATATACATAACAAGTCACTCGTCCCCATATAATGCATCAAAAGTAGCGAAGTCATCTAGAGGGTCTTCAAAGACCTACACAAAAGAATCAAGATCTCCTGCTTGTAGGAATGAGTAGCACCCATAATAAGGGTGATCAGTACGCTACGTATTGATTAAGGTAACAATACTATTGTAATCCCCCGAAATTTTAAAAGCTTATATTTTAATAAATAAATTTTATTTGGAATAAATTAGCCTTTAAATTCATTTAATTTAATAGGATTTTGAGTAAATAAAATTGGGTATAAATATTTAATAAATTAAATTAAATATTTTGTTATTTTATTATACTCTTATTATTTAAATAAAATTTTAAACCATTATTTTACAAAAACTATCCTTTTTAACCCTTATATTTTAATTATCTTAAATTAAATTATTAAATCAATTTATTACCCAAAATTATTCTATTTTATTATTTTATCAATTAAATTATGTATCCCATTTTCCCTTTCTTTTTCCTTTTCCTCCTTTTTCCTTCTTTTCTCCTTTTTCTCTTTCTTTCTCTTTCTTTTTCTTCTTTGGGCAGCCGGCCTGCTTCGGCTGCCCTTACCCCCCTCTCCTGCGCTGGGCTACTGGCCCATTCCTCCTCCCCCTGCCTTTCCTACGTCACCAGACTGCCTTTTTTCTTTTCCTTCTTCCTCGACCGACCCGCTCTTTTTTTTCTTTCCTTCGATCGGTCAACCCGTCTCGCCCAGCACCCCTGACCATTTCTTCTTCTTCTTCTTCTTCTTTCTTTCTTCTTCCTCCATCATCGGCGATAATCCCGGCTACCCTCCACCATTTTTTCCGCCTAACCTACAACTCCCTCTCCCCCGTTGACTCCCCTGCCTCTCCCTCTCTCTCTCTCTCCCTCGCGTCTTTTTCTATGCCCATCTTGATCTCCCTCTCCCTGCCATTGCCATACCCCTTCTCCCCCTCCCTACAACACCCATTTCCCTACCACCTACAGCCACCCCTCGAGCCCCTATCCCTTCCCTTCTCTTCCTCTCCTATTTATTCTCCTTCCATGCTCACTCTGTGTTTTTTTTTCGAGTCCTATGTCTTACCCGAGCCTCTCCTTTTCTCCCTTTCTTCTCATCCCCTCTCTCCTTTGTTTTTGGTTTCGCCACCCATCTCCGCCGCTTCCGCCACCTTAAACGTCACCTGCACCACCTCCTTCCACCCTCTACCTCATCCTCGAGCCATCACAGTCTCCATCGAGCCACCCCGCAACCCATTCTTCCCCCTCTCTTCTTTTTCTCCCCCTTCCATCCCTTCTTGGCAACCACCCTGTGCAGCCCCGATCCGCCGCCTATGCCGCCACCTGAGCCACCAAAATAATCCCTTCAACCCCCTCTACCACCCCCAATACTTCTTTGGCCGAAAACACCACATGTAGGCCCTTGTTTTTCCCCTCCATTTTCCTTCCTCACCAACCTCCCATTTCGACCCCTCCTTGGCCACCACCTTCGCAGCCCCACTTCCGCCGTCTCCGCTGCCCTTAGCCACCTTCAACCCATCCCTGACCACCACCTACACCCCCTCTACACTTCTGCACCATTACCTTACCCCAAATCCTTCCCCATCATGTTCTTTTCTTAGCCCCAAACCACCAACCCGAAAATACCCATTTTCCCTATTTCCACCACCTTTGAGCCCCCTCCTTTTCATTTCTTTGCATGCAGCTCATGCTCCATTAGCAGCATGAGTTTCTGCATTTCTTAATCTAATTTTTAAATAATTTTAAGGTATAATTATATTTTAAGTTAATTATCCTATTAATTGTTATAAAGCCTTATGTATTGATTTTTTTTATTTCTAACATAATAAACCTTGATATTATTTTTAGGTGTTGGTTTTGATAATTGAATCTTGAACCTTAAATTGGAATATTGGTAAGGTTCATTTTTGCGAAAATCGAGGTAATCGTTAAATCCTGCTTAAATGCATGGATTAACGCATGTTAGCACATTAGGCATTTTTAATGTGTATCATGCTTGATATATGTTGTTTAGTATATTATATGTGGTTATTGTGTTGGTTGATAAAAGGAACCATGATAGGTTATATGATATGTATGGAAATAATACTTAAGATAATAATTTGAAAAATGTTAAGTATTATCCATATTGTTTCATGCTATTGTAATATTTAATACATGTTTAATAGTTTATGAGCCTTAGGGGATTTTATTAATGCACATGGTACAAGAATATGGCCTAATCTATATATGGGTGTTAATGAGTGTGGTATTAACTTTAAAAGTTGTAGATGATGCATTAATATTAATATTTTGTGCAGTAATAATGATAATTTAATATAAGTGGTGTACTAAGGGCAAAAAGGTAATTCTTAATTAAAAAGGGTATTATGATAATTTTGGAGGCAAGGAAAAAAAATATAGTAAATTTGTTAATAAAAGGATAAAATGGTAATTTCGGAAGTAGGGGTTAAAATGGTGATTTTCGTAATTAAAGGGGAAAAGTGATAATTTTATGAATAAAGGGGTAAAATGGTAATTTTGTGATTAAATGGTAAATTGGTAATTTTGTATGAAGAGGGGCAATTTGGTAATTTGGTAATAAGAGGGCAATTTGGTAATTTGTAATAAAAGGGCAAGTTGGTAATTTTGTAATAAAGGGTAATTTGGTAATTTTATAATAAAAGGGTAAAATAGTAATTTTGTGATTAACGAGCAGAATGGTAATTTAGAAATTAAAAGAGGTAAGATATTAATTTCATAATTAAGGATAAATGGAAATTTTATAAGGAAAAGGGGCGATGTGGTAATTTTTGAGAGTTAAGGGGGTAAAACGGTAATTTGTAAAGCAAAGGGGTAAAGTGGAAATTGGAAAGGAGTAAATTGTTAATTATAATAATTGAGAAGGGTAAAATAATAATTTAAATAAATAAAGGGTAATTTGATAATTTAATAATGGAGAAGGGTAAAATAGGTAAATATGAAAAATGTGAGGGGTAATTTGGTAATTTAACCGACTAGAGGGTATTTTGGTAATTTTAATATTGGAGTAGGGTAGTTTGGTAATCATGACAATTATGAAGGGAAATTTGGTAATTTACATGACCAAGGGGTAATTTGGTAAATTTGATGATGGAGAAGGGTAGTTTGGTTATTATGATCATATAAAAGGGTAATTTGGTAATTTAACCAACCAAAGGGTAATTTGATAATTTTGACATTGAAGAAGGGTAGTTTGGTAATTAATAATAGAGGACAGTAAGTTGGTAATTAACTAAATAAAGGGTTAATTTAGTAAATAACTAAATAAAGGATTAAGTTGGTACTTAGGATAAGGAGGAAGGGTAATTTGGTAATTTGACCAACTCAAGGATAATTCCTTAGTTATAATAAAGGAAAAAGGGTAAAACGGTTACCTAACCAACTAAATGGAAAGTATATTAAGTGTAATAATTATGAAGGGGGATTAGTGACCTAATAAGTATGATTAATAACTTGGTAACCTAAATTGAATAAGGCGTAACTTGGTAATTTTGTAACAAAGAGGGTAATATGGTAATTTTTCAAGCAAGGAAGGGATGACTTAATCATTTTATAAGCAAAGGGTAAATGAGTATTTTGTATCTGATATGTCATTGTGATTGTGGAATTTGTGATATGACTCAAATAACGCTGATTAGTGAGATAGGAATATTTGATTATTAGTAAGAATCACGAGAACAAATTCTAATTCGAAATTAGATGAGTTAGGATGGCCTTAATGATTCATCTATGTTACCTTGGATAACTATTTGAATAAGAAATTTCTAATGATATCTGAACGGTTAAAAGTGGATAATTATCTGATCGTTGTGCTTTTGTGATCACCATTAATTAAGACACTAATACTTAAAGTGAAAGACCTCGAGATTGGGAATTATGGCTCTTTAGGGGTCGCTATCTTAAAGACGTGGTTTAGCCCACGATTATTTGGTATTTGCTGGAGTGCCTTTGTGCCCCAGCCAGGCCCTATATCTACTCCATCTAGCTCTACGGACCTAGTTAGGGGGCATGCATACTTAAGAATTAGGTGTCCTTGTCGATAGGGTACTGAGTTAGCTTTATGCACCAGTACGACCAGGGTACCTTTGCGCCCCTAGGTTACTAGTTGAAGAGTACTGAGTAGCTTTTATGCACCAGTGCGACCAGTGTACCTTTGCATCTCGGGTTCTTGATCTCCCTATCGAGGCAAATAAATGGAATTATTGTGCTGAATAAAAAGGGAAAATACTAATTGTTAAAGTGAAAGATTAATGAGCCGGGACAAGTTGATTTATATGATGAGTACCGATCCACCCGAAATAATAGTGGCCCAGGATGTTTTGCCCTGGATGATGTTCATGAGTATCAATCCACCAGATATAATGGTGGCCCAGGATGTTTTTACCCTGGATGATATATATATATATATATATATATATATATATATATATATATATATATATATATATATATATATATATATGTATTCTGATCCACAGGCTAGAATAGTGGGGGTCCCGAGCTCAATAAAATTTGTTTTGGATGTGAATAAATTATGGAAAAATATTGGTCATTGAGATGATTGATAATGATGGAATAAGGGCTTAAGGCCCAGACGTATCGATCGTTTGCTATGGCCTACTAATAATTATTGATTCGTTAAGTATGTGGTTGTGTGACTGTGGATCTTAAGTATTTACCTTTCATTGTGTACGTATGTAGTATTATGTGTAACATTGCGTGCCTGTTTTTAAGTGCGTTTTTAAATGGTTACTCAGTACCGTAGTACTGAAGGGTTCCCTTCGTGTGGCCCCTGCCTATTCAATGGGCAATACCCCTTGCAGGTTGTATTCAGGTGCTATTCAAGTGGGCTCTCAGGAAAGAGCGTAAGGTACTGTCTGGAAATTTTAGGGTTTTAATTTGTCTCTTTTAAATTAAATGTATTTGTTATTTTGTAACCACCGTTGTTGAATTTTTCTCTTGTAAAGTGTTTACTACGCTTCTCTGATTTTTAATGCTCAAGTTTCTCGTAAAATCGTATTTTACTCTTTTAATCTTAGCACTTGGTACTGGAACGGTATGAGTGAACCGGTTTGGTACTAAGTGTGGCGGTAATACTAAGTGAATTTTGGGGGTGTTACAACTATCAAATCAAGGATATAGATAACACATGAATTCACAACTGATGATAAGTACACATTCAATCTATGACAAAAACTCATAAGATAAAACACTAATACATGCCTCTTTTATAAGTATAACCATTTTATTCTTTTATATACACTGAGTTTAGAAACCCTATTATTCTTAAGTAGGTTGAACGGTTTGAAGCACCTTCTTAGGAACAACACATTTGAGCTACTATTATCATCTGGTGGAATGGATATGAAAACATCACGTTCTCATGGCAAAATGCTTATGAACCACTATTATCATCCGGTGTAACGGATATAAAAACATCACCTTGGTCCTAACTCATGTACTCTTCCACTTTAAGTCATTAGTGTCGTATCCATAGGTTACACAATTTATATTTTCATTCACGATGAGTAGGGGTCCCACTATTCTTAATCTAATGGAACATACTAAAACACCTTATCGAGACAAAACGCTCTTGAGCCATTATTATCATCCGGTGGAACGGATATAAAACATCAACTTGGCCCTACTCACGTGATCTTTCACTTTAAATAATTAATATCTTATTCGTGATTGATTTATAGGTACTAAGCACATTATGGAAGATAGGCATATCACGCAAGTCATAAGGTTGATATCTAGAGTTAAGATCCTTAATTTCCTCAAACCCTAATTTTACACTCCTAACATAACTTCTCTTATATTGATCATTTAACCACCAAATATAGTATATCATTCTCAAGCATTATAATTTTTAACATATCAAAGTTTATGGTCTAATACCCACGTCTCACACGTACAATAATAGCTCTATCCCAAACGTTACTATTTATAGAGCTCCTAAAATACTAATTTCACAAGTTAGTCATAATTCTTCCCATAAGACTTGTATGATTACCCAAATTCAATAAACCTACTTAAATTACCAACATTAACAACATATCCAAAATTTGTGGTATAAATCAAGGGTTTTACACATAGCATAATAATATTACCATTTTAAGGTTTCTATGCCCTAATTAAGCCATTATCTCATTTTGAGGAACCCACAACATTCATTAATTACTCCAAATACTTATCTTGATATAATTATCATATTTAATACACCTAACACATTAAAATACTAAAATTTCTAAATTAACCCATATTACTATTCCATAAGTTATACTTTTCCTCTAGTACGAATCAGCGTAATAAGATTATATTAGCGCATCTTTCCCATTCTCACTTCCTTTATATCATAAAAATCCACATTAACACAGTATATCATTGACAACATACATTCCACCATATAGCAATGATATCATGAGAATACACATAGCCATGCAAGTATGTAATACAAAAACCTTAAAACATCGATTACTATCCTTACCAACAAGGACACTTGGCTAAGCACATAAATCCTAGACTTCTTCCTACGAGATCATCGGATTATCACCTACAAAAATGAAATAATATACAATTAGGCTTGAAGAATAAAGTTAAAGGAAAGTTAAGATAAATAAGGGTAAAATGGAAATAATCAAAGTTAAAGGGAAGCTTAAGTTACGTGGAAGTGTGGTGAAATGTATGGTGGTGCTATAGTAAACTTTTGGTAGTGTTTCGATAAGGTTTAGGGGTGAGAAAGAGGGTGCACAGCTGAAAGGGGGATGTTGCATGGGCATGCGGCAAATGATGCACTCCGAGGCTGAGAGATGGGATCCTACATGAGCAGGCTGTACAAAGAGGCACGACCTTGATCAAGCAATGAATTTCTTCGAAAACAACGAATAGGTGCGCATGGGCTTGCAGATGCTTGCGCAAGTTGTACGAGGGTACATAGGAAAGCCTTGTAGGTGTGCACAAGCGTGCGATAAGGAAAATTAGAAATGTACGGTAATGCATGAGGCTGTACGTGAGCCATGTATCTCATAGAATTGGGATGAATGCAAGGAAACAAGATGATAAAACAATAGTGGTCGATAGTAATGGTGGGTGATGAATAGTGAAATACCCCAAAATCCTAAATTAGGAAAGCATGGTCGAGTAGGGAATTATTAGAAAATTAATTAAGATAAACTACTTTATTGGAAAAAAAAGGGGAATTAATTAGGATAAATCAAGAAGGAATTTATAAGTATGTAAATAGGAGGAATTGTGGTATTTTAAGTCAATTAAGGTTTTTATTTTAGAAATTTATTAAACACATTAATTTATATAAAATAGGGAGGATAAAATAGTTTCAAATTAATATAAAATTTTTAAATAATTTAATTAGAGAAAAATTAAGGGGTTTTGTTAATTAAAATGAATTTAGGAAATTTTTCCCTAAATTAACCTAAAAATATAATTTAATTATTGTTTTGATAATTATATTTTATTAAATACCCCAAATTACCCAAATTATACTAGTTAAGGCAACCACTAATTTTCCTTATTTTTCCTTTTTCCCTTTTCCTTTTTTTCTCTCCCTCCTTTTTCCTTTTTTTTCTTTCTCCCCCCCTTCTCTTCCTTATGTTTTCCCCGGCCTGGGCCGCCCCGCTGGCCCAAAACCCCCTCCCTTTTCCTTCTTCTCGCCGCGGCCCAGCGAGCCCGGCCGTCTGTGACCCAAAACGCGGCGTTTCAACGCTGAAGTCGCGAAAACGCCGCGTCGCGATAAGGAAGTAAGTAACCGTTGCCAGACCGACTCAAACGCCGCGTCTTGCCCAAAAATAGACCAAAACTCCGCGTTTCATTTATGGGAAAAATAAACCGCCGCGCCCGGCCGGTTTCTCCCTTCCTTTTCCCCTTCCCCTGGACCGCCGGTCCAGCCCTCCTTTCTTCTTCTTCTTCTTCTTCCTCCTCGCGCCGTCGCCGATTTCCGCCTGCAACACGAAACCTCACCGGAGACGCAAAGCCTGCCATGACAGCTCCAGCTCCGATCGTTTCGCCTCCTCTCCCCGACTGAATTCCCCTAGATGTGACCAATCCTCGCAGCCTTCTCCCGCACGAAAATTCTTCCTCTTTTTCAGGTAATTATGGCCTGAAAATTATCAGACCATGCGCCGGCCACACACACACCGGACGACCACCCCTAACCCTAACCCCCTAACCTCCCACTTGATTCTTGTCGTTTTCCGTCCAAATTGGCCTATAAATAGCCTCCCTCACCGCCTTAATCGGGTTCGAGAGTTGGAACCCAGAAAATCTGAACCGCACCGCCGCCCCACCTTTAGACACCCTTTCCTCCGCCTTCGGCCACCATCGCCGCCTGCCCGCACCACCAAAACCTTCCCTGCTTCTCCCTCTACGCAACCAACCCCCTTTGACTCCCTGCTTTGCGCCGCACGTGCCGCCCTGGCCGTGCGAAAAGTCCTCCCCCAATCGACCCCTTCCAGCCCTGCGCCACCTTCGCGCCGCCGCCACTGGCTGTGCCGCCGCCCACAGCACCGCCACTACCCCCCAAAACAACCATGGGTTCTTCCTCTACCACCCTATACCTCCCATTTCTCCTGGTTTTTCCTTCCCTAGCTTCCACCTCCATTTTTCCCCTCTCTTCCCTTCCTCCACCACCACCGCGCCGCCGCTTCTGCCGCCGCGCCGCCGCCGCCGCTGCCACCACCTCAGTCAAGTTGCCAACACCCTGAACCCTAAAGCTTCAATAATAAATAAATAAATAAATAAATAAAATTGATTAATGATTTAATCTTATTAACTACTATTAATAGTATTATTATGATTAATATTAACACTATCCTTATTATTACTAACCTAGTGCTATTATTATTATTATTATTATTATTATTATTATTATTATTATTATTATTATTATTATTATTATTATTGTTATTATTATTACTATCATTAATATTATCATGATTATCATTATTGTTATTATTAGCATTATTATTGTTATCCTTATGCTCGCCATATCCAAAAACCTTAACCGTGTTTACCATCGTATTCTCCTTAGTGTTATTATTATTATAATTATTATTATTATTATTATTATTATTATTATTATTATTTTCATTAATATTATTATCATTATTATTATGATCATTATTACTATTATTATTATTATTATTATTATTATTATTATTACTATCATTATTATTTCCATTAGTGTTATTATTATTACTACTATTATTATTATTACAATGATTATTATTACTATTATTATTATTATTATTAGTGCTATTATTATTATTAATATTATTATAAGCATTACTATCTTTATTACTCCTATTACCATTTTAATTATTATCATTATCGTTACTGTTACTACTCCTATGGTTATGCTGCTATTATTATTACTATTATTCTTACCATTGTTATTATTTTACTATTAGTGTTATTATTGTTATTAATATTATTATTATCAATATTATTATCATTATTACTATTATTGTCATTATTATTATTATTATTATTATTATTATTATTATTATTACTACTGTTTCCATTGTTATTATTGTTACTATCTTTACTATTTTTATTATCAACATTACTATTGTGGTTGTTACTATTATTATTACTAGTACTATTATTATTATTTCTATTACTATTATTATCATTAACTGTATAATTATTATTATCCTTATTATTATATCAGTATTATTATTATTATTTTGTTATTGTTGTATCGATTACTACTATCATTAGTATCCTTAACGTCATACTTTGATATTAGTACCTTAGTATTTTGTTATGCTTAGTATTGCCACAACTATTATATTATTATTATTATTATTACTGTGATTATTATTATTGTTATTTTTATTATTATTTTTATTTTTACTATTGTTATTATTGTTACCATCATTATTGCTATCATCACTATTATTCTTACTATGATTAATACTAGTGTTATTATGTTATTTTCTCACTATTAGTATTATCGCTAATATTCCTGTTAATATTATTTCTAGTGCTCTTACCATCATTTATATTATTACCACTATTATTGATTGTTATTATTAATATTATTATTGTTGCTATTATTATTTCGTTATTATTAAAATTATTATTATTATTGATGTTATTATTATTGTTGTTATTATTAATACTATTATTGTTGTTGTTATTATTATTGGTACCATTATGGTCGTTACTCTTATCATTATTATTACTATTGCTATTATTATTTTCATTACTACTACTCCTTCTGCTATTATTATTATTACTATTATTATTATTATTGTTATTATTATTATTATTATTATTATTTGATACTGTCATTATTTTATTATTATTGGTAATATTACTATCACTAACGCCACTATAACTTCAATTGTTATTAATATCATTATTATCATTATAGCCATTATTATTCTTATTATGAGTATTATCATTATAAGTAGTATTCTTATTATTGTTAGTATTTTTAGTAACTACTATTATTAATATCGAAACCCTCACCCTAATGCTTTGGATTTTACTAAAACCCACTTTAATTAGTGATAATCCATTTAAGCTATTGTAAGAATAGTAATAACCCTACCCTTAATTTATAAACCCCTATTATTAATATTAGCATTAGTATTAGGCCATGATAGGGGTAAGATAGGAATTTTGATAATTTCGGTAGAGGGAGATTAACCCTAAGTATTTCCCTCTTATAGGTGAACCGGGTCAAACCCCAGGAGGTGTAGGAGCGTGCTCCAAGCCCGGCGCCGACTTAGGTAAGGACGTAACTAAGGCCACTTGTGTGTATTGCATGTTTTACCTGTCTTGTATACTTGTGCTGTTGTATGCTATAAATTGTATATTATCTGTGTATTGTGTAGCGCAGCATGGAACCGAGGTACGTTCTCGTGCTCTCGGCTGTGTGTATTAATATGTTGTGGTGCAAGTATGGTGTGATGTGATGTGACATGTTGTGATGTGACCCCTACGACATGCATGCTAGGTTTTGTGAGGAAGTGTTGTGAAGTGGGGACTTGAAAAAGAAAAATAAGCGATTAAGATAACCAAAGGGAAGTACGTCGGTTAACATAGGTATAGGCGATTTAAGGAACTCATAATTTGTGAGATGATGAGGAAGAGGGGAAAACAAGTAAATAGAAGCATGGGAATAAAAATAAGGTTGCATGGGGGAAACTAGGGTTTGATGGAAATGATAGAGTTGACGTGGGGGGAAATGATAGGGCTTGCATGGGGAAGTTAACGTTGGCATGAGGACGAACCTTACGTATGAAAAGATACCTTGGGATGTGAGGGAGTCAGTGGGAGGCCCATTTGGGAGTCTGGAGGCTCGAGGCGAAATATAGTACGTAGGGTCTTATAAGATACCCGATTAGGGTTTTGGGAAGAATTAGTAATATGAAAAAGGCGAAAGGAAAAAGGTTAAGGGTGAGTGAGGTGCGGGTTGAGAGTGAGGGTTTTGTTATAATTAAAGATTATGGAAGTTGAGAGAGAAGGAATATTGGGAGAACGGGAGAGGTTACCTTTGGGAAGAGAAAGGTATTAAAGTTGAAGTGGAAAACTAGAGTTTTAGGGTCACAGGTAGAATCGATGGGTAAAGTGATATGATTTGGGGATTGGACCAGAATGAGATGAGGTGTCGAGGATAACTGAATTAACGGTAGTGAAGTAAGAGGAGGCTGGACCACATAGGTCCAGCTAGGGTTTCAAGAGAAACCCTTGAGACTAGTGACAGGTGGGGTCCGATATCACGAGGTGTTGCGTGTATAGCGGGGAATTGGACATCGAGGTGCGATAAGGGGTGCACGAGTTCCAAGATATGGGACGGGCCCTCCTGGGAGGATGATTGTGGATATAGTTAGCCATGCATGTCAAGGGTAAAACACTTTCTAATAAGATACGTTAAAATACTAATCACTTAAAGAGAAAGATGCTGAGCCGGGGCCCAGACCGGTCCACCGGCGAATAATAGTGGCCAGAAGCCGGGGTGCCCTGGAGACCGTGCCACCGGCGAACAATAGTGGTCGGGAGCATTTTGCCCTGTATGATTTCCGGTCCACCGGCTATAATAGTGGGGGTTACCGTGCTCAGCAAACCAAACATAAAATTGATAATACATGGGAAAGATACTAAATACTTACAGTGGAACACCATGTGAGTCGGGGCCAGACCGGTCCACCGGCAAATAATAGTGGCCAGGAGCGTTTTGCCCTGGAGACCGAGCCACCGGCAAACAATAGTGGCCAGGAGCGTTCTGCCCTGTACATATCTCCGGTCCACCGGCTATAATAGTGGGGTTCCCGCACTCACGTGGATTGATAAAGATTATGTGTGAAATGGACATATTATTATTAACGAGGATAAGGAATAAGTCACCGGAAAGTACTCAGGCCTCATCTTGTGTGTTATTGCATGTTACTTATATGATTGTGTTATGTAGACTACGTGGTATGATTGTATGCTTGGCCTTAGCGTCTACGCCTTACTCAGTACTGGACCCGTACTGATACTGCCTTGATTAACCGGGTCCTGTGATGATCCACCGTTGGTGGGGAGCAGACCCTTGTTGCAGGTCTTGATCAGTTACTAAGTTGGGGTGGAAGGCTGGATATGAGTGAGTAAGTAGTCCGGACAATTACCTTCGAAAATCGTGTGATTTACTCGTATTTGTCTTTAGAGGATACAAATGCCTTATTTAACTTTTCAAGGGTTTTATCGTACCTTGCTATTCCGTTATTTTAAGTATTCTGATATTTGGACATTTTAAATTGTACTTCGGAATGCAACTTCTTACCTTCTCACTCTGATTTGTAGAATTCGTGTTTTACGAATGATTCGTTTCTCGCTTTATCCTCTATAGCCTTAGCACTTAGTATCGGGTCGGTAGTTATGGATCGATCTGGTACTAAGTGTGGCGGTAATGCCCCCGAATTTACGGTTTTAATTTTTTTTGCTTCCGCTAAAACTTTGATTTAAACGAAATTTTTCAGTAGTAAATTTGGGGGTGTTACAAATAGGGGGAGTGATGGGGTGTCCTTGGTGGTTGATCCACCAAGATCAAGGTGACGCTTGGTGGATATGGTGGTGAAGGTGGTGGTTTGAACATGCAAAATAGAGCAAAGGAAGGAGAAGAAGAAGAAAGAAAAAAGGGGCAAGAGGCAGGTGATGACAAGCAATATGGGACTACAATGAGACAAACAAACAAGGGAGAAAGAGGGTGGTGAGTAGTGTGTATATATATGGTGTAGGGTGGCATGCGAACAGAGAAGATGTAGAGGGTGGTGCAAGGGTGGTTATAGGAGCATAGGGTGATGATGAGGATGGTTGTAGGAGATGGTGACGACTATGATGCGCATGGTAGTAGCTACAGGGTAAAAGAAACACATGTAAGAGGAGAAGGAGGCACTGAAAAGGATGAAAGGAAAAGGGAGAAAGAAAAGAAAAAGGGGGAAAGGGCTAAGTTAGGATTAGATGAATTTGAATTAGCTAAAATATGTTGAATTAGTGACATGAATTTACCAAAATTAAGATTGGGTTTCAAAAAAATTAATTTGTCTGAGTTAAATATTCATATTAGGTTAAGATTTTGGAATTAAAAATTTTGGTTAAGGCTAAAATAAGATTTTCTTGATATTACAATTGGATTAAGGTATTAGTGATGTGGGATTAGGTTTAACAAAATTTTAGATTATTACACATACTATTAGTTTTATTTTAATTTTCAGAACTAAAAAGGTTGAATATATCTCATTCATTATTATATCCGTGTATCGCATGGGTGAAAATCTAGTATTTATTTAAAACTAATCCTAGCTACAACGAATCCCATTTATTAACTTATTTATTTACTTAATTTAACCAACCTATATTTGAGCTACAAAATTTCATTTTTGATGGGAAGGGGGAGATGAATTGGGTGGCAAACCACCTTGTCCATGGGTCTATTTTTATATAGTAAAATAGATAGATTTGAGGAGATTATAATTAATAGAATAACCACTCCCATCCCTTTATTAGTGAGTTGACTAATGAACAATGTTTTTGAAAAAGAAAAATTTTTAAAATAAAAAAAATCCCTCCCCCTCACAATAATATGCTAGGTTTCTATTTTAGTTTATTCTAATATATAAGTTTGTTTGTTTATTTATTTTTTACATTCTCTATAATATCCTTAATTAATTCACAATGAAAACATAATTTTCCTAACCAAATAATTGTAATAATTTCAATGTAAGGGTAAATATGGAAAAAATACAATAAAGTGTACTACAAATATGTAATTGCTAAATATGTTGTGCAAATATAAACAAGCTAGTGATATAGACAAAAGATGACTCAATCCGACCAACCTAACCCGATAGTAATCTAATCCCAAAAGAACTCGATCTAAATTGTACCATAACAAAAATCGTATAATGATCCGACTCAAATTTGATCCATGTCTGGATATAATTTCAAGCTTGATTCAAACTAAAATTAAATTTAATCAACAAATGTAACATTCTATCTCATATAAATTGATAGATAAACATTAATAAACTATCTTATTAATAAAACTTTATTTAAACAAAAATATGAAACCCATATAATAACAAATAAAATAAAAAATAGTAAGACTTTGTTCTCCTTACTTCATTTTAATATCATATTAGCATCAATTAGATTATAGATGATAAAAATTTCTATCATAATAATAATAGTGGTAATAAAATTTATATTCTTATGCCTACTCATTATAACAATTATTATATTTATAAAGATTATTATTATTATTATTATTATTATTATTATTATTGTTATTGTTGTTGTTTTTGTTGTTGTTGTTGTTGTTGTTGTTGTTGTTGTTGTTGTTATTGTTGTTGTTGTTGTTATTATTATTATTATTAACATGATAATTAAAATTATTCAAATAATTATTATTAAAAAATAATATTTATAATGGTATTTATAACAATAACTAAAATAATAATGCTAATAATAAAAATAATTTACTAATATTACATATTTTATAATAACAATTTTTTATATCATTATATATATTATGATAAAAATTACTATAATAATCATAACAATAATAATAAATCACAAAATTAATTTATTAATTATATTAAATTGATAACAATCGATGCCAATACAAGATCAAATTGAATTAACTTAGCACAAACCTAATATGACGTAGAGTTTGTAGACCTGATCCACTAAATCCAAATTCAATCAGACCTGAAGTTTTTAAACCCAAATCAAACCTAAAAAATTCAATGGCAAAAACTTGACATGTTCCTACCCGCAAGCGCACAGGGTCAGAGTAGTAGTCAAGGTTGACCCCACAAGGATTGGTGAATGACCACTAAGACAATGATAGAACTTAGCTATGTCTAGACTACGAAATGATAAGAAGTGAGAAATTATAAGCTAAAATAACTAACTAAGCTAAAAGGAAAATAAAATAACACTCAAGTGACTCAAGTAAATAGAAAAGCTAAGGTTTTGGTTCATCGCCCCCGATCCTCCATGTAATTGAACACCACATCACAAATTGATTCAATAATCATAATCAATCATGTCAATAAGAATAGAAAGTTTTGCACTTTCTCAAGCTACAAACACTATATTACATCTCTATGGCCCTAACTATCTCTAGCTTAGGGTCTAATAGAATGTAATGCGTTAAAGTCCACAAAGTCTGCTCCTTTATTGTTGTAGAGGTCAAATTGATTGTCTCTCGACCTATAATTTAATCTCTAGTTGTGCTATTGGGTCTAATACCATATTATCTCTCGATCACACCGGTCTTTCCCACACCAAAACTTGGAACCCAGCTGAATTTCATCATTTTATCAATCAATCAATAACACAACACAAGGATCATCAATTGAATAAAAAAGAATGCAAATATTTGATACATTCGGATTGGAGGAAACTCTCCTTCACCTTAGCACAAAATCTAGCCAATCAAATTCATAGTAAGAACTAGGGCTGTAAATGAGCTGAGCCAGTTCAGTATTCGGCTCGGCTCGGTTCGCTAAAAGCTCGGTTTGACTCGTTCTTTTAAGTAAATGAGCCTCAAAGTGAGGCTCGGGCTCGGCTCGGTTCATTTTCTGGCTTTAGCTTGTGAGCTCGGCTCGGTTCGGCTCGTTAAAAGCTCGGTTCGGCTCGGCTCGTTTATAGCCCTAGTAATAACATTAAGAATAACAAGATATTCCATAGATAGATAAGAGAGAAAAGAAAATACCCTTGAAATCTAATGATTCTTACAATGTTTAACTTTTTGCACCTAGATCTCTAGTTTACAAGAGAATTCTTGAGGAATTAAGGAAGAGGATGGAGGAGAGAGAAGAGAGAGGGAGTAGAGGCTTCTTGAATGAAAAATTAGAATGAGAGTTTAAATACTATAGCCTCTCAAATCCCTAGGATATTGATAAACATGGGCTTCTCGTGTCAGCTTTGATAGTACTAGGTATTTTTACCATAACTCTTTCATTAAGACTCCGATTGAGCTAGTTTTGGATGTGTCAGAAAGCTATTGAAAAGATATACAAATTTCATGCTGAAAGATTCTCCAAGTTCATATTATATCCTGGTATACATTCAACTATTTCATGCTTATATACTTTGAATATGTATTATTGCTTTCATTTTATTTCAAAATTTACATTTTAGCTCTAAATCTCTTTCCGCTTTAACTTTTGCTCCTCTTTGCTCCTTTTTTTCTCCTTTCTTCTCCATTTAAGCTTATTCTTTCTTCCATCCTTCATAATTGTTTGTTTTTTGAGATCTTGTAAATTTTCATAACACAAAGGTAGTAACAAGAACAAAAAAGGAGAATTCCAACTGGAATTTGAGGTAAAAACTCTTATAAACTTTAGGAATAAAATGAAAAAGTCACATCTATCAGTTAGACTTGGATCCTACTCAATATTCTCCTAAACATAAATGATTCGATCCAATACAAATTTGACTTGAATCAACGATATCCGAATTAGATCCCAACTTAGGGATGTAAATGGTTAGGTACATCCATACTCGTATTAGTATTCGATAAAAAAAACATGTATAAATATGTACCCATACTCAAACAGGTATTCACTAACACATCTATATTTGTCTGATATCCATTATTCGATGTTTAACATGTTTATCCGTTAACAGATACTACCCAACGGATAAATGTATTACCCGATGGATAAACTCATTTAGGATTAAGCACGGTGATAATTTTAACCTTAATGTTATATTATGTTATTCTAAAATAAATGATAAAAAAGTAATTATATATCGGATAATTTGATGCAAATATAGATACAGATACGGATACAAATATGGATGACCCTTGGCTATATTTATATCTAAATCCTACGGATATTTTCTCTAATCTTTCATACTTGTATACATATCCGTTTAATTATCTACTAGATAAAATATATTGAAATTCTATCCAGTTTACATCTCTATCCGAATTCAATCCAATTATATAGCAACTCAAGTTTGATCATATTCGTATAATCCCTTTGTCACCTGTATCAAGACAGAATAAGTACTATATTAAATTTTTTTTTTTTTTCTTGTGTTAATGTTATAGCTCCTCAAGACCGGCGATTGTCAAAGGTCTTATCTCTGTATATCTCAGGGTTAGATTTGGGAGGTGATGAATGAGGTAAACACGTTGAAATTATAATACATTTCAGTTCAATGTTTCTTTGTAAGCATATAGTAAACCCAGGCAGGCACCATGATTTGACCTAAATTAATTTCAGACTTATAAATAAACTGCTCCTATACTAGTCGATTTGGACGAGAAAGTCGCTTGTCAAAGGCAAGTTAGAAGAAGAAAGGTATCTATTATTTTCACTCTGAGCCGCAAAGCTAGTGCCAAAACACATCCCAACAAATCACATCCACTTTACAGTAGCTTCTTCGAAGGCCCAAAAGGAAAAGAAA
The DNA here is from genome assembly GCA_039764185.1 of Tamarix austromongolica. NCBI lineage: Eukaryota > Viridiplantae > Streptophyta > Magnoliopsida > Caryophyllales > Tamaricaceae > Tamarix > Tamarix austromongolica. The sequence continues at coordinate 18,239,696 of CM077809.1, read as the reverse complement.
GAAGGCCAGATATGCCGCCGAGTATGCAATTTTATTTTATTTTTTTCCTTTTCCCCAGCAGCCTATATACTACTATGTAATTAATTATGTGTATATATATATATATATATATATATATTTGGTAAACAATATTTTTTCTCCCACCGAACTCCTTTGACACCTTGAAACTTTTACGGTACGTGTTTCGTCAAGTCTAAAGACGTAGCGTGAGATGAAGGGGCACGTCTTAGGAAATTCGCAGGAAAAAATCTTACTGTCTCTTCTAAGTTGCTTCATTACATTTGACAAAAATGAAGTGAGTGATGTCAGTAAGTTGTTAAAATCCTGAACAAGAAACCTTGATGAGCCAACTGCACATAACGTTAAAACTCGAACTACTAGTTCTTTTTAATATAATATATAGATTCGCTCCACTATTTTATATGCAACTGTCAAACAAAGAAACGATCTAAAAATAAATAAATAAATAAGACGTTAGTGTAATGACTTTTTTTTGTCCTTTTTTTTTTCTTTCTTCTGAAAAAAGGTAGTATATATGTCTTTCAGGCGAAATCGCTCGATGTCACACAGTATGTGTAGTAGTATAGGTTACATGACATCAATCGAAGCTGCGGAGAAGGAAGGATATTCTTATGATGATCGATTACTGTAGCTAGGCTGTGATCTGTCTGCTTCTTCCTCCTCAAAAGACATATCATGCACCCAGAGGGACGCATGCGTCCAATTATATTGGTCCTGTAGAAAAGGTCAATAAAAAAATATGTTTGGTTTACCTAAAAATAAAAATAAGATAGAAAAAATATATTGGCATGTGTATACTTATTTGTATTTCTATTGTTTTGTGTGTGATATGATAAAGATATTTGATTTTTCTCACAAAAAGATGAGAGAAGTTTTAAGAAATTGTGTGTTAATTAATAATAATAAATAAATAAATAAATAAAGGGACTAGTAGAAATTTTTCATACCATTTTTTTTTTGGAGAAAACGGCCATAGTTAATATGATTGCATCATAGGATGATTATATTTGGTTTGGAAATGTAAGTTACAAAATATATCACTTTGTTGAAACTTTTACTTTTATTTGTTTATTTTTTTGTTTAGGATCATGAATTTTTGAGGCTTCACACTAGACTAGAGTAGTTTAGTAATTAGATGAATACTATTGACGATGATCATTTTACCCAAAGTTGTGGTACTAGATTGGATCATCTAACGACCTGTATTTTTCTGTACATGGATTGGCCTCTCATTTCCTCCTTCATAGAGAGATGGAAGGCATAAACTAATAGCTTTCATATGTCGTGGGGTGATATGACCATTACCCTTTTGTATGTGAATCATATATTAGTACTAAATATTAACAGACATCCATTATATGCATGTGATATAGATGAAACTTATTTGCAAGTGATATATGTATTGGCTGACCTATTTGGTAGGGAAGAGGATGCAAAGGCAATAATTAAAGGGGTTCCAACAAAATTCTTGATGCTTCATGCCCTATGCACATTATACTAGTTACTAAGGGATAGTAAAGTTATTGTGCACCTATTTTGGTTGCTCGGCGTGTCATTATTTGTGAATAATTCATCTAATTGAGTCAACCCATATTGGCTTCTATTTCACTAGGGTCTCAAAATTATGAAAGACTATGAATAGGGAACGACTATACTATCTCCCTTATATCAACATCCGACATGTGTTCCATCAAGAAATATTGGAATACGACATAATTAAATACATACCAATATGTAGTGTGCATGTTCCATCAAGAAACATATGCTAAATTTACTTTTAGGGCCCCACATATCATGTTCCTCCACTAACAGAAGAAAAGAATTGTTAGCTTGAGACAAGAATACAAATAGCACATTGTATTGAGTGGAAATTATATGACCAATATCTGACATTTTCATCCAATGTGCCTGTGGAGCATACCCTTCTTAGTGAGCAATATTATGAAGGAGCTAATCCAAAGTCATATATTGGAACATGCTCTTATAGAGTTGACGTCATGCCTGAGCCTTGTGGTACAACTCCATACATATTCAAACCCACCCGTTCTCATCTTCAAGCATAAAATATGCTAATACTCTAAAGTCACAATTTCCATATCCAACCACATTAGACTAGTTATGAATATATGGTATTACATTTTGATTTAATTGGCTTATATATGGAATATGTATCTGGCTTGATGACATATTATACATAAAAGATGGATGGTGTTATTTCCCATAACCTCGACCACGATGACACCCTAAAGATGGCCTCACTCCACCTTCGATTGATCAAGAATGGCTTAAATACCTTTGGTTTGTTTACTCTTAATTAGAGGGATCCCTTATAGTGGGATTCTCTTATATTGTTTTTCTTTGAGGAATTACAATATTAAATATCTCTCTAGCCAATTAATTTTGTACTATAGGTGACTGACTTAGAATAGCTTCCATAGAAACATGGAGTAAATGAGGTGCATTTTTGATCAAATCAAGTGGTGTTGGTAGACTAATCAAGCAATCTATGTCAAAATTCTTCCAAAAAAGATTGATAGATGACAATGGGATAAGAAAAAAACCATGTATATAAGTATTGATTTCATGGGTACATGGTATCCTATACATTCGACACATGTAACATCTACATAACACTTTATCCGTGCCCACATCATTACTTCTCCTTCACTATTTAATGATTAATTCCAATGCAAATAAAGCTACATAGCCTCTGAAATTGGCATAAAGCGTGATAGTATCATGATGAGAAACATTAAACCATTGTCTCTCAAGTGATCATCTAATGTCGCAATGTTGCAAGTTTAATAATGAGTGAATTTGTAGTAAATTGGTGTTAAAGTAGCCTATAGATGTCTTCAATTATCTTTTAAATAATCCATGAGCACTTCCACCCAATATGTAGTGGAAAAATTAACTTAATGTAAAGATTATATTATGTACAAAGTTTCATAAGTAATAAGCTCGTGTATTCATAAACAATATTTCATACTTGTTTGTTGTACCCTGACAAAAATATAAGACTCGATCGACCCAAACTGGGATGATTTTTTTGTTATATGGAAGTAATCAAACCATCTTTAGATAAGAAAGCAATTCGGGCATGTTTTTATAATCAGACTCTAATGACAAAGAGCTATTATGCATACGTTTCCTCATATTTATCAGTTATTACACTTTTCTATTAAGGCATAAAACTATGTTTGAATAATTTACCCCGAGCTTTCTTGCACTTCTCCTCAACATTCTTATTTATATGAAATATGCAAAGTAAATACTTTGATGTTGGAAACACATGTTCCACCGCTCAAATAAGCACAAGCTATTGATATGTGAGAATGGCAGTATGAAGCATTGCAAAATAAATCAACGTCTTCAACTTTTCAAGTACCTGCGTATAATTTTCCTACATTTCATATTACATATAAGAAAACACAATGTTGAAATTTAAGTGTGTTGGTGTTAATAAAAAAATCTCAAGTAAAGACATCCCACTTCTATTTATTTTATATGTATAATCCATTAGTAGAAGAAAAGGAAATGCTCTTAAAATATTAACAGATATGGGGTGCACAAATAAAAGATCACTTATAATATCTGAATTTGGCTCACTTCGATGTCACTGAAAATTATTATTCTTCACTAATATACTCATGACGTGTTGTAAGGTTGTTTGACAATTCATTTCATTTAATCTAATATTTTGTAGAGTGTTGTGTGTGTGTGTCTTTTCATTCTCACATTTTCCACAAAATCTTTTTGAAGAAGCATTTGGATGTGTTGGGCCTTCACACGGCTTTTAATAAGATCATCGATAAACTTTACATCTTCTTCTTTCAATTTTCCTATAAAAGCATGCCCTTCAAGAGTGTTTGCCAAATCACTATTTCATGTTTCATTATTGACAACTACTTCCCATCATCCATGCATGTTCTCAACACTAGTAACCTTGAAAGGACAATCAATATTTTTTGAATATATATTTCATAAATTATTACCTTTTATAGATCTAATACATACATATATACCCCCTCTTTCGCATCTAACTAATACCCTACAAGATCCTTCACATTTCCTTTCCTCAAACCTTTTATGATGAAAACCATCATATGATGACCAATAGCAATCACCCATGTTACAAGACCATCATGATTAGAAAATATATGATTTTTCATTAAAAAAATATTTGATAATTATAACCTATAAATCAATCCTACAAATATGGAAATTGGTAATAAATTAATGATAATTATAACCATAATAATAGGTAATGCTAGGGTCGGGGTGACACATGAGGTGTTACGTTGGGGTAAGGAATTAGCGTGAGCATCTCATAAGGGTTCATCATTAGCTAATCACACTTATAGGGAGGTTCAACATTGTCCATTCATGCTGGGGGTGTTCAGCATTAGACTTTCACACTCGAGGGGAGGGGATGCAGCATTAGCCTTTCACACTGGGAGGGGGTGAAGCGTTAAGACTTTTATGTTGGGAGGGGGTGCAACGTTAGACATTCACGCTGGATGAAACGTTTAGCAACACAAAGCACAGTGTTCACGCAAATAAAATGATAATGTACCTCAGAAGTATGATGTTTGTGTTTGTAACTTCTACCCATGTCTCCTAGCTCCTAGTCATAGTCCTTTTCTTCTTCATAGTTAGGCTGCATTTTTTTTTGATAAGTTAGGGTTATGTCTGAGAGGGAGAGCAACAGGGAGGGAGGAGGGGTAGTAATCGATGCGATGAAAATAAGAAAGAAGAGAGGAGAGAGGGTAGAGGGGTGAGTGTGGATTTTAAATGAGGTGAGGGGTAATATAGTCAAACAATTACCATTTATTTTTCTATTTAGTAATTTACCAATTTTTATATAACAACATCATATATATATATATAGATTTAGGCTCTTGTACAAACCATTACTTAAAATACAAATGTAGGAACCTTTAATTACCATTAGATCTAGAAGATTGAAGGGTCAAGATTAAAATAAATTCAAGTTAGTTATTTACTAAATCTTGACCATTGATCAAATACTAATCTAATGGTTATGATTGGTTCCTACAAATGTATTTTAAAAATAGTGTGTATGGGACATTCACCCTATATATATATATATATATATATGATGTTAACTGATCTCCTCCAAAATCCGATTCGATTTATTTACCTAAAAATTATAGGCCCAAGTTTGATAAAAATCTGATCTAGAAACGCTATTATAATTAACCGTTTGTTTCTCCGGATCATGACAAAGCGGGATGGATTTGATTACGTTGCTGTGATAGGCAGTAGATAATTAATCCACCCACCAACGTTGTGTTGTGTGTCTTAGATCGCTACAAATTAACTCACGGAAGATAATTAATGAGAGTTGAAGTCGACATATAATAAATTAAGTTCGTTAAATTTTACTCTACCCCGACATCAATTTCAAACTTATGGGTACATGCCACTTTTTTCTTAACCCCCACGATTACTTTATTTCGTCACCTAGACACTATAGTCAAGCAAGAAATAGAACAGTTTCGTGTGACATGAGAAGAAAAGGAAGGTCAAAAGCACAACCGTAAGATAGATTTTTGACATGTAAGGTTAGCTCCGCAGAGGAATATATCATGTGATCTATAGCCATATATATATAGGTTATACAAATCCAACCTCTATTATAGTTTGTGGCATATATATACATATATATATTACTCGATGGTATTGAATCCTATATTCTTCGATTATTTTTTGAATTCATAAATTCACATTACATTTAATAGAAAACATGAGATTGTTTCTCAAATAATAATAATAATAATAATAATAATAATAATAATAATAATAATAATAATAATAATAATAATAATAATCGTATATCAAGCATAGAAACATATTAATATTTCTATAAAGACGGATCCAATCAAATAAGACCATATTACAAATCAGCTAACAAGAAAAAATAGACTTAAATATACATATGTCTTAGTCTTAGATGCTATCTAGTCTCTCTTAACCACTACAGTGATATACAAATTCAATATTTATATCAATTGGGAAAATATATATATATATATATATATATATGTATGTATGTATGTATATATGTACTCATAATGTACTTGTTTTCCCACTTGCTAGCTAGACCCTTCTTCCTATTGACTGGTCCAATTTTTATTTTTTGTTTCTGGTCCATAATCTTCGTTATACATAACTATCAATATCAAGGCACCAATAACAGTACGAGTGTGCGACTAAGATGTCATACTGCAGGTTATTAATTGTATTCGGTCGTAGTGCATCCATTATTGGCTAACGTATATAGATTTACTACTATTTATATGCATATATGTGCGCATATACATATATATATTAAACCACGACAAGAAGGAAATAATATAAATAAATAAATAAAAACCATTGTTTTGGTGAAGAATTAGATGAACCATTGAATAGGATTTCGCGGACAGAAGTAGTTGATGACTGCGTCCCGTTTTTTAGTTATTTAATAAAAAACATCATTTCTAATTAATTATCAAACACAAAGCGAGTTAGATCACGCCTATTATATAACAGGCTAGTATGCCTTAAACGACAAATGCGAACAAAAGGACAAAGACCGATGACCTATTGGATGATGACACAACATTCAAGAAGCAAAATGAAGATTAAGGTTAGATTAACTGCTGCTGCTGCCTGCCACTAGTAGTAGGACTAGTAATTTTTTACTAAATTCCAATTGATAGGAAACGTGGGTTATAATTTCTTTGCAGGCAACAATTTAATTTCGCGTTGACCATTATCATTTTATTTTATCAACAAAAAAAAAAGTTAAACCTAATTAGCTAATATATAGCGTGGAACAGAAGCTCCCTATCCAGGGAATGGTAAGGATTTTAGGGCACAGAAGATTCAATTATTTTCATACTGCTCTACTGCTAATGTTAATTAATCCTGCTATGAAAATTAATTGTGCCCCAAATAAAATAAATAAACAACGTACGTTGTTCAGTGCCATTGACTTCCTGGTGTACTTCTGGAAGTCCGGAACATTATCCACATTAATTATAATGTATACGGATGAGCGTCAACGTGATTAGGGACAGGGCAATTAAGCATGATATACAAGGATAACAGCTTGAGTACATTCATTCCTAATTATTATTCAATCTGCTAGGCATACGTAGTAGTAGCTAAACATGATATCTATACAAGTATTCGAGATCGTATTAGTAGTAGTTAATTAAGACTAAAAGATATATCTAATAGAGTTCAAGATGTCGCGCCGGTGGTATCAAGGCAATTATAGTAGTACTAAAGCACAGGCATTAAACAACCGTTGACTAAGAGTACTAGTACTCCCTATAGGTGGCAATCAAATTGGGCAACTCGGGTCGGATTCGGGTTCATATTTGCATCATTGTAGATTCGGATTATATCGAGTTAATTTATTAGGTCGGGTTAAGTTTGGATTGAGATAGTTCGGTTTTGAATTGGGTCAAATTCAGATTATTTCGGATTAGGTTATCGGGTCAGATCTAGGAATATAAACGGGACAGATTGTACCCGAAACTTGATAGGTTTTATATGTCTCATACTTAAATAGATATAGATAAATAGATATGGATGATGAAAAAATACCCATCGGATTTGGGTATGAGATATCCATATCCGTACCCGTACTCGTATCCATACCTATATCCATATCCGTACTCATCTACCATATATATATAATAACTTTTTTACCCTTAATTTTAAAAAATATAGCATAAATTAAATTAAAATTATCATTTGGTTTAACTCTAAATAGGTTTATCCACTTGATAATATCCATTAATGGGTAAATGAATTATCCATAAGATAATAGATATCCAACGGATACGGATACGAATGTGTAAGTGAATATCCATTCGGAGTACAAGTATAAATTTAGGTAATGATTTTCTTATCATATACGGGTATGGGCATACCCGTCCTAAACCCGCTCCACTTACATCCCTATTGGGTTGGGTTTAGGTTGAGCAAGCTTGTATTCAGGTGATTTCATGTTTGAGTTAATTTGACGGATTAGGTTTGGGTTAACTTGACGAACCAAGTCTTTGTAGATTTTGATTGGTTAGGTTGAATTCGAGCTGAGCTAATCTTGGATCGAATAACTTTGGATTTAGATCAAATTGGACATTGACCACCAAAATTAATCTAATTCATTAACCTTTTAGGCAAAAATTAAGTTTAACTTTATGTAAATATGTGACAAATAATGTGTTATTAATTGCTATTTGTTTATTATTATAACTTTTTAATATTGTGTTTTACACACAAAAAAATCAGTAAAATTAGAATATCGATGGTGAATAAATAAGTTCACAATAAAAGTAAGAATAATTAAATTTTAAATAATAATATATTTTTAAAAGTTTAAAATAAATAATAAGATATTTTTTTATTATTATCATAATTGGTTAATATCAAATTTGGTTTTGTCGAGTTGGGCCGGATTGATAGGTAGCCGGGTTAATGGCGGGTTACACGATGGAGTAGGGTCGGATTGGGTTTGAGTCGGGTCACTTATATTTGGGTTAGAGTTGGATAAGGTTAATTTAGGGTCAAACTTAGATCGGATCAGATTGATAAATTTATTAAATTATATTGGATTGAATTTTGTGTATGTTAGGTTGGATCTACTATTGACAACTCTAGTACTTCCATGCATAAATTATACTTTTTGATAAAGTCGGAGGAGGTAAGATGTAAGCATAATAATAGGAATAACAAGGGTAATTATACGTTTGGTCAAGCGTTTTGGATTCAAGCACCTGCTTTTTATCTGCAATTTTTATAAATAAAAAAAAAAACTAAATGAATTTTAATGAATTCAATAAAAAATCAGCCAACCGAGGCCAACATCTATTAATCTCCCGAAAATACATACGTCGAGTATGAGCCTAAAGTCTCCACAAATGAGTCCTAAATGTTTATAATAAATATACATTAGATGAAATAATATATATATATATATATATAAAGGCTCAGTAAATAAATAAACACGCTTAATTAATAATGATAGCTAGCTCAATAGGCGGAGCGCATCAAGTTTGAGAAGGTACGTACGTACACATATGTCGTGAGTTCAGTTTCAACGTACTATATATGTAGTATGTTTTTATCGTGTTTTATTATTATTTAGTTATAAGGCTCCTCGAAATTTAGAAACGGCTCTGTCAAGATTTTACGCCTTATCATATCTCTGTTAGATTGTGGAACGAGCAAGCTAGGAGTGACCGTTTTCAAACGAGTTCTAAATGAGGATTACAACATAGTACACTAATGTTTCGTAAATTAATTGGGGAGTCGAATAGGAAATGAAATAACCTATAATGACATTTTAGAGTAGATGTTCTTATCCTTATTTTATTTTTTCATTATTTAAAATATATATTATTGGAAATTGTATAAAAGATTAAAATAACTTATAATGTTTTTTTTAGTTTAAAAAAAGAGAGGTAATATGTCACATCTTTCGAGAGAGAGAAAAACAAAGGTTTTGTTTAATTAGTTTTCAAACCGGGACCCAACTCTTGGGTCTTAATTAACATCAGACCAATACTTGTTGGGCAAAGCATTGAACTTGGACAACCTCCAAAAATTAGCTTAATTGGCCACAAAAATAATTAAATAGCCATCCATGTCTGCTTGGAAAGAAATTAAAGGGGAGGGGGAAAAGGAACTAATACATACATATATAGATACATACATACATACATGCATACATACATACATACATACATATATATATATAGACACACACACACAAAGAAAATACTTGCTCCTATTTAAGCAGTTATATGATATATCTCATCATTGATGAAATGTGTAAGGAAACAAGAGTTGCTAGGCGACAAAGGCATAAGAACAAATCAATGGTATCATTATGAATTTGACTAGGTTGCTTAGTGAGCAATCATACAGACGGCTGAAGAATTTTAATCACCCTCGATCGGCTGGCTCTTGAACCCATGACACAATATAATTCACTACCTAACCCTGATCGTGTTGTCATCGTCTTCCAATTAATTTAGGTCTTAACTTTTCCATGCATGCCCAATCCCTAACGAGCGAGCTATATACCTCTCAATATATAATCTCTGAAAAGAGCAAAAAGATTGGTCGATAAATAATTTAATTAATTAATTAATTAAAAAGGATGAAGGATCTGCTAGGTGACTTCTTCTCATCATTCTAAATCTTTGCCTTGTTTTGGGGGATTCTAGCTACCTAAAAAGTAAAATAAAAAAAAATTACTATATTTTCAAATAAATACTGTTATATTTATTATAGACGACGTTAAATATCATCCTTTTTAGAAGAAAAAGGAGGGAAAAAAAAAAAGGTAATGTTAAGCGTCCCTGTCCCCTATCCTCATGCAACTATAAATACCAAACCTTTACCAACATCAAGCATTACTAGCCACCCCCCAAGATCTCATAAATTCTGACCTGATCCTTGTCCCTTTACCAGGATCTTAATTCCCACCATTCATACTTAAATTAGCCTCGATTTCGAATCGAAACGAGTAGTACTTTAACAAATTAATAATTAAACGTATGGGTAGGTCTCCGTGTTGTGATAACAGCAGTGGATTGAAGAAGGGACCGTGGACGCCCGAAGAGGATGAAAAACTCACGGCTTACATTCAAGAGCATGGCTATGGAAGCTGGAGAGCTCTACCGAAGCTCGCGGGTTTGAACAGGTGCGGCAAGAGTTGCAGGCTAAGATGGACCAATTACTTGAGGCCTGACATCAAGCGAGGAAAGTTCGCCGACGACGAGGAGGCTCTCATCATTAAGCTTCATTCTGTCCTTGGAAACAAGTATGTTTGTTTCTTTGTTTGTTTGATGAATTTATTAACTAATCTAATTAGAGATTAATGATCGATTATAGTTTGCATATATAGATTAGTTACACGCACACACGCACGAATGCTAACGAACGAACGAGTATTTACGCACTCAATCCTGCATTTGGCTCAGGTGGTCGAGGATTGCTACACATCTCCCGGGTAGAACCGACAACGAAATAAAGAACTTTTGGAACACACATATCAGGAAGAAGCTCCTCCAAATGGGTATCGATCCTATCACTCACAAACCAAGAACCGATCTCAATCTCCTCGCAAACCTTTCTCACTTGCTCTCTACGCAAAACTTGACTAGTACAAGTGGCTCCATGACGATGAACCAACCGCCGCCGTCGACGACGACAAATCTTGCTAATTGGGATAACATGAATGCTCTTAGGTTGCAATCGGATGCAACGCAACTAGCAAAGCTTCAAATCTTGAGCAACATCTTTCAAATCCTAAACACAAACACAAGCAATTCCAGTCCCCACCTAATCCCTCCACCGCTGCTTGACCAAAACACCTCCCACCACCACCAGCTGGGAGGAGGAGGCGATGGGGAAGGAGGGTTCCAAAATCTACTAGTTAGTGCATCGTCCAACGGCTTGACTACACCCACCACCACCATGGATCCAATAAGCTTTCTTGGGGAATTTTCCAACTCTTCTGCGGCTGCTGCCGCTGCTTCTTCCCATGCATATCCATGGGGGACGGGGGGTAGTCCTACTACTACTACTACTACTATTGACCGAGCTTACAGGAGCTTCATGAGCAGCTCTTTGGCTGATAATAACGATCAAAGGGCGGGACCAACAGAGAATAATGTCCTTCCTGCCTTGGTTACTTTCTCCCCTAAGCAACCTAGTTATTCCGATGCCGTTCAAGTGGAGGCGATCAGCAAGAGCAACACCAACTCTGCGTATGGCTCTTCTGCGTGCACCGATCAATCACCCTCTGATGACTTTTTTGAGGGTTTGGATAAGCTCATTGACGACGATGGGACTTCTGGCTCCTTTTGGAAAGATTTCATTACAAATTGAGTAATTATGAAGTAAGTACCTTTTATATATATTTATGGAGTATTTTCCTTCCCTTCTTTCATTATTGCTAAATAATCAATGATCCCTAGTAATTAACTTCAACTAGCTAGTCTTAATTAAATTGCTTATTACAATATGCATGCCTGCCTATACACACACACACACACACACACACATATATATATATATATATATATATTTCTCAAATATAAATAAATAAAATTCGCTACTAATACGAGGGGGAGGGGGAATCGAATAAACTAAAGAAAGAAAGGTATCGTATTTTTATATTAATTATTACCATTATCATTAGAGAAACCATCACCATCTTCTTCTTCTTTTCATCCAGTCTCATCCGAAATAATTAAAGCGAGAAGAACACGTTCGTCCTAACTATTTATACATCATTGCGCAGCTAAATATCCATCATTAATCGTATCAGCAGCCGTGCCTCTCTCGCACTCAGAGATCGATGCAACATTTGTCCCAGTTCAAGGCCAAAACGAAGAGTCAATCATTCAAATCTTATTATTCATGCCATTGCGTTCATTCTTTTCTTTCTTGTTATACGTAGGATTCCATTTTTCAGGCATATTCGAGCCACCTTTCTGTAGATTCAAACGAAAATGCACACCTGTACACAAATGATCATACAAGTTTACACCCACCAAGTTTTATTTGTTAGCTTAGTCATGGAGTTTGTGATTGCACTGTATCTTGGTTAATTAGCATATATAGATATATAGGAAAATATATACGTTCAGTGTTTTTGGGGTTGTTTTTTGTGTTAATTATCTACCAGTACCAGTGGACTTCGAGTCAGTCTAGTGTGTAAAACAAAGGATTTATACTGTTAATGAAATAATGTAATTATTATTTTCATCCTTTTGTTAATTATTACTACTTGTTGTGCACTCATCCTTTATTATTATTATTTTTTTATTTTTTTGGTTTCCAGAATATTACATTTACATAAATGCATACATGTCCCTTCTAGAACTTGGTGTTGACTTTGTAACGGGGCATTTATTCTAATAAACAGTGTTCCTACTTACTCCCGGTACGTTGCGTGTGGAATGATACCTAAACACCTACAAAGGTCTCGTAACTACCTCACATCAACTTTGAAAGAAAGAACACACCGATGAAGTTGACAATGTAGTCCATCCAGTTAAAACTCCAGCTAACGTATATTCAAACGGAATTGCTTCACGATAAGTGGATTATAACTGATTAATTAAAGTGTATTAATTACTTTGCTTCCTTGAGAGTTCAAGCATATACTAGTATATAATATTACTTGAATCATGATAACCCCAACGAAAATATTAATGCCATTGGGGGAAAAAAAATATCAGTGCATGCGGTTGAGTCCCTGTAATAATCTCTTGTAACGTTGAAAAAAATACTATACGCTAGCATTTGATATGGGGCATGCCAACTAGCTAGATAATTTGTTCGATATTTCTTCATGAAATTAGAATATAAAAAAAAAATTATTGAACCGATAAAGTCATAGCCTCTTTGCTTGTTAATATTGAGATCTGGATAACTTTAAGCCCTCAAATTATTGTATATTGATCAGAAATATAGTATTTTGAACATCCAATCATTGGATATCCTATTAAAAATTTCAGATAATTTTTTTTGCATATCTATAATTTTAGATTGAATTATAAGATGCCTCAAACATCAAGAGTTCTTCTATCATACCACAAATAATCTAAAACTATGGAATGAACATTCCTAAATATAAATATATGAATAATGGATAATAAATCGGTCCAATTTACACCGATTTTATCCGAGCAGCAAATTTAAACAGTAATATCATTTTATAATAATTGCACTCTCCAAATTATATTATTAGTGAAATGAGATTATTCTCTCTAATTCCACAACATGAGAGGGATAATCATATATGAAAATTTATGATGAAAAATAAACAATTTTATGAAAAATAGATATATATACCATATTTACATATAATATTTTAGAACAAGTATTATTTGTAATTGTCAGCTCAGGTATATATTCAAGTTGTCTGACCTTCGTTGACCGAATTTGTTGTTTGCTCCAAAGCAATATGCAATCGATTGTTTAATTTTTCAAATTCAATTGATTCATTAGATATTTGATTGTAAGAACAACCCCTAATTTCTCAGTTCAATATATATATGTATAGTGTTAGTCTTTAAGATCCCATATGAATAAAAAATACATATTAGGTCACTTACCACTAATATTTCATTATATAAGGGTCTACTAATTGCCTCTTTCATTCCAACCAGGTCACTCAATAATATTTGCATTCACTTTTAGTATTTTTCGAATTTCTATGATAATATCTTTGATTCTCTGTGGTATACCTGAAAATTATGGCATCCTGGAACCAGCATCAATTATTAGATGATAATCTCACTATAACAATCTCATATTGCAATTTTTGTGTAAATTCTTAAATTTCTGATCGCATGAAATGCAACATGTGAAATAATTACCTTGTTGAAAATGTGAAGTTGCAATTAGATTATTATTTATGATAGATTATGTCTCAACGAAAATCCAATTAGTCATATTTAGTTACGTATTCCGTAATCTCAAGGACAAAATTATTGAAAGAAAAACAACGATCAAGAAAGTAGTAAACAAACATGACCGATCGAGAAGTAAGATAATATGAAACCTGCTATTGATTATGAAAATGATTTTTGACAGTAACCGACGGAAAAGAAGCCCAAAATAGCCTACCGAATCAATGAATAATGTATTCAAAGTATTAAAAATTGGACTTACCGAATGCATGATGAAATCTTAAGAACGGTTTGAAAATTTTGTTACCGCTATTTGTTTGCTATTGAGGTTTATTACTTTGCTATATGTAAAAAATAAATTTACCTTTGAGATTCTAAATATAAATAAATTATAAAAAAAAAATCATCAAATCTTAAAGTTAGTTTTGAATTTTGGGCGGAAAAAACTCAATTCCTATTTTCACATGGTCGGTTATATATCGTGTCAATGTCAAAATTTAATAGTTTGATTGAAAATTTGTGATTCAGAACTAAAATACTTCCTTTAACAAATACTTAAACCCTCACCATAGAGCTTGGATGATATTGTCAAGCCACCTGTGAGACAAGAAAATTTTGTTCACATATTTTGATTTTTTTATTATTTGTAAACAACTAAGTGTAATAATTTAGACTTTAGCACTAAATACGTAATATATAGTATCTTCTCTAACCGCAATTTCTTAAAGAAAAATGGTATCTACCAGAGTGGTTGGACTAGATTCGATTCCTACTAAGAACATAGCTCTTTCAACAAAAAAAAAGAAGAAAAAATAGCATCTCGTAGGACGTTATGCATATAATATGATATTTGAACCGATTAGTCTGATCAAAATGATGTTCAAGAAAATGGTAGAGAGAAATTATGACGTCAGTTTAAAGTGCTATATTACGAATTAATTATGAGCTATAATTAAACAAATTTATTAACAAAGAGCTGGCTAACTATTGACATGATATTAAGTTCTACAAAAGATCAAATTATATATGATATTATCAATTTGCTAACGAATAAGTATAGCATGAATAGATTGATTAAACTTTTTGGACTTCTGTTGGGCGATGTCAGTGTCACATATGTCATACTCCTAACACTAGGATATGCCTTCCAAGATAAAAACATTTATGCTTGGGATAGTCATACCGGAGTTGATGGTTCTGAAGGCGCTCACTCAGGGAAGCAGTATTGATTTTTCAGAATGTGTCATCACAAAGATCTGGTTATTGGTTGCTTTGTTGCACATTAGGTAAGATTGTTACGTTATGCAACAAGCGATTGACTCCTGTACAGTATGTATGGTAACCCAAATACTTATCTAGAGCGCAGTGATGACTGAAACAAATGACATAAAAACAAATAACATGCTTCATTATTACATACTCTAAGATAATAAACAGCTTATAAAGTTCACTAATGGCTAGCTTATATCATGTCCCAATTTATACTGCTTATATATTGGAATGTAATCATTGACAGAGCTAGGATTAGAACTCTATGGCGTCTTTGTATAAAATAATAATCTTAAGTAATATCAATATATTACAATCAAATATAAAAATTTACATAGTTGTATAACATTATTCGTTAAATTTTCATACTTTAAAAGTGATCCATAATAACTAAAACAGGCAAAAGTTGATCCGACCCAACCCAACATGATCCAATAAATTCATCAACCTTATCCTACTCAAATCCGACCCCAAACTAACTTAATCCGACGCTGACCTAAATATAAGTGACTCATCTGACCCCAACCAGTAACCTGCTATCAACCCAACTTGACAAAATCAAATTTGATATTAACCAGTTATAATAATAATAATAAAGTAAACATATTTTATTATTTATTTACAAATTTTAAAATATATTATTATTTAAACTGTACTTATTTTTCTTACTTTCATTGTAAACTTACTTATTTATCAACGATATTTTAATTTTCTCAATTTTTTTCGCATAAAAATACAACATTAAAATGTCATGATAATAAATAAATAGCAATTAATAACACATTATTAATCACATGCTTACATGAAGTTAAGTTTAATTCTTACCTACGATGTTAATAAGTTAAATTAATTTTGGTAATCAATGTCTGATTTGATCTAAATCCAAAATAATTCAATCTGGGATTAGCTTGGCCCAAATTTAACCCAACGCAACAAAATCTAAAAAGACATGATTCGTCAAGTTTGGGTCAAGTTAACCCAAACTTGACCCATCAAATTAACTCAAACACAAAATCATCCAAATACAAGCTTGCTCGGTCCAAACCAGAGCCGATAGGAATGAGGATTTAGAGTGGTGCACCCATACCCACATCCATATCTAATAAAAAAAAATCCATACACAAATTTATACCTGTACCCCAAACAGATATCCACTAACACATCCAGTTTTGTATCTATTGGATATCTATTATCCAACAGATAATTCGTTTACCTATTAATAGATATTATTTAGCGGGTAAATGCATTATGCGATGGATAAACCCATTTAGAGTTAAACTAAATGGCAATTTTAACATTAATTTATACTATATTTATTTTAAAATTAAGCGTAAAAGGGTTATTATATATCTGGTAAATAGGTACAAATATGGATATAGGTATGGGTATGGGTATGGGTATGGATATGGATATCCCACCGTGTCCATACCCAAACCCGATAGGTATTTTTTTCTGCCATCCACATTCATTTATCCATATCTATTTAAGTATCCGACAGATAAAATCCATTGGGTTTAAGATCAAATATGTCATGTTTACATTCTTAGACAAAACCCGACAAGCTAACCCAAAATAATTTGAACCCCGACCTAACTTGAAACCAAACTATCTCAGCTCAAACCCGACCTGACCCGATAAATTAACCTGATACAACTCAGATCTGCAACAATCTGAACCCTAACCCAACTCGACCAAAACAATAAAGAACCCAAAATGACCTGAACTCAAAATGACCCACAACTGACCCACAAGGAAAAATGACCTTCAAATAACCTAATCTAAACCCGACCCACCCGACCCAATTGTCACTTATAATAATAACATCATTGCTAATAAACTTAAAAAATCTTGAAGCCATCGATCACATATTTTATTACGTGATGCAATCTTGATGAAATTCATTATAGAAAATACCCATTTGATGCTTGCAGTTGCTACCAACAAAATCAAAGCCAATTTGATAAGCCTATATATAAAAAGATATGTCTAATGCTTTTTGGTTTGCACTAGTTTTTTTAAAAGAGAACAAGTCCTTTTAAACCATGAAATTTACCATCTGACTAAGCATTTATAATATAATCCTCAAGTTGATTGTCTGACACCACAATATCAACATTAGATAAACCATGAAGATGAAAATTGGTCAATTAAATTAAATATTTCTTGTCAAATGCTTCAAACAATGATGGAGGATGCAAACATGCAACGCAACTCAACAATTCATTGCTCGCCACACCAAACTTTCAATTAAGTTCATTTAGTTGCAAGTTTATAATACTATAGAGACATTCATGTCTATAATGATGTATATTCATGACGATTGGAGCTTGGCATGTTGATCACTTCCCCTTAACATAATGTCCATTCATGTTAAGCACATCAATATTTCTCTTGTTATAAAATACAACAACTTCATTTGAATACCTTCCATCCATCATCTCTCATCTCTTGCAAGCAATCCTTAACAAGTGATAAGGCATTTAAAATATTTTTATCATTCTTTTTCAATGCCTAAGATAAATCACTTGTAACTCCCATAACATTTATCATCAAATGTAGCATGAAATGAAGTCAAAAGTTTGTAATCTATATAATAAAAATGTAGCATCCCCGTTTTTATTAAATGTCTTATCATCTTCCAAGCCTTCAATTACCTTAATCATAAGAGGAAAAAAATTGAGACTCAAAAATGTCCTTAATTAAGAGTCCCAACAAGTATCAAAAACCCTTACAAGAGCAGATTCTTAGTTCAATCCCCGCCTAGATTTTGTCAAGCCTTCTTCCAAAGCATTTGCTATGTAAGTAGATTATTTATCTCAAATAGAAGCATGATGCTTATTGGAGGATCCAACAACATTAACAACACATGTAA
The DNA here is from genome assembly GCA_039764185.1 of Tamarix austromongolica. Lineage (NCBI taxonomy): Eukaryota > Viridiplantae > Streptophyta > Magnoliopsida > Caryophyllales > Tamaricaceae > Tamarix > Tamarix austromongolica. The sequence goes on along the minus strand of CM077809.1, from coordinate 18,221,078 downwards.
CACTTCTAAGAAAAAATTTGACCTCATTATGAAATTTTATCGTAGTAATAAAAGCCGATTGAAGTTGATGAGCAAAGCAATGTATATAATAGGCACAAGGATTTTCATTTTGAATAAATGTTTTCAAACCACAAAATTCACCTTGCATATTATTAGATCCATTATATCCTTGTCCTTGTACTTTTGATAAATATAATCCATAATAACTCGACATTGATTCAAGTGTGTCCTTAAGTGATAAAGCAATTGTATATTTGACATGTACAATCTCAAAAAACCATTCTATAAAAAACCCCTAGCATCAAAATTACGCAAAACAATAACCATTTATTTTTATTTTTATTTTTTTGCTATATCTCTTACTTCATCCACTACTATGCCAAAGAAATCATCTCAAATTTCATTAATAATCGCATCAATTATTTCATATGCAAATGCATAACTAATATCCTTCTAAATCTCAGATGAAGTCATTTGATTATGTTTTAGAGAATTTCCTAACACAACTCTAGCTATAGCTTCATTTTTATGCCTCAAATACTCTAGAAAATGAAGAAAAAAATGCTTTGCTTTTTTTTTGATAAGATATTCACACTTTTAGTAGCTTTAAAATGAGGACTATTAGAGCTACCAACATGAACCTCAAAACTTTGTTTTTTATTCCAATGTATAAATCATTTTCTCACAAAATAATCATTGTCGGCTTCATAATCACTTTGAAACAAGTAACAAGACAAAAAAAAAATGCATCATATTTAGCTATATTATATTCCAATCAATCATATTCATCAAATAAAGATGAAATAAATTGAATTTTTTCCCCACTAATAACCTTTATAGGAAAGTTTTGAGTAAGAGATTGATAAGGGCCTTTTAAAATATACGCTCATCTTACCTCATCTTGATATTCGGATGAAATTTGAAATATTTTTCCTTAACCCTAGATTTTATTCTAGAGTTTCTAAATAAAATTTACCTTCATTAGTGAACACTAATTCTTGTGGTTGGCTTGAATATGGGAGTACTTGGTTTTTGAAAGTTGATAACATAGCTTGATTAAGAGAATTAGATATGTGGTAATTGTATTTAAGTTGGCTTGAAAAGTATTGTTACATCCTAAATTGAAACATTAAAAAATTTAATGAAATTAAAAAAGGAATTTAATAAAACTTAATTTATAATATAATTTTTTAACAAACTAACTAATAAATTAAACAATTCAATCTATTAAAAAACTAATTAGTAAATTAAGGTTTACCATATTAATTGGGGAATTAGGGTTTCTAAATTTTGATTTCTATAAACTAGAAAATCTAATGAATTAATAAAATTAATATAAATAGATTTACTACTCTCAGTTTATCACTAATAATTTAGCTAACCAAGAATTAAAGAAAATCTTACCTTCCTGGCTATGGCTTCCTCAATTCATGAGACACATCAACAACAAGCCGGCAAGAGTCGTGTAGGGCAAGTGTAATACCTTGTATGTTGTAAGAGTTATAAAATGGAAAATTTTATATTTAATAAAATTAGGATGATTTCTATCTTGATTTGGAACTATAGTTTGGGTTTGATGTAATAATAAATTTGAAAAAACTTAGAAAAATAAAGTAGAATGAGTGTTTCTAGCAAACCGAATGATTGTCTGTCATTTCAACTAGAATATTGGTTCGACAAAACTGATCGATTGGTATGAAGAATAATCGAATGATCTAGTCAAACCGATTGACTGGTTTTTTAGGATGAGTGATTTTTAAGCTTATTTTTTAGAAATTTTCTTACATAAAAATGAAACTTTTCTAATCCAAATTAGAGTTGTTCTTGAGTAATCATTAATCCTTTCAATCATTTATCTAACTTTAATTTCTAACTTGAACATATTCGAGGGCTTGATTTCAATAGAAGACGAGGAGCATGACCTTACTCTTTGTATTCTTCTTCTCTCCTCTACAAAAATGCGGAACCTATGCTTCGATTCCATAATATCACTACATGGATGGGAGGTTTGTTTCTTGCTTTTATCTTTCATTTTCCTTCTTGTGTTCAATTTTTTTGCATGAAATCGGCTTGCATTCTCTAAAAAGTTGCCATTTGATCTATAAAATGAAAGTTAACCTATTCTTGATAAACTTGCCGATTCAAATTAGATTTGAATGGTAAAATTATAATTTTCAATATGTTGCATATCCTCACTCATCCCTTAACAGAGTCATTAGCTATAAATGACCCAAATCGTCTCTTTTCCTTACTTTTCTTTCAGCCACTGAAATACCTAAGCTTCTCAAACACTTACACTAATTCTTCTCGACTTCAATCTTTCCTTCTAATTTGGTTCAAACTTCTAATATTTTCTCTAACTCCCTCTTGTTTTATCCTTAAATAAGAAAGAGTTAAAATTAAGAAAAATTTGAGTTTTCATTTAGTTGATTATTTCCTTATTTTCTCTTGAAGGCGGTAAGTTTTTTTCTTCCTTAATTTGAGTTTCTTGGTTTATAAAGGTTATTTGAATATTTATAAGTTATAACCTTTTGTTTTTAAAGGTTTTGGAAGTTAAATCTTTCAACTTAAGGTTTTACCTCTTTGGTGGAAAATTTTGCTAAGCTTCATGTAAGTCATTCTTACCTTTAAAATATGACATGAATAAGCATATGAGTTTGTATACTCTATAAAATATTAAACTTTATATGTTTGAATAAGATTTTGATATTTTAATGATTCATGATAGATTATTTAAGATTTTTTAGAAAAGGGACTTGATTCATGAGAAATATGGTATATTTCTTGTAAATGAATCATGATTTAGTATATAAGCATGTTAAATCTTAGTATTATGCTATGAAATTGTTATGGTTTATATGTGGTAAGATTTTAAAGCTTTAATCACATTTAAAATTTCTATTATGTGTAGTTTGGGAGCAAACCAACCAACTCATGAAACCAAACGAATTGACTAGTCCTTAGAATAGCCAATTGCTGGCCCAAAATTATAGACTACATTGTCTATGGCAACTTTGGCTGCTCTCTAATTAAACACATTGACCGGTTTGTCATAACCGATCAACTAGCCGTAGAATCATCGATCAGTTTGTCATAATTGAACAGCCATAGAAGAGTCAACTAATCCAACCACACCAATTAATTGGTTTGATGAAACTTTAGAGTTTGGCTGAGCTAAACCAGTCAACCAGTTCAGACATAGCATGTTTTTTTTATTTTAAACTTGATATATTTCGAGACTTAACATAATGCTATAAAATTATTCTTTAATGATGAGAACACACATCTTGGCATGAATTAACTAACCTATTGGATGGATTAAATGGTTCAAAAATTATGGTAATATCACTAAGTGCCTTTAGAAGGTTTTATTGAAAAAATCGAAATAACTATGCTATGATTTCATAAAGGGCTAATGTAATTTGGATTTTAATCCTAAATGGATTATCTTAACAATTTGATTTAAACTTATCTAAGCACTAATGGAAATCCCACCACATGATTTGGAGGGTAATAATGGTTAAGATGGAATGATTATGTATATGTGTGTGTTACTTAAATGTTACATGGGTCTTATGTGATAACATAAAATTATAGAATATCACACTAATCACTTAAAGTGAAATATGATCAATTTATGCATGAGTCTAGATTACCTGATCCTCGATTATCTACCAAGGGTTAGTCTACATTCAGGTGTTTATTTCGGCCTTTGGGAAAGATTCTAGTAGATTTGGTTCCTTATCTACTTTAGACACTAATGATGTACTACAGGGGATTGATACTAAAGGGTTTGGTTACCTAGGTGGTTTTTTGCTTCACCCAAACTTTATGTCTATTTGGTGGTTACTTGGCTTTGACCGAACTTTATGCCTACTAATGGTTAGTTAGCTACAACTGGACTTTATGTCATCTAGTTTGGATAGGCTTCCGTGGTATGTGATACCATAAGGTAGTAATCAATCCATAGCTCAATAAGGATAAGGATAATGGAAATGGTAAAAGAAAAATAAAAGAAATAATGGCTTGTAAATACTTAATATAATAGATTGTGTAAGCATGGAAAATGGACCTAAAGGAATAACTTGTTAATATTAATTTATTGTTATCCATGATATCTTTATTATTTTTGTGAACATGATAAGTTATGAGTTGTCTATGTATTTTCATGGCATGAAATCTTGATACATTACCTGACCATGGTAAAGTACGTAAATTTGATCATATGGCTTGAGCATGATAGGTAGCAAGACATCCTTTTTATGTCTTGGCATTTCATGGTTATGACTTTCCTTGACGATGTAACTTGGCTTACTCAGTACTTAGCATACTAATGTGTCTATTTGTTCAGTCACCTGCTCAATCCCATGAACAGAAGACTATGTGTAGATTTTTTATGATGGTCAGTAATGGCCTACCTTGTGTTAGGCTTGGGGCTTGAGAGCATAGATATCTGAAGACTGTTTATAGGTCCTTAATGGACCAAGGTTTTAGGCTCTACCCTATTGTCATTTTGTCTTTGCATTATTTCTATGCTTTCAGTTTACTCCGTCCTTTACCTTTGAACATTTTTGGGGCCCGTTGAGGTCTTGTTTGTAAAATTTTTATTGTAGTATCTATATGACTTACATTTTCACACTATAGTATCATATTTGGATTGATTGGTTTTCTTTAGTCTTTTTTGTAACATGGGATGAGAAGCAGACGTCTATCTTATGCTAGGTGTGGTGGTAACGCCTCATTTTTCCTAGGTGTTTGGTATTTTCCACTTCCACAAGGTTTTAAAATAAAAAAATCAATAATAAAAAAGGGGTGTTATAGTGGAGATGGGGCGGCGAATCTCTACATTCAGCACCAAGCAACCAAGAGCTAGCAGTGCTAGTGGTCAACAAAGGACAAGTGAGTAAGTAAGGGCGTCTGAGAAGATAGGTGAAGAAGAAGGATGAAGTCGAAGAGGAAGGCAGAAGTAAAGTAGGGGAAGCATCTACATCACACCATCACCATCAATGGAGTGCGAAAAGACTAGCAGTGGTCTCTAAGGGTAGTAATGCCAAGTAGTCGAAGAAGGTCGAAGAGGAGGGTAGGGCAGGAGGTCAAAGAAGCCAAGAGCTAGTCGAGGAGTAGGAGGGAGGGAAGAGATGAGTAAGGGTGTTGGGGAAAAAATTAAAATAGTGGTGTTTTATGTGGAAAAATAATTCAAGAAAGAATCGAAAAATGGATTCGATCGCTCGACTTTGTAGTCGAAAAATACAAGAACTTGAGTAGCCTAACTATTCATCCATCTTGAATTATTGTTATAGTTTCTTTCATATATAATATATATTTAATGCCTAAAAAATAAATACAATTACTAACCCACACCTAAGGCTCTATGGTATCTTGGGACACCATGCAGAAGCCTTGGCTTTTCCCCTATACGTAATGGCATGTAGTTAAGCCTTTGTGCTCTAATGTTTGGGCATTGATTTTGTAATACTGTAACACCCTCATAATTCACTACTAAAAAATTTTGCTAATTAAAAAAGGAAACTAGCAGAAGCAAATTAATAAACTGTGAACTTTGGGGATATTACCGCCAAACTTAGTACTAGACCGGTTCACTCCTACCGTTCAAGTACCAAGTGCTAAGACTAAAAAGGTAAAATACAATTTTATGAGAAACTTAAGCATACGTAAATCAGAGAAGCGTAGTAAACACTTTACAAGAGAAAAATCCAACAATAGTGGTTACGAAATAACAAATACATTGAATTTAAAAGAGACAAATTAAAACCCTAAAATTTTCGGACAGTACCTTATGCTATTTCTCGATAGCCCACTTGAATAGCACCTAAATATAACCTGCAAGGGGTATTGTCCATTGAATAGGCAGAGGCCCCACGAAGGGAACCCTTTAGTACTACTGTACTGAGTAACCCTTTAAAAACGCACTTAAAAACATGCACGCAATGTAACACATAAAATACTGCCACATTCATATATAACCATAGGTATAAACATGATGTTCAGATCCATTTATTCGCACATCCAATAATTCAATCAGATATTAATAGCATACACGTAACATTCACTTTCATATATTCGCTTACTTAACAGGTCAACCGATATCAATAGGCCATAATGAGTAATAGATACTTTTTCGGGCCTTGAGGCCATTAGTCCATCGTTAATCAATCATCTCAATGATTAGTATTTTCTCATAATTTATTTAGATCCAAATCAAATTTATTGAGCTCGGGACCTCTACTATTCTGGCCGATGGATCGGAATACATATATATCATCCAGGGTAAAACATCCTGGGCCACTATTATATTCGATGGGTTGGTACTCATGAACATCATCTAGGGAAAAATATCCTAGGTCATTATTATAGTCGGTAGATCGGTACTCGTCAACATAACTCAACTGGGCTCGGCTCATTAATCTTTCACTTTAACAATTAGTATTTTTCTTTTTTATTTAGCACACAAAGATACACTGGTCGCACTGGTGCATAAAATCTACTCAGTATCCTTCAACTAGTAACTCAGGGACGTAAAGGTACCCTGGTCGTACTAGTGCATAAAGCCAACTCAGTACCCTACCAATAAGGACACCTAATCCTTAAGTATGCATACCCCCTAACTAGGTCCGTAGATCTAGATAGAGTAGATATAGGGCCTGGCTGGGGCACAAAGGCACTCTAGAAAATACCAAATAATCGTAGGCTAAACCATGTCTTTAGGTTAGCGACCCCTAAAGAGCCACCATTCCCGATCTCGAGGTCTTTAACTTTAATTATTACTGTCTTAATTAATGGTGATCACAAAAGCACAACAATCAAATAATTATCCAATTTTAATCGTTCAGATATCATCAGAAATTTCTCATTCAAATGGTCATCCAATGTAACACAGAAGACTCATTGAGGTCGTCCTAATCTTATCTAGTTTCTAATTAGAATTCGATCTCGTGATACTTACTAATCGTTAAATACTCCTACCTCATTAATCAGTATTATTAGAGTCATATTACGAATTCCACAATCACAACGATATATTAGATACAAACTACTCATTTACCCCTTATAAAATTATTAAGTCATCCCTTCCTTACTTGATAAATTTCCATATTACCCTCTTTGATACAAAATTATCAAGTTACCCTTTACTCGATTTAGGTTACTAAATTATTTCTCGTACTTATTAGGTCACTAATCCCCCTTAATAATTATTACACTTAATATGCTTTCCATTTAGTGGGTTAGATTGCCACTTTACCCTTTTTCCTTTATTATAATTAACAAATTATCCTTGAGTTGGTCAAATTACCAAATTACCCTTCCTCCTTATCCTAATTTCCAAATTAACCCTTTATTCAGTTAATTACCAAATTACCGTCCTTTATTATCAATTACCAAACTACCCTTCCTCATTGTCAAAATTACCAAATCACCCTTTGGTTGGTTAAATTACTAAATTACCCTTTTATATGATCATAATTACAATTTTACCCTTCTCTGTTATTAAATTTACCAAATTACCCTTTAGTTATTTAAGTTACCAAATTGCCCTTCTTAATTGTCATAATTACCAAACTACCCTATCAAAATTACAAAAATACCCTCTAGTCGGTTAAATTACCAATTTACCCCTCGTATTTACCATTTTACCCTTCTCCATTATTAAATTATCAAATTACCCTTTAGTTATTTAAATTATTATTTTACCCTTCTCAATTATTATAACTACCAATTTACTCTTTTCCAATTTCCACTTTTACCCCTTTGATTTACAAAATTACCATTTTACCCCTTTACCTTCAAATTTACCATTTTACCCCTTAACTCCCAAAAATTACCCTATCGCCCTTTTACTTATAAAATTTTTAATTATCCTTAATTATGAAATTACTATCTTACCTCTTTTAATTTTCAAATTACTATTCTGCCCGTTAATCACAAAATTACTATTTTACCCTTTAAATTTAAATTACAATTTTATCCTTTTTATTCAAAATTACCAAATTGCCCTTTTATTACAAAATTTCCAAATTGCCCTTTTATTACAAATTACCAAATTGCCCCTTTTATTACAAAATTACCAAATTTCCCTTTTATTACAAAATTTCTAAATTACCCTTTTATTACAAATTACCAAATTGCCATTTTATTACAAATTACCAAATTTCCCCTTTATTACAAAATTACCAAATTGCCCCTTTTATCACAATATTACTATTTTACCCTCCTTACTTCCAAAATGAAAAATTTACCCCTTAATTCCAAAATTACCACTTTATCATTTTACTAACAAGTTTAGCATTTTACCTTTGCCTCCAAAATTACCAACTTATCCTTTTACTAACAAATTTACCATTTTACCCTTGCCTCCAAAATTTCTATAGTACCCTTTTTAATCAAGAATCACCATTTTACTCTTAATACACCCTTTATATTAAATTATTATTAATACTACATAAAATATTAACTTTAATACCTCATCCATAACTCTTATAATTAATATAATACTTTATTAGCACATATATATATGTATTAAGCCATACTCTTATACAATATACATTAATAAAATCCCCTAATGCTCACAAAATATTAAACATGTGTTAAATATCACAATAGCATATAACAACATGGATAATAATTAAAATTTTCCCTAACAACCAAATTATTACCTTAAATATTATTTCTATACATATCATATAACCTATCATGCTTCTTCTTTTTTATCAACCAACACAATAACCACATATAACATATTAAACAACACAACCCAAGCATACTAATATATTAAAAATCCTAGTGTGCTAACATACGTTATTCTATGTGTTTAAGTGGGATTTAATGGTTACCTCGATTCCCGCAAAACAAACCTTACCGATATTTCGGTTAAAGGTTCAACTTGATTTATCAAAACCAATACCTAAAAATAATTCAAGACTTATTAAATTAGAAATAATAAAATCAAAGTACAAAACTTTATAACACTTAATTAATCAAATAATTAAATTAAAATATAATTATACCTTAAAATTATTAAACAAATAGGTCACAAAATACAAATACTCATGCTGCTAATGCAACATGAGCTGCATGAAAATAAATAGGGAGGAGGGGCTGAAGGAGGGTAATAGGAAGAAAAATGGACCATTTCAGGTTAGGGTTTTTAGGCTAGGAAAAGAGACATGTGGGGTGGATTTAAGGCAAGGGAAGGATGTAGAGGTGGAGAGGGGGTGTAAGTGACAGTCGGGGATGTGTTGGAGGTGGCTAAAGGTGGCGGCAGCGGCGGTAGAGAGGCCATGAAGAGGGGTGCCGAGAAGGGGTCGAGATGGAGGTTGGCGAAGAAGGAAAATGGGGAGGGAAAATGGAGGCTTTTGGGTGATGGTTTCAACCAAAGGAGGATTGGGGATGGTAGAGGGGGTTGCAGGGAGTAATTAGGTGGCTTAGGTGGCGGTAGAAGCGGCGGGATGGTGGCGTATCGAAGCTGTACAGGGTGGTTGCTGAGAAGGGATGGAAGGGAGAGAAAAGGAAGAGAGGAGGGAGAATGGGGCTGCGGGGTGGCTTGATGGGGGTTGTGATGGATCGAGGGTGAGGTAGAGGGTGGCAGGAGGTGGCAAAGGTGGTGGTTGAGGCGGCGGCAGCAGCAGAGATGGGTGGCGAAACCAAAAACAGGTGGAGAGAAGGGAGGAGAAGAAAGGGAGAAAAGAAGGGGCTCAAGTAAGGCATAAGGCTAAAAAACACAGAGTGAGCATGGAGGAGGAATAAATAGGAGAGGAAGAGAAAGGAAGGGATAGGGGCTCGAAGGGAGAGGGAGAAGAAGGTGATGGCAGGGATAGGGAGAGGGAGATAGGGGACGGTATGGGGCAAGGAATGGTGGGAGAGAGAGAGAGAGAGTTAGGGAGGTCAATGGGGGGGGGAAAGGGAGTTGCAGGGAGTGGGGAAGAAGAAAGAAAGAAGAAGGAGAATTGGGGGTGTTGGGCATGCGAACAGACCGACCGAAGGAAAGAAGGAGCCGGCCCAGTCAAGGAAGAAAGAAAAGAAAGGAGGAGGGGGTGGCTGGCTCGCGCGAAGGAGAGGAGAAAAGGAGCCAGACCGGGAAAGGAAAAAGGAAAGGGGGAGAAGGGGGAGGAGTGGGCCAGGCCCAACGCGCAGGGGTGAGGGAGAGGCAGGCCGAAGCAGGCCGGCGGCCCAAAGAAGAAAAAGAAAGAGAAAAAGGAGAAAAGAAGGAAAAGGGGAAAAAAGGAAAAAGAAATGGAAAATGGAATAAATAATTTAATTGATAAAATAATAAAATAGAATAATTTTGGGTAATAAATTGATTTAATATTTTAATTTAAGATAATTAAAATATAAGGGTTAAAAAGGATAGTTTTTTGTAAAATAAGGGTTTAAAATTTTATTTAAATAATAAGAGTAAAATAAAATAACAAAATATTTATTTTAATTTATTAAATATTTATAATAAATTTTATATGCTCACAAATCCATAAAATAATTAAATTAAATACATTTAAAGGCTAATTTATTCCAAATAAAATTTAATTATTAAAATATAAGGTTTTAAAAATTTTGGGGCATTAGAAATACGCCCAAATTAAGTAGAGTGTTATAAGGATGGATGTGGCTACTTATATTAACTTGGTATGCCATCTTTTTAGTGATTCCATCCTCAGAATTTCACAATTAATTGTATTTGTCATTGAGCAGTTTTTCAGAATGGGTGATCCTCTTAGAATTTTTAGATCTAGATTTACTCATATTAATCTATAAGTTATCCGATCAATCTAAAAGCATTCTAGGGTATCCCTTGCAATCCTTGATCATATCGACTCAAGGCGTTAAAGATTCCTCTTTGGATCAAGGGCATGAATATTATCAAAAATTAATAAATAAGTGGGTTGTATTGGTGGAAATGATTAAGTGTTATTCTATGGGTCTTGATTTTTTTTACCTAAGTCTTTAATAAAAGATTAATCGCTTAAAGCATAAAATCTTGATTTGGGATTAATAGTGCTCGAGGTAGCTTCCCAATCATAGGTTTGGCATCTTATTGGTACAATTCTAAAGTTTTTCTCTTCTCTGATGTCGAGTATCTTATGTAAGGACTAGGAAACCATTTTCTACTCTATAGGAGCAATAGTCCCTATAGAAGTATTCATAATAAAGTGATTAGGTGACCTATTACTAGGGGGTTTTGTTATGTGTATATGTGGACCAACAAGGCCAATTTGGTTGTACACTAGGTAGAAGTCTTCTTCATCAAGTTATATATTAGATGTGATCATGATAATGAATTATAATAATCAATGAATCTTGTCTGCCTATATGTTCGTATTATAATATACTAGATGGTTGAAATGCCTTACTTGCAATTGAGATTTGTGTGAAGCATGTTGGTATCATGTTGTTGCATGTTTGATCATTTTCTTTACATAGGACTTGTGCATAATGTTATCTCTTTAGGATCATTATGTTACTCATTATGATATGTATATTGCTACTATACTTTTGTAGTCATTGTGTTATAGGTATTTGATGATAATTTTGTTGACTTCGAAGAGGTTCCTCAAGTGGAGTGATTCAGATTATACCTAAGGCTATGGCATAAATTTATAGCTATCTTGGGTCACACATGTTGTATGCCCTAGATTTTAGATTTCTCTTTTGAACTATTCATCCCTTTTTTTTCTCTTTTCTCTCTATTTATTGTATTATTTTGAGTATATACTTTGTACTCTATGCTTACATTTAATTAATTAAAGTCTTTCGTTATTTCAATCTAGTTTCATAAGTTTTGGTTCAATTGTTATAAACATTTTAGCCTTACACTTAGTGCGAAAAAGGTCTAGCCTAGACTTGCACTAGGTGTACCGATAAAACCTGTTAAATTATGTTAATGCATCCACCTAAAGATAATAAAAAATAGTAAATTTTGGGTTGTTATAAAAGATATCATCCAATCAAGGGTATCAGCTAGGAAAGGGCATTCACTCGGCAAATGACCAAGTAATGGGATTAGTTAGTGGACAAGACTTGAGAAGAGTTTAGCTAAGTCAAGGTCAAGGAAAAAATCTCATGTAGGTCGGCTTGGCATACTGCTTGAGACCAAGGGAGAAAACGTAGACAACCATAGTAGTGAAGATATAAAAAAAATACAAGAATGGTTTTAAAAATCCCTTAATATAAGGAATTTGGCACTCATCAAGTATGGCAGCCAACTTATAGGGTTAATTATTATATGATAGCTTGTACACTTCTATGAACTCTTATGGATGTTAGGTTAAAACTTGTACTTTTTATGTCAACTAATGATAGTTGAGTACTTGGCCAAGAATGAGTAAGGTATAAAAGGCCCTTATACTGATCATTTGAAAAATTAAGTGTGAAAACTCTCTTTTTCTCTTATTCTTTATACTTAATAAAAGTATTTATTTATTCATCCCATATATCTACATTATTGTGCTTATAGTTTTCTTTTTAAATTTCTTATACTTGCGTTATCGGTCTACAAATTAAATTATTAAAGTTTTCGACCATGTCTTTTGCACTCAATTAGCCCAGGGGAATGTCTTATCCGGATAGAAGTAGTGTATCATCCAACCAACTAGTTGAGGGTTAGAGATGGTTCTTCCCTAGTACACCTGACTTTCTCATACCTTCTCAATGGCAACTCATACAAATCATTGTTGTTGTATAGGACAGAATTTGAATGATTGAGAGGAAGAAAGATACAAAAAAAAAACTCATTTGATAATGTATTAATATTAGCCAAATTTAGTTTATATTTCCATTGTTAATTATAATTGAATTTGTTGTTAAATATAATGGTCAAAGTTTAGGTTATGTACATATCCAAGTATAATATTTATTATAGTAAGCATGCTTTATATAAGAATATCTAATGATATTCTGGGATCAAACGTCTATAAAAACTGCACATAATGAAATTATTAAAAAATAAATAAACAATGCATAATCATGAATAAAATGTAAGTGCAACAGATGATGGGGGGGGGGGAATAAATAAAGCTTTTGTAAAATGTAACTGATTCATATTCAATGACATTTTCAAACTTATTATTGATCTAAGCAATATACAATTAAATATTGAAGCTCTAGAAAATCATTCAACGTCACAGTCCACAGGCTCGACAAATGCCCATGTTGTGGTGTTGTATGGTATCCATCTATAAAGCTTTGAGATAATACAACAGTACCTTTAATGTGCGTGAAACTCAGACCAGGCGAAGGCCGGTGCAATTTGCCTTTGTAGCCCCTTCAGGATGAGCTTCCTCTCCAAGTTAACCACGACAAAAGAGTCCAGGACACTCAAACATCGCTAATAGTTCAACTAACCTTGCCAACTCGCTTTGTAAAGTAAGAATTTATAAGAAATAATAGATATCCACTACCCATATCGCAATACAAATCTGCAAAGACTTCCCCTTTCTCTTTCGAAGAAAAAACATCAGTTTTCAATCACATTACCAGCTAGCGATTTCGTCACATTTGTGAAAAGTGTAGGATAGAATTGAAGAATTCCAACGCGCGTCAAATCCTGAACAGAACGAAAACGAACGTGGTTTTAGCAGTCATGACATATTTAATAGGGAAAATAAATGAAATCAATCTCTGAAACTCCGACCGCAATTTCCGAGAGGATTTATTAGCGTACACACTGCTCTCCGTCTGACTTTGTTAGTCAGATTACTCTTTGCTTCCCAAAAAAAACTATCACATATTATAATGATAAATTTTAACTATTAATTTTTTTAAATATAATTATTATATTTATATTAAAACTTATATTTATTATATTATTTTATCATATTTTTAGTAATATATAGCTAAAAATATTATTCGTTAAAGTTTATCGACTTTTATCTTTGAAAGGGAGGAATTACTATTTTTAAGATTAAAGATAATAATAATAATAATAATAATAATAATAACAATAATAATAATAATAATTTAGCATAAATTAAACAAAAAATATTTCTTATTAGAAATCAATTTCTCATCCAAACACGTAACAATCAAAATTTATTATTTTTAACCTTAAAAGTCAATATATGACAAATAAAGTGGGAGAGATAGAGTAGTAATTAAAAAAGTTTGATCGAAGAGCAAAAACAACAGAGTAGCTTGGGGGATTTAGTAGGTTGTATAACAAGTGACAAAACTAACTTGAACCCAAACAAATTAAATCCCATTCTGATTTTGACTCCCAAAATTTAAATTCAAATTCAATTCATAATTACTTAAACCTAAACTTAAAACTAACTCTAAATTAGCTAACTTGATGATGATCTACACCCAAACTTATCTAACTTAAAATCACCCGATCTAAAAGAATTTAATATGAACTTGGTCTATAATTGAATATAAATCCGATAATGACTCACATCCGCACCCACCCGAACTAAAATAACCCAACTTGAAAGAACTCAACTCGTACTCAAACCCAAAATTAATCCAAACAAAAATCAAATTGAATCCATAAAAAATAATATTTTAATTTATATAATTGGCTACATAAACATCCATAATATTCTTTGTAAAATTTTATTTAAAAGAATATAATACCCAACTCATATATCATCAAATAAAATTAAAATAGTAAAATTATGTTCTCTTTCTTTATTTCATATCATATTAGCACCAAATAGATCATATCATATTATATCCAACTCATAGTTATTATTATTATTATTATTATTATTATTATTATTATTATTATATGTGTAAACGTAAAAATTATAAGTATATTTATAATTATTATAGTTATTATTATTATAATATATATATATATATATTACTATAATAATAATAATAATTTTATATTTCTAATAATTTTTATTATTATTATGTTTAAATTATTATTATATTTTTAATCTTAATTAGCACTCATATCAATAAGCATAATTATATTTATAATGGAACTTATAACTATATGTATAATAATAACTATGATAATAATTTGTGATTAATATTACATATATTATTATAACAATTTGTTATCATAACATATATTATGATAATAAAATTTATTATAAGCATAACAATAATAACAAATCATAAAATTTAACTATTAACTTGGACTATAACCCAAATCAAACCCTTTCCAACTCGAAGTTTGTAGATTCGATTTAAACCCAACCCAAATTCGATTCGGTCTAAAGTCTGTAGACGCGAATCAAACCTTAATCCAACTAATCCCAATGGATCAAGCCTGCACCCAACCCTACATTCACTAAGCCCTATTTGATCAGACCTAACCCAAATCATTACAAACCCAAATTAAACTCGAATCGAAAATACCTAATATGACCTAACTGCACAGCAACCTTATTTTAACTTAACTCACGATGTGATAGTTTTTAAGTAGCTTAAATAGAAGAAGAAAAAAAAGATAGATGGGTAGCTAAAATAGAAACTAGTAGCACATAGTCCTAAACCTCTCTGTTTTAGTTAAAATAAATTTATTTACCATGATACATCATGAATACATTTTTATTTATTTTTTAGAGTCATCATCACCCCATAGCAACCCTCTCGTGAGTCTGTTCATTACATATGTTATTTTCCTAGGAATAATGTCCACTTACATTTGGAATACAGGGATTGATTCAAGATTAATTTTAGTAAGAAATAGTCTTCCTATAAAAGAATGGGAGTTGCATTTCCATATAGCCAAGTACACCTTTAGCTTGTAGATCAAATTATGAAATTCGATCAAGGAGGCTCTAGAGTGAGATGTTGGACAACGTGAGCATTTGCTGAGGTCATCTACATGAGCAAGACCCAATGTGTCTACAATCCTTACGTTTACAACCTACCACACATTACTTGAGAAGATAATATATGATTTGTCTCTGCTAATTGATAGCCCTGAATCTTTGCAAAAAGTTCATAGAGTGCCTCTAACTATTTGAATGTTAATATCCTTCTTCTTTTTTCTAAAGAAAAGAATGATATTATCTACAAATAAATGATGGGAAAATGCTAATTTATTTTTGGTAATAGATATAGTAACCCATTTGTTATCATCAACTAGCAAGGTGATGGATGCAGACAATATTTCCATACACATGATGAAGATTTGGCGAGATAGTGAACCACCTTACCAAATTCCACATGATGCACTAAATGACACTACCTTGTAATTGTTGATAGTAATCTAAAAAGTGGGAGTTGAGAGGAAAAACATAATGAGGTCAATCATGTTTTCTAGGAGATTCAACCATTTGAGCATTTTGTTGGCGAAGCTTTAGCTCAATCTATCAAAAGATTTTATAAGATCAATTTTATTGATCATGTATCCCTCTTTACCCATTTTTTTGTGATTGATGGTGTGGATAAGCTCTCTAGTAAACAGTATTTTGTCACTAACCCTACATTCTAAGAGGAAAACACCTTGTAGAAGGCTAATAATATTTGGTAAAATTAGCTAAAGTTTGTGTACCATGACTTTGGTGATCATTTTGTAAATTATGTTGCATAGGATAATTGGTCTGAAAAGATTGCTTTTATCAGTAGTGTTGACTTTGGGTATCAAAGTAATGATAAATTAAGAGATTTGTCAAATGTCACAGGTGATAGGGATGAATTATGTCAATCATATGGATATTAACATGAAGATTTAATGTGATTATATCATGATTTTTTTCATAATTTAGTCCACGTGTTCTTGTTTACTTCTCTTGATCATATTTTGTAGGTATTTCAAGAATATGGGATCAAAAGGAGCTAAAACGCAGTAGTTGGAACAAAACAGAAGAAAACACAAGTGCTCAAACTATGAAAAAGAATAAAGACTTAAAAAATACAAACATGATGCAATATGAATTTGGAAAAATATTGAATATGAAAGTTGTAGATATTTTTGTTACTTTCCAACGCATCAAAAATAAGCTCAATCCAAAGTGAAACATAGAAGTTATGGCTAGAATACAAAACATGCACAAAGCTGAAAAATTGAAATGGTTGTGTTGATGGGTAGTTACATCTATATAAACATATTTTTCATTCATTTTGGAGGAGAAACAGATGGAATAAAAAGACGGTGGCTTTAAGAGCACTAACGATAGATCTAGGGTTTCTTGTTTGGTATCAACAAATCCAATCTCACCTCCAATTTATCCACAATCTTCCATCTCTTGATCTCAATTTCTTGTTCCTTGTCAGACATATAGAATAGTAAATTTTCCATCTTGAATAAAGAAATTATTGTATTTTTTTTTCTTTGTATTTTATTTATTTTTTCCAATTGATACAATCCTCTATGTTTAAGATTTTGAGCTAAATGAAAGTTATGATTGGATAATTGATCTATGTTGAGGTGAAGGGAAACCCCCTGATCCGGATGCGTTGAGAATCTAAACCATTTCCAATCTAATTACTTGTCATATGTGTTGTGCTAATGATTTAATTGGAATAATAGAGAAAATTGATCACATTTCTATTATTATTTAGAGAAACCCGGCGAGATTCGAAAGATGAGTCGAAGTGGGCTCCATTAGTATGAATAGAAATCAAAGCACAAAGTTGAGAGACGTTGGTTGACTTCTACAACTATAAAAAAAAAGAATACGGTACATAATAATGTGTTGCCTATTTTTGCATTCATACTAGAGATAGATAAGTCTTAATAGACAATAGGGTGTAGTGGCTTGAGAGAGCATTACAATACATACTTAGGTTAGCATTCATGACAAAGTGTTTTGATTTGATATTTGGGGTAAATATTCTATCACATTGGGGTTGAGGGGATTGACCGGAACCTTAGCATTTTCTCTAACTGAATTTCACTTGTTCTTATATTATAGTTGGATTTAGTTTGCACATTTTATTTTTATTTAGAGTTAGAAATCATTTGCCCCTATCGTTAGTCTAGACATAGGAGATCTTTTCACTATCCCATTACTCACTTCCTAGTCTCTATGAGATTGACCTTGCATGCTACGTCAACACTGTGTACTTATGGTTAGAAGTCATCAACAGGAGACCAAGCATCCCTGACATAAAGACAACATCTTTCTCTAATAATTTTTTATATATTCTAGAAGAAGTAGGGATGGGTTACATCTGGGCATGGAGCCTTATTAGGGCATCATTGGACAGTAATTGTGAGAAAATAGCCTTATCATCTTTTAAGTAAGATGTTAGAAACTTAGAATTTGGGGGGGATTCAATTCAAGATGGGTCACCGCCTCATTGAAAAGTATTTTTAAGTGAGACACAAATGTGACCGTGATGCTCTCTAAGGAGTGATTCTATCTTATATGAAGGTTTGAAGTGAACGAATCATGTTTGAGTGTCTTCATCTAACAACGAAAGTATGAAAGATTGTTTTAAATTTTTTTTTTTTTGAAATCACCAAAGAATAGTTTGTCAAGTATAGCCTTGTTGCTCCAAAACTCTTCGTCCATAAATATGTTGAATCCAAGCTACATTCTTAAGTTCCATTCCCCATCACAATTTTATCGGGATGGAGAAATAGCCATGTATTATTGTTCTTATGAAAGACTATGCCTTAAAATTTTTATATTCTCAAAAATATTTCCTAATTCCTATTTATTTCAATTTATTGAAGACTTAAGGAGAAGATGGAGGAACTTTGTAAAGTTTTCATTTGTAGAGACCCAACGCCTTTTGACCATTTGAAGAAATCTGAAGTCGATTGATCACATGGGCTCCATTTTAGAAAGCCTAGAACCCAAACTTAATTCATCATAAAGATAAAGTAGAATCAAATAAAGGTCCAAATAAATCCAATTGGGACACTTTACTAAAGCTAGTGGAAATAGGATGGTTCAATCCTCACTAACCCAAACTATAATACCCTCAAAATCTTGTAACACTAATTACACCTTAATTAGGCTCTTAATCCATCTCAAAATCATATAATATGATTCTCCAATTCATTTATATTAAATTTTGATCCATTAGTCATTCATATCGCAATTTTGTAGAAAATCGCATTTACGCGATTTGTTGGTTTTGCTTGTTTTCGCTCGTTTTTCCTTCATCGAGCATCAAAACGAATTTGAAAACAAATATTTTTATATATTTGGGTTCCTAAATTTATTCTTAACCTTTATTTATATTTTTGTAATATTTGAAATCCATTTCCTATTTATTTCATGCAAAAGCCTATTCTTAAGGCTTTCTCTACACTTTTAATCTTAAACTAATCTAACTAACCACTCTAATCATCTAGTTGGATCCTAAATAAAGTCTAACTAAACTAAAAATCTGATATCATAGTTTTAATTTTGGTTAACTAAATTTATCACCCAAAGTACACCTTAATCATCATATAGTTATACTTAAAGCAAACCTACCCTTAGCCTTTCCTTGAAATGAGCTTTAAGAAACCTCATTTCAGCTTTTATTACACAATGGTAGATCTGGAATCATGTCATTCTGTCCCAAATCTAGTGCCAATCCCCCTCTCTCTTCACTCCTTTACATTGCATTATTTTACATTAGTTAAACACACACACACACACTTGTAAACTTTAGAACACTACTTCCTTCTTCTCCTTCCCTAATGTTGCTGCCAACTTGTGCCATTTTAACCCATTTTTAAGAAATTTTTTCTTCCATTTTTAAATTCAATAATAATCCTAATAAAACCTCATAACATTACCTCATGATACCTTAATTTCTAGTGATGGTTTGAAGCATCAAAGTTACTTATTTTCCCACCTCTACCTTGCTCCAGCCATTGTAGTTTTGTGTTGCATATTTTACCACTGTTTCCTTACTTTTATCCTCATTTACTTGATCCAAATTATCCTACATCATACCCATATATGTTGTCATAATTTTTCCTTGCTTTGGAAGTCATTTAGGTGGGGCTTTGCCCTTATTTTTGGAGCTTCCCAAAGCTAGCCGAGAACAACTCTTGTGTTGGTTTTGTCTTTCACTCCTCTTCTCTACTTTCCTTTTTATTATTTTTCCTTATCTAATATCATAAAATCCTAACTCTTCTTATATTTTGTAATAGGTGATAAAAAGGTGCTAAGTGAAGGAGAAACTTAGGACTTATTTTAGCTACAAGACTTGCTTGCTAGTAAGCTATGCTTTCTCTCTTAGCATGGAGATTTATACATATTGTTATGTGGTGTTTTCTTAGCATGTCTTATAGGTTGTATTTTTTTTGTAATATTGTGCTATTCTTATTTTGAGTATGCTAAAACTGGTGGAGCATGATGTTTTATATTTTAGTTCTAAGCATGTTATCTTTTATGGAATAAATTTATATCCTAGCATGTCATAGTATTTATTTGCAATTCTTATGCCTTAAATAGTTCACCCTTTCTATGTGATTTTTTTAGTAGAAGCATTCTAGGCCTTAATATGGAATTTATGCATTATTATATCTGGTGGATATTTCATATGTTATGTTCTAATTATGTGTTATATTGTATTATTGTGAGATTATGAATCTAAGTGTGAAAAATAAAGTTTTGAGTATAATAACACCCAAGTTTTCCTCGTTCAAGACCATGTTTGGATTTTCCTTGATTGCTTAAAATTATTATGAGGTTGTTTTAATGTGTGTCATAAGTATTTAAAGTGTTGGGACAATTTTGGTTGAATTTAGAGTTTAGGTCATATTTGGGAATTTTGACATTTCTGCCAGGGGAATTTTTATCTTTACAGTGGGTACCTATTAAAAATAAAATTACCATTGTGTTCATTAGGTCCTTTAAATAGAATTTTCTATATAAGAAGTCTTATTTTGGAGTTGTATAACTTGAGATATGATTAAAACAACTTTAGACACACTTTAGGCAAAGTAAGAGGTAAAATGGTACTTTTGGTCACCACTGTCATAAGGCCCTATTTGGTTCTGTCCAGAGGAAGTAGGGTCATGTTTGGGAAATTTTTTTAAATTTTTTTTTGTGGTGGTTTAGCCCTTAATAACTTAAGTTAGCTAATATGGAGTTAAAATACGCATAGAAAAACCCTATGGGTAAATCCATCATTTTATGTGCGAATCTGTATGGTCAGGTTCTGATTTTTGGACAGGGTGTCATTAATAGGTTAATTAATTTAATTTTAAAATTTTAGCTATTAATGAGGTCATTTGATAGGTCAAACCAAATTAATAAGTTAAAGGACGTTTAAGAGTGCTTAAAACGTTCTAAGTGTTTTATGCTTCATCCGTGTGTGGTAGGGCCTTAAGTTGACTTGACTAATGTTCAAAGTGTAATATTGGATTAATGTGGTTAATTAAATAATTAGATTAATTCTTGTTTATAGCTTTGACTAATTATACAAGATTAACCTAAGTTGTGTGCTTGATAGTCTTAAGTGGTAACCTGAATGACTTAGAACTGATATCCATATTCAACGTATCCTATCTTTTTAAATAATTGGATTAGGAACTAATCAACTTTATCTTGATCTTATCACTTGTTTAAAAGTTGTGGGTTGTTGAACCCTAGAAATAGAAGTAAATGTTATGGTATAACACAGGGTTGGAATGAATTCATCTAAGTGCTAAGTGTGACCTCTTGTTGATGAGTGTTAGCTATCTTCAAGAATAAGACATTAATTATTCAAGTGAAGGAATCACATGAGTCAAGATTGAGTTCGTTACTATGATTGATCGGTTATTTCCTTGGTTTGTTTGGAACTATGATGGCCCTAGTCTACTACTCTATATGTGTCCGTTCCACCAGCTTATAGGGGCTATGCATGCTCAAGGATTAATGGCGTATTAACGGTGCCCAGGAGTGTTATACCCTAGAAGGTCATGTTTACACCAATCTCCATTCCACCGGATGTAAATGTGGTTCCCAAGTGCATTGTGCCTTGGAAAGTCATGTTTACGCTAGTTCTATCCATCTCCTGAGTATTCAGTGTGATTAATATGATGTGTTTGATCATTAAAGTAAAGATAATAACTGGTAGTATTTAAGTATTATTATTATTATTATCTTATGTTGCATGTGATCCATCGCCCTATTGCATGTCTATTTTGTGCTTACCATGTTTTAACGTGCAAATGCTATGCTTGTAGAATAACTTAGTTTACCAATACGTTACATACTAACACCAATTGCAGCGCTATAATGATCCAAAATGTTTTGGGAGAGTAGAAGCTAGAGATGGCAATGGGTCGGGTCTGGACCGGGTCCAGCCATATCCAGACCCGGACTCGTTTATATTACCTAGATCCAGACCCGACCCAGACCCGTCGGGTCTTAAAAGTTCAGACCCAGATCCAGATCCATCGGGTCTAGCGGGTAAACGGGTCCTAAACGGGTCCTAAATGGGTCCGGTTATTTTTTAAAAAAATAATTAATAATTTATGCTAATACAAATACATTTATATTTTATATAACTTAATATGTATTTTTTTGTTAAAAAAATCATCTAAGTAAAAAATAAATATATTAAAATAGTTATATTAACTTTTCAAATGGTGTTTTAATACTTTTAGTAGAGATGTAAATGGCTCGGGTTTGGGGCGGGTATACCCATATCTGTATCGATAATAAAATCTGTATCCAAATCCGTACCCGTACCCGAATCCATATCCGCTAACATATCCATATCCGTATCCATTGGATATTCGTTAGTCGACGGATTATCCGTTTACCCGTTAATGGATATTATTCGATGGATAAATCTATCACCTGATAGATAAATCCATTTAGAGTTAAGCTAAATGATAATTCTAACTTTAATTTATACTATAATTATTTTAAAATTAAGGGTAAAAAGATAATTATATATCGGGTAAATGGGTACAAATATGGATACGGGTATGGTTACGGGTACGGGTATGGATATCCCATACCCGTATCCGTACTCGAACCCGACGGGTATTTTTTTTCCATCATCCATATCCGTTTATCCATATCCGTTGGGCAAAATCCGTCGGGTTGTGGGTATAATCCGCCCCGTTTATATCCCTAGCTTTTAGAATATAATATTATACATATTGTTTATAAAGTAAGTATACAAAAATAAAATTATAAAAAAATGAATAAGGAGTTTATATAAGATTAAAACAATAATGACAAACATAATATTAGTATGTATTTATATATGTATACATACATACATATATATATATACACACACACACACACATATGTATATTAAACGGGTCTGGCGGGTCTGGTCTGGATCTAGAACTGGACCCAGACCCAGACCCTTTAAAGTATATGTGGACCCAGACCCGATCCAGACCCGTCGGGTCCAAAAATCATGGACCCAGACCCGCTAAAAATGAGGCGGGTCTAGCGGGTCTGGGTCGGGTCCGAGACCCATTGCCATCCCTAGTAGAAGCATTTATTTGTGATGTCCCACAAGTGTGCAAGACTCTTGATAATGAGACTATTGATCCTTTTGATTATCTGCCTCCAGTTGAGTGATCTTATTCTATGAATTAAGGGTAGAGTCACCATTATCTAGTGCATGCTTTAGATCCAAATATCCTTTATGGATTCTTATATCTTGTATTTCCTTTTGTTGTATTTTAAACCTATGTATTTGGAGTATACCTCCTAATATTGTATTATCTCGTTCTATCTTTATATCTATTTAAAGTTATCATATTTCTTAAACTTGTACTTAACATGATAATGGTAAGGAGCTAGATAGTGTTAAATGCAACAATAACACCCACTTAGTTTATGTATTAGCTTCTGCAAAAGTAAAATTTTTCGGTAATAAATTATAGAAAGTTATACAAACTCTAGCCGTTGATTGTTGGATCAAGGAGCTCATTGTTCTCTTACATACCCTTATAATTTTTTTGCCTTGAGAGCCCAAGGTCGATTACGCCACAGCAATTCTTATAATCATTATAAGCATTCATATGCCTAATACTAGGCTCCAGCCCCCAATCGTTCCAGGTATCTTTGAAGAAAGCCAAAGGTCCTGAAGTTTTTTGTTCAAGGTTACATAGATATTCCCATAGCGCAAATCTATCAACAAAATTAGGAAAAACATAGATAGCAGTGAAATATCATTTAGTGTCTAAAAAAGGTACCTACACGTGCACCGTAATAGTGCAGTGTGCATCTCCTACAATGCCAATAGCAACATCAGCTTCCTTCCACAGAAGCCAAATACCACCAAAAAATCCAACAGCATCCTACTTATAGTTCTTGTCATAGCCTAGGCTTTCAATGATAGTTGAAGCTCTATCTCCTGATGCTTTTGTTTCCATAAGCACTGCAACAAAAGGTTTTATAGCATGAACGTAGTCGTTGAAGCAACTCTTTAAACGTGGGATAGTTACAACCCTACAATTCCAACACAACACTTGACAAATTATAAATTAACTCACGAGGTTAGTAATTGTAGAAGTAGAACTGCAAATATAACAAATGTGTTGGAGTTCATGGCAAGAAGTAGCATTTCTTTTGCATGGCAATTCGAAGTTGCTTTGTGTTCCCTGTGCATCGACCAGTTGAAATTTTTTTGCTGCACAATTTCCGCCATCCTTCGCCAGCGTTGGTGAGTTAGCAACTTCTTCCGTTCGAAGAATATCCCGAGGATGACCATCAAGTTTGAGTTGGGTAGTGAAGGATATTGTTTCTTCCATTGTTCTTAGTCTAAGCGTTAACTTGTTACTAGCCCAAGTCTACAACAATTTGGGCTTCAGGAATGATCTGACTCTTGACCTCTCCAATATATCGATCCCGTCTCGGTATTTCACCCACTGAAAATTACCCCAAGATTATCCTCTGGTACAGGCAGGCACACCAATAGAATTTGCAAGCAAAGAAAAGGCTTCCTGAAGAACTTTGGAAAAACAGTTCTTGTTTCTCTTCACACGAGCTTCCTCCTTCCCACCAAATCATATCATTTGCTGTAACTAACATAATAAAAAAAGACATTTAGAATAAATCCCACCGAGGCTCCCGTAGTTCAAGAAGAGAACTGCTACTGAGTAAGATGTTTGACACCAAGACTTCCGACCCAAGACTCCAATGAAGTATTCAAAGACATGGTCATAGGAAAACCACGACTCCGGATTTGTATATGAAATCTCAATAAAGTGTATATAGTAATTGATGAAACAGAAAATACACACCCAAAAATAAAGGAACGGACAAAAGATATCATGTACTTCAACAATATGAATGTAGCACATTTTCCCAACACCCCCCCCCCCAAAAAAAAGTCAAGCACTCATTACTTCAGGCAACAGATTTAAATGTAAGCATACAGATTATTTCAGAATAACAAAATGAATTCAACCTGATGTACAGCTGAACTGAAGTTGAAGCAACCATGGTGTTTCCTTTTGCCCCTTTTTCTTGTCTGGCATCGACCCGATGGGATTCGAAACCTCACCAGCAAGTCACAAATCACAACAGCTTGCGTCTGATCAACCAAGTGGACGAACCAACACAATCACCTCCATACAGGAAACAAGCTAGTGAGTAAAAATAAGATAACCATTCAGTGGAAAGCAGCAATGGAATGGGGGAATACCAGACAGCGGGTTATGCTCATCCACATCAAAAGACAGTGTCGTGTGATAAAAATAACGTGCCAAAATCATAGCGCACGTCAGTATCAATTCCATCTCTCTTATCCATGGATGCTGCAGCCATTCAGTTCAATTGAACAAAGCCTTCAGCTGACTTAACAGTCTCAGATAAAATCATCCCACACCAGACGCTACTGCCATTTCTCAAGAGTCAACACACCTAAGCCCCCCAAAAAATATATAAAATTGTCAGTCATATTAAAACATATTTCATAACATTATTTTTTTTATAATTTTTATTATAATGCATTAAAAGATATTAATGATCAAAGATTATCCTCGGTATAATTTTTATTACAATATATTGAAAGATATTACTGACAACTATTACAAACTAAGAGTAGATAAATCTCTCTGCCTCTACTGTATCTCCTTCTATAACATCCTCAGCCCCTCAGGTACAACTGTTCTTCTTTAAGCCAATTTCATGATCCACCCACTCGCTAACCAAGAGATGATGATGATGATAATATGTACGGAATACGGATCAAAGCTCCTTCTCTAACTATCATAATGGAACTTCCGTCATTGCAATTTACTAGTTTTACAACACTGGTACCTTTACACAAAATAATCAAGTATTATCAACAAGTCACATACAGAAACACAGCTCACACTTTGCCTCTTTTGCTGAAGCTACAGGCGCTAAGCATGTGAAGCCCAAAATTTACCAGTACAGCCCAATTGATTTGATGGGGCAGGAATGAAGTGACAAATCCAACATCTAATGAGACGAATAGGAAAATGTCAGAGATTGATTTAGGAAAAAAAATATATATATATATATTCCTCAGACATCCTCTTTTCTTCCCAAATTGATGGAAAATTCACCTAAGTAATTTCCTTTTTAGACTAATTTTTATTTTATTTTTTCCTTTTCCTCCTGAAACCATGAGGGGAAGAAAAAAAATCCAAGTAATATTCCTTTCCTTAGCACAGGATATTCCCAATTCCACCATTTTTATCCAAAAAGAAAATCAGGTCCACTCTGATCAATTCAGCTATCTGAACAACTTTACAGAATGCAAACCGAAGTGAAAGTCAGATAATATAGCTGAGATATGGACAGGCTGTTAGGATCCTTCATCGCATAATCAAAGCATATTCTTAAAAAATGTGAAGAGGCAGATCTAATGCACCTGAAGTGCTTAACATGGATAAAAGATAATAGTCAAGGTGGCAAGCACTCAAAAGCAACTTGGGAATCCATGCAGAAAGTACAACATTGTGCAAGACAACCCAAATAAGGAGAAGCATTAGAACCTTAATCAACATTAGAAACCAAAGTAATAAAAGGTATAAACCATATATAAACAAGGGATAGAAGCTTAGCCAGACTAGCAAGCAATATAATATCTGCAGAAATAACCGTGAAAAGCAAAAAACCTTGATCAACATTATAAATCATGCACCCTAATCCTACAGTTAACGGAACCTCTTCAGATCTATGATCTGCTAATCACAATGCGTCTTGTTGCACTCGGAACTCGCCTTTATTGAGAACCCTACTTTCAACAGCATAATGAGATGCAGCTATATACACCCTATCACATCTTAGAGCTAAAGAGAGACGCAAAATTATATACTTTTGACGTCAACAAATGTATGCACCATCTAGGAGCAGAGAGAAATTACAGGTCCCATGAGGCCTTTCATAAATATATATAAGCATCATATTGCACCCATAGATAATATATATTGACATCCAACCGCCAAAAAATACATGGAATAAAGATTAAACCCTGCCCCCAGGCAAAAGCAAATGGTAGATACTTTGCCAAATCAAGAAACAACATTACTGGATTTTCAGTAGCATTAAGATGTTACTGTGTTAAAAATAAACTCCAATCCTGGTTTCAAAAGTCCATCTCATCAAGAAACACCAACACTAGGCATTTTGAGCCCACACAGCCACAAGAAGATCACACTGTAACAAAATCTAATGACCAAAATGCTTGAACTTGGATCATTGAACACCAAAGCTAATACAAAATGACAATAAATAAGAAATTATAAAAGGAATTATCCAAAAGAGCACCGAGTATCCAGAGTAGATGTACAGGGATTATCCAAAGGAGTTTTGAGTATCCAGAGTAAATGTACCTTTCATAAATTAAATTTTCAATCAGGAGAATCACAAAAACAATTTGTCAATGATGACTTTAAATTTAACAAATACAGCAACACTTGGCAAAAAATTGACTACTTTTTGAGAGATATCAAATGACTATTGAGGGTCAGAACAATTCATGTGCATCCATCTCTCTCTCTCTCTCTCTCTCTCTCATGATTCCACAACATGATCTACAAAACATGCATCAATTTGAGGGTATCTGCATTCTGCACACTTTACAATGGTGAACAGAGTTCACAGCCATCCAGCTCCCACCAGTTAATGATATCCTAGGCATGAAAAGTTGGCTATTAAGGAATTAAACAAAGAAAAGAGAAACAAGAATGATCTTCATAGTGTTTATTTGGGCTCCTGATTCATAAAATTCTAAAATAACAAGCTTTGGCAACCCCAGAGTAAGACTAAATCCTTTTTTTTTTCTGAAAATGCTACAAAAATGAAGAGGTTTCATTCCAAGCATTATGTCAACTAACAATGTGCAGAAAAAACCATCAATACAGCTAGACAGGAGTATCCAGTATACTAAGCATTCTACCTGATAGATCCAGTTGCACTGATTCAAGTACACAACTGACGCAGTCAAAATATATCACAGTTGGTTTACCAATTAGATTGTTGCAAGCGATGTTGGGGAATACATATAAGAATTCCTCACATATGCACAGAGGTTGCTTATGAGCCCAAGTTGTGCACTAATTTTCAAAAAGCTAGACAATCTCATCCATGTCTAGAAACACAGAGGATTGCAGTAATTGGGATTTCACAGGGCGTATTCAGCCATGTTCTCACCTTCATTACCTCTGCCACATATCTAGCAGAAAGTGAAATAAGTGTCGATAACTAACTAATCATATCATAATAGATCACTCAGTAAAATAAAGAACATAAATGTTCTAGTTGCCAATCCATTCCAACAAAGATTGATCGTCATAAAACTTTCCACATCACATTTTCACGTAATCTTATCCAGAAAGCACTTCAAGAAAAGATGCCCACAAATTCCCATCACAATAAATGCATACTGCACAGGAAAAAATCCTGCCTGACACAGAATACTTTGTACATAACTAGCTCTAAATAAAATTACCACATGTGAATACAATAAAAAATCAATAAAGCCAAGAATAACAACATAGATTTTTCTATAAGTGCAGTCATAATTTTATGCAATAATAAGACAAGGATAAACGCTATAAAATTTGCACATGTCAAACCAAAACAGAAAAGGTAAAGTCTAGCTGTACCAAGATGGGCTTACATAACTGAATTGTTGCCAACTTCTATAATAGAGCAACTTCTGACATAATGTCATGTGACCATGCAAGAAACCCTTACACCAGTCGATAAACCCTCATATGAAGACTGGAGTCAACAACAAACTAGCTGCATGGAATTGAACATGCATAGTGAATAATAGAGGCAATCAAACTAACATACACAATAAAATAACAAAGCATTCATGCAAGGGCCGAGTTCGCAAACCAAAATAAAAAGGGAAGGGGGGGAATCTACAGCATCTTAGACACCACCTTCTTAGATGAAGGAGAAGCCAAAAAAATATAAGCATTAAAAGAACAAGGACTCTGATTTTAGCTTCAACCAAACAAATTGATTGAGACGCATTCCAATATATAATGAAACTGAAATTTAAGCATTAGTGTATGTCACGGTATGGCACCTACCCGTCACCTAAGAACATTTTCACTTTTATAGAAGCAAGCTTACTGGTCAAGGAACAGAATTCAGCTAGGAACATTTTGACTTTGTACATCAGCGAAAAATAGACTTTAATCTTAAACTTGAACAAAGAAACAAATTCAGCAGCACGTAGACATAGGCCACCAAAATTCAAATTACACGCTAGGAACAACCAACAGCATCTAACAACATAAAATCTACAGAATGTCAATTTCTTACAGAAGAGTATCAGATCCAGAACTCACATGCCAATGAACAGAATTTAAACTTCATATATATGTATAAGTTGGTTCTATAGTTCAACACATAATAAAAATAAAAATAAATAAACTTACCCTCAACAAAGAGTCGTTTTAAGAAGATTAAGACACGACAGCTGCATGGCTTATGATTCTTCAAATGAGTGCCACTGGTGTAATTTACATTTACAGCGGAAAGCCAAAAATACCATTGAGTAATTATCACCAAGACACACTCCCACTATTCCAAAAGAATGAAATCCATCAAAAAAAAAAGAAAAAAAAAGAGCATCGACAGATGTAAAAACAGGTGAACCCTGTAGTACACTAGATATCGAAAATGACATAAGAAAGAAGCGACATCAATAATCATTTGTCTCAAGGATAAGAAGGCCGGGCCTGACAATGTAAGTTCGAGTTGTTGTTAGGGAACGACTAGCCAAAAGAGCCAAGGTACATGATAAGCTATCTCTCTCAAAGAATCCCTCATTTGAGTTTCAACGAACTGAAGACTCTGCAACAAATATAAAACTGCATTACATGTCCCAAAATTCTCCATGTCCAATTCTTTTCTTTGGTGTGTCTTGATGGTGAGTGGGACAGGGTGGATTATGAGACATCACATGTGTAAATGCACTACCATGTCTGAGATCCTACAGCACGTCACTTAAAAGAAAAAAAAAAGAAAAAGAAAAAAAAGGCATGGCACAGGAACAGACTAGATCTTAAAGATCAAATCAGTATCTTGGTACAGAAGACAAAATGCTCATGAAAAGCTGAACTCCCACCTTTTGTATCTGCATTTGCACCAACTATATTATTTACAAAATCCTCAAGACAGCAGCAAGAAAATAGAGTCCATTTTGAAGCAGTAACCGAGCATAAATAAGTGCATAGCTCTAACTAAGCTTCTCAAAAGCCTAAGCAGTCGATTCATCACAAGGGAAAAAAATAGTTAATTCAAACAAGAAACGAAAAGATTGCAAGCTTAGTAAGACGAATGAAAGAACTCCTTCATTTTGGTAGCCTAAAGGCATAATGTTTGAACATTTGTTCAAAAAAAGATTACAAAATGCTCTAAAGGACAGGAACTCCCGAAAACATAAAAGTTTCAAACCATCTAAAACACCAAAAGTATTTCAGATGTACCTATCACTGCATGAAAGGCGAGAATATACAAGATGAACATTCAATCCCAGGAGATTCTCTAAATCCAAAAGTGAAATAACAAAGAAAGAGCTACTTATGCACCACTGTACCAGCATCTATCAAAAAGGAAGGTTTGGCTTGCTTTGACCCGAATGAAATGTTCTGTTAGGACAGAAGATGCTACCGTATTTGGAAATTCTTTTCTTCCTGTATTTTTCGTATATTAATTTGTGGCCCGGTACTTTGCTATTTCCCCGTCCGTAACATCAGCAATCTCAGGACGGTCAACACCAGTCTCTAAATCCATGACCTGGGCCTCATTTCTATCTCTCTTAGTGACTACATCCCAGAAGAAATCACACAGAACAGTCTCATAGGAAGGCATTTTGGCATACCCAGGAAAGTAATTGATGTCTATGACAAGGTACCTATTCCCCAATCTAGAGTCCCTGATAACGTCAAAGTTGAAAAGATTCAATTTCAGTGCCTCCCTCAGACCTCTAGCAATCTCATCAAGGAGCTTCTGCGGCGGCATTTCACAATCATCCAACTGCATCAATTTATAGTACTTCTCATCAGTCCTCTCATTGGAAGCCAAATTAGAGACCTGTGAAAAATTCACCAGACCACACAATGTCCCTGATCTGTCCTCAGTAACGTCAGGCAATGACTTTCTCTTAACACATTTCACAAACTCACCAACCACATAGACCTTAAAGATGACCCCTCCATGGTTAATAAATTCTTGCAAGACAACTGGCGGCTTCAAGTTATTCAAACAGCATTGGTCATAGACTAACGACATTTTGTGCGACTTAGCACTCCCATCGGCCACCAGCGGCTTCGCAATAACCGGAAACTTGAGACCTTCCCAAGCACGATGATCAAGAAGAGTCTCGACGTCATAAATGACAATCTGTTTCGGAATACCAAATGTTTCGCCGTCATCGGGCTGCGCGACATTTAAATCGGACACGACCTGAAGCATGGAAATTCTATTGTGAAGCCTCTCAATGGACTCAGGAGCATCAAGAATCAC
This sequence comes from Tamarix austromongolica, assembly GCA_039764185.1. NCBI lineage: Eukaryota > Viridiplantae > Streptophyta > Magnoliopsida > Caryophyllales > Tamaricaceae > Tamarix > Tamarix austromongolica. Next base: position 18,189,288 of record CM077809.1, on the reverse strand, counting down.
GACATTGGGGTACTTAGCCTTGTAGTCCAACAACTGACGCCTCCAATCGTCGCCGTAACACTTGTGGAGGACGCAATCGAAAGGACCTTGGTCGATCAAGGGCTTGTCGGTGTCGATTTTGATCAAATCAAGACATTTCTCTTTAGCAAGATTGACAAGAGAAGGTTGAATAAAGCTTTGTTGTTTTTTCGGTGCGAGCGCGTAACCGATCCAGAATCGGCGTCTACGTTCCTCCATTTATATATTCGTTTCGTGATACTGAACTCAAAAGTATGAATTCTAAGACAACACTCATAACAATGCCAAAGAAAACCCTAAAATCTTGCAAGAAAGTTAAGGGTTTTAGCTCTTGGATAACAAAAATATTGCGCAGTTGAACTTCAGAAAATGGAAGAGGAACAGAAAGACGGAGAGAGATAGAAACAGAGTTTGAGCAGTGTAACTGTGGAGAAGATAGAGGGAAGATACGTAACGCTGAACGAACGGCGATGGTGGGGAAATGGAGAAGGCCGCGGATATAAATAGCTTCGACTAGGGTTAACACTTAAAAAAAATTGGCAAAGCTTGAACCACCCTTGGCTCACGTTATTAGTTACTTAAACTTTCCTTTCTTCACTTTTATCTTTTTTGACGGTACAGTTGTGGAGGGAAGCCCTAGAAACTGAGTGAGGAGGGGTCTGGTGTACGGGGTGGATTTAAACCCAAAGTCTTCCACATAATACAATCAAGGCTTGACCAATTAAACAACGAAAAATCTTCAATTTATTACTTAAATCATTGTTGGCTTTTCAACATCATGATGGAATGTTTACCACATGAACTCATGTTTCCGATGCATTAGCTACTTGCTAGGTGGATGGTTATACATTTTTTATTTTAGATTGGTACAATCAACTTATATCATGTTTTCAGCATCATTGTAAAGGGGTAAGGTTAGGACAAATGAACATAAGTAGATGATAATAATAAAGAAAAATAAGAAAGCGTGCGACTTTGTTAACATGGCGTAATATCACATTTCCAAATTTAAATAATATTGAGATGAATAGTTATACTGTTATCCTAGTACAATTAAAGTATTTGTTAGAACATCTCCAATGATAAATGTAAATTTTCATACTTAATTACAATATCTAATAATTTTTTTTCTCATCTCTCCTATTTTTATCAAACTACCTCAAATTTAATTCAATATTTTACATTCACCAACCTCAAATTTACAACACACAATTACTTTTATCAATCACATCATCAATCATTTACACTTTACATTATTTAACTTTTAATTTATATTAATCTATACATAATAATTAATGATTAATGAAAATATATAAAATTAATATATGATTTCAATTATTTTCAAAATAACCTATCATAGTTTATTTTAGTTTTTCTACTACAACATAAATAATTAATAAAAAATATTACAACAAAAATATAAGTACAATAACATTACAAAATATAAAAATACAAATACAATAATATTATGAAAATATAAAAACATAAATACAAATACAATAACATTACAAAAATATAAAAATGAAAATACATATACAATAACATTACAAAAATATAGATTAATATAATGTATGTAAATATTAGAACATAGAGAATCAATGCAAACACAAACTGTTTATCGTACTCAAGTTGTCATATTTCTTCCACCAAGTCAGATTTAAGTTGGTGGACTAAATCACAGTCAGTAACTTGACTAACTCTTTGAATGTATGAATTTATACCCGCTATCAAATCATGATTAATCGTAGGAGGTGGTATATTATTATCATTATAGTCAAAAATATCTTAAGAAAAATTACCTAAATATGTTTCTCTTTCATCATCAATAATCATATTATGTAATATAATGCATGCACACATTATCTGCTTCATTGTCTCCATGTCTCAAATGTATGAGGGGTTGTAAAAAATTGCAAAGCATTCTTATAACACTCCAAATGCACATTCAACATCTTTTCTAGTAGATTCTTAACGCTCTACAAATAACTTTTTCTTTGGTCCTTGAGAAAGTTGTATGGTTTTGATGAATATTGGTCAGTCTAGATATATATCATCTGCTAGATAATCTTCAAGATAATATTTTGCGTTATTTACCATATAATGAGATTATGGTGTTTATCCTTCATAAATGTCACTGAATAGCGGTGAGCGAGAGTAAACATTAAGATCATTATTAGATTCAGAACATCCAAAAAATGCATGTCATATCCAAAGATCTTTAGATGTGATAGCCTCTAGCATGATTGTCAGAACACCATGGTTACCACGACAAAACTGACCTTTCCATGCAAAGGGATAATTTTTTCACTCCTGAATACTAGGAAAGCCATGTCTTTTACCCATTTCAAGTAGATGTTGAACATCATTAGCATTAGTTCTTCTTAAATATTGGGAAGTAAATAATTCATTCACAACCCGAATGAAATACCTTAGGCATTCAAGATTTGTTGATTCTCCAATATGCACATGTTTGTCTACACAATCGGTTGTCATTCCATATGCTAGCATGTGTATCACTACAGTACATTTTTGTAATGAAAGTCCATTTCTACCGATTGCATCACGCCTCATTTGAAAATATGGACAATAATTAGTAACAAATTCAACAACCCTAAGGAATAAGGATCTTCTCATTCTAAATATATGATGAAATTAATTTTAGTTGTATGTTAGATTATCGGAGAAATAATCATTATATAATATTTGATGGCCTTCTTCACGATCTCGATCAATGAAGACTCATTATTTTTTTTCTATTTCGGTTGATCCTCTCAATTTCTATAATAGCATCTTCAATAGTTATATCCATTGCTTTAGCAAGTAATATATCATCAAAAGTTGTAGAGTCATCAAAAGATGTATCAGATAACATTATTAGTTGACTTGAGAAGTATCAATTTTTATTTGAAGGAGATGTGAGAAGAGTGATTATAAATTTTTCTTTTGTGTGTGTGTGTGTGTATGTAAAGGCATCACATGGTATATTGATTCATGGGCTTTAGTCAATTTACATATATTGAGGTGACAATATAATGACTGATATATGTAAGGAAATCTAACTGTACATTATCATATGGGCTTAAGTCAATTTATGTATATTGAGGTAATAATACAATAACTAATATGTGTAAAGATATCAAATGGTATGTTATCACATGGGATTTAGCAGTTTGATCGTATGTTGAGATGATAATACAATAATTGATATGTGTAAGAGAATCCAACAATACATTATCACATGGATTTTGGGTAATGTTTTCCTTATAAATTCAGAACTTCAACCAATCTCGAATCATTCATTCTTTATTTATATCAAACAAAAAAGTCTCCAATGTCTTCATCTTCAATTTCTTCAAATGTCATTCTGTCTAATATGAAACAATTCATACATTATCCTTGTTTTGATGGGGTTGTCAAGCTAAGAATTTCGTGTAGTGAAAGTAACCCTGGTCGTTTCTACTAGAAGTATTGGATGTGCAATTATTTAGTACGGGTTCCACTGACACCTTTAATATCGTCTCCAAACCTCATAGTCCAACCCCAATTTCTCAATACCGGCGAAGATATCTTACAATTGTTGAGAGTTTGCAGGATGATATATTTAAACTCAAACAAGAAGTGAAGGAATTAAAGAAAATCATAGCGTGGGGAATTAGGATGGGTATCATTGTATTTTTTTTAATTATAATCATTTTTAAAAAAATATAATCAGTGCTATGATTTGTTGTTTTAAAAATTAGAGTCACTTTAATATAAAAAATCAACTCTATCAAACAAAAATTAAACATTTATAGATAAGGATAAATATTACAATAACTAATACTTTCTAATAATACATAAATTATAATAAAATAACACAATAGAAGTATGAAAACATAAAGTACACATCTATGAAATGATACACTAAAATAGTAGAATTAAGGATTCTCCATCATTCTTCTCATAGCCATTGCATATAAGATCTGATGATCTATTTTCTCTTCGTTGATCATATTTGACGTGTCACGACAAATTATAACCATGTCTAATTCTTTTTTCCTTCAATCGCCTTCTCTCAACCATATCACTCTACCCATATACTGCCATTTTCTCTTATATCGCATTTTGCTGTCTAGCAATTTTCAGCAATATTTGAACCTTTGTCATGGTTACTTTCTTTTACCTTTCCCCTCAATTTTCGCTTTGCTATTGTTTTCCCCATAGGTTGTTCCAATAAAAATTCAATCTCCAAAGTATCAAGGATAGATGAATCATTATATGCACCTAAATTTGAAACATTTGTTCACTTTGATGTAGAAGCTTTCCCACTACCCTAATTCATTACCATCCATTTTGGATGGTTCTTTACAAGTTTTCATACATGTTCACTACTGAAATGAACTATTATATCTTGTTCTATATTCTTTATACGCATTCCTAATTACATTTATCTCACTAACATCACTTTGATTATGTTGGCAAATATGACCATAATAACCAATAAATTTATTAACATTTTTATTAATGTAAGAAAATCAATTCATCTTTGTCTTCATATTTCTCTCTAGTTCTCCGCCACAATATTCTTCAAAGCATGCCATAATTTTTTTTTCAAAAATCCTTACATTTTTGTTTGTTCCCTTGAATCGAATCATCTGAAAAATGTATTCATTCACTAAAGAGGATTTATTCTTCTTTATCTGTCCATTTACCATAAGCACGACTTCCAAGCTCGTTGGGAGATTCAACCTGAGTGTCATCTTCAAACTAATTTTTGGTGGAATTTTTGAAAATTCGGATTCGCCAATAGATGCAACTAGCGGATGATTAAAATCATGTCGTGGAGAATTTTGAATATTTGAAAAACTCTGATAAAATAGAACAATGGTATATGGAGGTTGAAATAATTGGAAATTGGCCTCATTTTGATAATATTGCATACTTGAAATTTTGAAATTTTATGGATTTTGAAAATTTTGGACATTTGGAGAATTTATATTCAGAGAATTTTTTTAAATTTTGGATATTTTGGTTTGGAAGTTATGTTGAATTTGAATCAGTTGGATTATTCAAAAGATTCAAAAAATTGAATTTAGTAGGATCCATTGTTGTAAATTATAAATATTGAAGAGAGATGAATATAATAAATATAACTAGAGAAATGAATAATATAAATGTATATAAAGAAATGAATATGAGAAATGGAGGTAGAAAAGATGATATAAATATTATTGGACAAAAAAATGATGTATTTATAAGAAAAAAAAAATACCGTTAATAATAACGGTTATATTTAAGAAGAAATTATGCTCTAACGGTTAAAAAAATATGTTAAAAAATTACCAAAAAGTATTAAAAACGGGGTTAAACGGTCCACATGCAGAGGCAAAAGCTATTGTGGTTAGGCGTGTGTGGCTTAGGCCCGCATCAACTTTTGCCTACGTGCACGGACCAAGATTCCTCTTTTTGCACACTTTGGGACCCCAAAAGTTTTAAGGGTATCCCAAATTTGAGTCTAAATTTTTTTCTCCACAACCCAAACCCAAATTTGAGGTCTTCAAATTTGTGATTGGGACTGATTTTTGTCTCCCACTGTAGATACTCTTAGGGTTTCATGTCATCAATTTCACAAATGGATCATATGCATCAAACTTCAATTTAGTTTTAAAAGCCAAAACAGCCATGGGGTAACATGGCTATGTGAGTATAATGAAAAAGGATAATAATGTGAGCATAAGTGACTTTTTAGCATGATGAAATACTTTAGAACATAACTTACATTTTCTATCACATATGTTAAGGTGAATTGTTATGGGTTTTTTTTGTGTACTAATACATGGATAACATGACTAACATGCAAAAAAAAGGGGTAAGAAGGATGGCTCATTAACATGACGGCATACCCTATATCTGAAGTTATATTTTTATAAGTGTTTGTTCATATAGATAGTTGTACTTTTGTGCTCATATCATCGACATCTATGCTTTCGAGCTAGCTCCACGTTATAAAGTATTAGTTAAGATAGTTTTGATAAGTGTAGGTGATGTTTTTAATAAGATGGAATATCCTAAATATGATACCATATTACTAAATGGATGGACAATTATACCTTCTTCTTTTTTTCAAAAGATCAACAACTGTAATTTGGAACTTATTGTAAACTTTAAGTAACATGCTCTCGAATAAACTCTAATTTAAAGAGCATCTTCTTGATTGTCTGACCTCAAATCATTATGACTCCACCGTAGCCTCAGATCATCGTGGTTGCATCGAGATAGTCACACTAATCATATTATATAATTTACAAAGATAAAAAATGGTATTTAGAGTGTGATGCTATAAACTATAACATAGTAATTGACTTTATAACAAAATTTGAATTGAAGGTAAAATATCAAAAAAAGGTTTAGAGGAGTCAAATGACTATTTTAGTTGTATAAACTCGGATCCCTATGTTGGTACAACACAATCAAATTGTTACATGTTATGTAACTTGTGTGGATGGGTTCAACTTCTTATCACATTATCCTAGCTCAATTACTTTACCCCACCCTCACTCCTTTTTTCTCTTGCTTTCTGACTAATTTAACCCGTTATACCTATTCTCTTATATGTTGTATAAAATCTTTGAAATCAAATGAAATGTGTCAACTATTTCTACTGTAATAGTAATTTTACATCACATATACAATATGTGTGCAACTTCAATCAACTTTACAAAGCAATTTTTAGTGATGGTGACTTGAGAATAGTCAAAAATTAATATATAATATCATAAACTAAATAATCCATCGGAATTATCACTATTTTGAATATAATTTTTGTATTAATGAATGATCAAACACCATGTTAAAATATACTTTTCATTGTTATTTATTATGTTATATTCATAAAAACCCAACATTAACTTGTGTTAAGTATAAAGACCTCTCTCGTATGTAGAATAAGATTTCTATATATGTGTATGTTAAATATTTGACTAAATAAAAAAAATGATATATCAACACCATTTAGATAATTAATACAAATAAAAAATTTATTTATTTAACAAAAGTTTATATCCTATTATCTATGACCATTAATGGAATAGAAAACTATAATTCGTAAAAAGAAAAAGCATCTAGACATTTACATGAAATAACATTAACATCATTTGTGAGACAAGAAGAACTTTTAGGTTACCTAACAAATGTCCAAGCGTGTAACTTTTTAGCCAAGTTGGCGAGATCTTCATAAAATGTATGTTAGTTGATGACAAAATATCTAAGAAAACAATTGATTTATTAAATAGGGCAACACATATTAGATAACCTATTCTCAAGTCACAATTAACCAACAATATAAGGCATTAAACTCTAAATCTTATTTTTATAACTTATCATATTACATTAGAATAACACCAATCAAATTATATCATACCAACAACGATAACATCATTTTAGATTGACATAATGATTTATAATAATAATCATCATAATTTTAATTTAATAATATAAAAAAATTAGAAGATAATTAATAGTGATAGTAATAATATATCATTAATCATTAATTTAATATTATCAAACATAATAATAATATTACAAATATCAAAGTATATAAATAATTATTAATAATGATACATAGAATCAATAGTTATTATAATTATAAATATAACTTTTATAACTATAATTATTAATATTATGATAAATATTCATATAATAATAACAATTATTATTATTATTATTATTATTATTATATCTCATATAATTATTAATATAATTATTTATAAAACTATAATTATTAATATAGTAATGATTGTGAAAATAATTATTATTATCAATATAATTATTATGCTAATTATTAGTATGAATATTATAATTAATATCATAATTGTTGTAATTAATTATTAAGATTTTCATTAATATAATGATTATAAAATTAATTATTCGTGTTATTTTTATTACTCATAGTATTATCATTAGTAATATAATTGTAAATATCAATATAGTTACTAATCTATATATATATATATATATATATATATATATATATATATATAACTATTATTATAATAATATAATAGTTACTATTGATATACTTAAGAATAATGTAATTATTAATAAATTATCTATAATAATAATAATATGTTGTTGTTATTATTATATATTAATATAATAACTAATATTATCTCCAATATATATAGAATTAACTCAAATCAATTTAGGTTGGGGGATCCTTTAGCAATTTGTTGAGATGATGCCTCCTTTTCTCGGGGAATACCAGGAATCTAGAATCGATTTTCTTTACTTAGACAATCATTTTTATTATGGCTTTTACTTCACTTCATTTTTATTTGACCGTGATGGTGACGGGCTGATTTCAATTCAAGCATTAATTAGCAAACTTATCGAAGTCTCTAAATTCATTTCGTAAAAAGGAAGTTACTGAAATGGATATTTGAGCAATTGGATACATCTATAGCTATATAACTATATACTCCATATGTATTTTTTTTTAAATTATTTTATTATTCTATATACTTATTAAAAAAGTAATAAAAATAATTTTAAAATTATATTAATATTATTCATTGAAAAATAACAGATTATTTAATGAATATATAATTAAATAAATAAGGATAAAAATAAAAAAATAAACTTTTGTTTTTCTAAAATGACTTTTTTTGTATAAAAAATTAATGATAGAATAACTTCCTTTTCGATTCTAATGGAGTATATTATATAGTCATAATCAAATTCCCCTCATAATAAACTTCTTAAATTCCCTTACATTATAATCCACACAACAGAACATATAAATGAATATATTGATTAAAAGAAAACCTTTTAGTGTTAAATTCAGCATTTATAAACACATTAACCTGTACATGATTGTGTATAGTCTGCATGGGAAGAGAGGAAGATCCATTTGTACACATTTATTAGATTTACAAAATTGATAAGAAATTAATATACATTAATTAATTTTTCTACATTATTATCAAAATATCCTATTGTAATCACTAGTTAAAACACATTAAAAAAATAAGTGTCCATTGCATTTGTACGGGAGCAACACTTAACCATCCTCCCCATAATAACTATGTCCTATTCTAGCACATACACTTAAACTGAAATTGATGATCAGTTTATTGAACACATTAATTATAAACACATTGATTATAACACATGGACAATAAAATAATACATGTATTAGATTTAAAAAAACTAGTTACATTTCCCTGTGCAATGCACGAGCGGTGTATTAATTATTTATATATTATTATATAAGAGATGAATAGTTTAACAATCTAATTAATATGCAGGAGATGAATAGTTGGTTGTATATGTTTAAGTAATTAATTAATAAAATACTTAATTAATACTTGATTAATATGTATTGTTCGACATATGTGCAGCAGATGAATAGTTATATGCATTTATTACATGTAGGATATGAATAGTTATGCTGTATTAATGATAAAAAATAATTAGTTATATGAATTTGTTTTTCGCATGAGATAAATAGTTGCATTCATATATTTATTAGTTTGTCAACTCAATTAGTATACAGGAGATGAATAGTTGGCTGCATATGTTTAATTAATTAATTAAGAAAATACTTGATTAACACGTGTTATTCAACATATGTGCAACAAATGAATAGTTACATTCTTATATTCAGTAGTTTTACAACTCAATTAATATGCAGGAGATGAATAGTTTGCTGCATATTTTTAGATAACTAATTAAGAAAATTCTTGATTAATATGTGTTGCTCGACATATGTGTAATAAATGAATATCTCAATTAATACGCAGGAGATGAATATCATTTTGTTGTTATGCAGTGTAGGAGATGAATAGTTTGACAAATCAATTAATACGTAGGAGTATTTCATCATTTATTTGACCTTATTATTTAGTAATAATATATGACAGTGATAATATATGATTAATAATAATATGTATAGCTTAGGTGGAAAAATTTATCTGCCAAACAACTCTATTTTTATATAATAACTAATGTTATTGTTCTGTTATTAGTTTTTTTTTAATAATAGTTATATTATTAATCATAATAATATTCATAATAGTAATAATTAATTATATTAATATTCATTATTATCATAATAATAATTATCATTATTATATTATAAATTATGATAATAGTAATTATCAAAATTATATGAATAATTATATCAGTATTAGTTATATTAATAGTTATAATCATTATAGTTATATTAATAACAATAGTCATATTATTAATAATAAATAATAAAATTATTATTATTATTATTATTATTATCATCATCATTATATTTGATTGATGTTGATCTAACCTTAAACAAAAAGAAAAAAATAATACTTCGTTAAAATTAGTTATATATATTTGCTAGTTACATTGTATTAATGGCAGTAGATGCATATGTGCTGGTCGATTGGTTTATGTACTTTATTTGATGTATTAATTATTTATCAATTATTTATATATTAATATGTAGGATATGAATAGTTTAACAATTCAATTAATACACAGGAAATTAATAGTTGACCACATATGTTTAGGTAATTAATTAGAAAAATATTTGATTAGAAAATATTTGATTAGTACTTTATTAAAATTAGTTGTTCGGTATATGTACAACAAATAAATAGTTATATGCATTTGCTGCATATAGGAGATAAATAGTCGTATTGTATTAATGGATATATGCATGTGAAGCAATTGAATATGCACTTTGGTGTATTAATTATTTATATATTAATATGCAAGAGATGAATAGTCCGACAATTCAATTAATACACAGGAAATCAATTGTTTGACATATGTACATCAAATAAATAGTTATATACATTTAATGCATATAGGAAATGAATAGTCGTATTATATTAATAAATAATTATATTAATTATTCCATCTTATTAATTAGCAATAACAATAATTAGCAATAATATATGGCAGCAGTAATTAATGATTAGTAATAATAGATATAGTTTAGGCGGAAATTTTTTTTTGTATATTGTCTGCTAGACAAATCCATTTATATATATATATATATATATATAGATTAATAATTAATATAATATAATACAATCTCTCACATATGCTTTCACAAATATTAGCAATTGTACGGACAATTAATATCCAGCGATATCATCTCCATAAGGAGATAAAAAGATCAATCAGTTAAAAATAATATACAATTAAATATTTAAATAATTAATAACATTGATTAGTTTTTGTTGGAGAGAATGAACATACGTCTCTTTATATTACCGTGTCTATTTATATGTTATCCCATTGAGTTTTTGCTTGCAACTTCAACTTGATTATATCATAAAACTTGACATTGTATCTTTTATACTGTAAAAATGACACTTCATTTCAAGCTTTTAGGGAATGCACTCGATTGGATTATGAATAGGCTGTGAAAGCAAGAGTTGTCCGAAAAATATACCACCCTAAGATTTTCAGATCCTAATGCAATTTTCAGCCTTGAATGTTTCGTACACGATAAAGAGGTGAGTGGTTATTATTACATTTTGTTTTTGATTAATACATTGGTCTTTTTTGCTCCAAGTGATATTATCAAATTGATGCCATTAATTTTTAATAGTCTTTCGATGTGATCGTATCTATTTCCATGTCCAAGACCAAAGGTTCATTAAGAAGTTTAATGACACACTAAATGAGGAAGGGTATATGTCATCGACAATTTTTTAGTTGAGCATGCGTGATAAGGAAAAGTGCAAACCGCGTTTAATCCTCTAAGAATAAAATTTATTAAGATGACAATTATTACTAAAGTCATAGACATTGATTTTCCTAAGGATATTTTCTAGTTTAAGAATATTTTTGATTTGATAAGTGGTCATTATATCCTTGACAATGTCGCTATTGGTAATTTTGGGTAATATATGCATATTATTATTATGTAATTGTGTGGGAAATATCTAATGATTATTATTTATTTATTTGGGCAATATTTGCAAAAAAATATATTATTTAATTAGTCATTCGCATTGTTGTTGTAGATGTCATAGGGAGAGTTATGGGGATAAATTCTCTAGGATACAAAGACATAAATGGGATAGGATTAACTAAGATAATGGACATTGTTTTGGCAGATCTATAGTAAACTACCTTCTCACTTTTCCATATGCATTTTACAATGAAAGCAAAACAATATAATAGTATTTTGATGTTGATCTTTCTCTATCCAGGAACAACGAATTATTGTGCACTTTGTGGGTTGATTAAGTGGATCAGTTGATGTGTTATCTAGATAAAGAGAGGTCAAAATCTGACGGGTACACAAAAACTGTTATTATTATAGTGTAGTTTAGTGTTGCTAGAGAATTCTTTCGTATGTTTGAATCTATAATTTTTTGTCAATTCTATATTAGGAAAATATATTTTTGCATCTTATAGTTCCCTATACATTATTTAATAATATTTCTATAGGCAAGATATGTTGCAACACAATATTCAACAACACAAAACTTGTCGTCTATGCAGATATTCAGGAAATTAATGCTTTTTGTGAGCATTACTTGAAAAAATTTAGTTTGGTTATAGTCTCCCTAAGTCCCCTTCCCTGTAGAAAACATCTAAGTTTTCCCCATTTTTATTTTGTGATAGTGTGGTGATTGATTCAGAGTCACATAGCAAATCCATTAACCAGATTTCAACCTCAACTTATTATACTGTTTCCAATGAATTGCGAAGAGGTAGTTATCAATTTAAGACTTTGAAAGAACTTATCGAGAATGAGGTGAGTTACAATATATAAAAGGGTAAAGTTCATCTTATATTTTGTGTCAAATATATGTTATGCTATACTGTTACTAACGATGATTTACTAATGTTTTCACATCTATATGGCTCGATATGTTTTGGGTTATTGGTGTCATCAAGGTCATTGAAACTATTGGAAACTTTACTTATCAAGCATGAAGAAATTATCTAAAAAAATGACCGTAATCTTGTTAAAAAAATGAATGATGAGCAACTTCATATTTATGAAACCATTATGTCGGTAGTGCGCTCAGACTTTGGTGGTGTATTATTTTTTTATGGTTATGGTGGAACTGGTAAGACATTTATTTGGAAGACTCTATTTGTAGCACTAAAATCAAAAGGGGAGATTATCCTTAACATTGCGTTAAGGGGTATAACACCCTTACTTCTACCTAGTGGCAAGACAACTCATTCACGATTCTGCATCCCACTCTAACCAAACGAGGATTCAATGTGTAATATCAAACAAGGTACTCCTCTTGTCAATTTGATTGTTAATTGTAAATTGATCATATAGGATAAAGCACCCATGCTTCATAAACATTGTTTTGAAGCTTTTGATCGAGCTATAAGGGATATATTGAGAATTTTCACTCCAAACAACTTAGATAAGCCATTTGATGGTAAAGTTTTTTTTAGTGGCGACTTTCACCAAATATTACCTGTTATACTAGGGCAACGGGCACGATATTTTTCAAGAAACAATAAATTCACCTTATATTTGGAGAGATTGTAAAATGTTGCAATTAACTAAGAATATGAGACTACAACATGTTACATCACCTGAAGAAGTATGTAAGCTAAATGATTTTGCATAATGGATTACTAGTATAGGCGATGGAAAACTTGGTGCTACAAATGATGGTCATGCCACAATAGACATCCCTAATGAGCTTTTACTTACAACAAATGGTGATCCAATAGAAACAATTGTTGAGAAGATATTTCCTTCATTTAACAGTAACTATCTTAACCCTTCTTACTTACATGGAAGGTTTATCCTAGCTTCTACACTTGATGTTGTACATGATTATATGCTCTCCATGAATAACTCTGAAGAACACTTATATCTAAGCTCTAATACTCCATGTAGAGCTAAATGTACCAATGATTTGCTCCCCAATGTTCACACACCTGAATTTTTAAATGCAATTCAATGCTCTAGCTTACCCAACCATGTTCTTAAATTGGAAATTGGCACACCTGTAATGTTACTAAGCAATATAAATTACTCACTTGGATTGTGCAATGGGACAATGTTGGTTCTAACCAGACTTGGTCGTTATGTTCTACAAAGTATGGCAACCAATTTGGCAGTGAAGTTTTGGTTAGAAGAATGCCAATCACACCATCTGATTCTAGATTTTCTTTCAAGTTCAACAGACGTCAATTCCCCATCATTATATCATATGCAATGACCATTAACAATAGTCAAGGTCAATCATTATCAAATGTTGGTCTTTTTTTCAAAAAGTCTGTTTTCACTCATAGTCAATTATATGTTGTCATGCCTCGAATTACAAATCCAAGGGGCTTAAAAATATTGATTTGTGGAGAAGATAGAACAAATAGTAGCTCGACTAAAAACGTTGTTTACAAGAAAGTGTTCCAAAATATATAATCCCATCACCTTTTCGATCATCCCTATTTTCATGTGTATTTATTATGTGTATTCAAATATTTACAATTTGCAATAGTTACGCCTACTTAACTTAGAATTTGCGTTCCTTAGAAAGTTTTATGTCAAATTCTTTCACATATGCCTTGAACATATTCATATTCTTCTTTATTCCTTTCTTCTACTTGCTTATTGTCACTATCTTTGCAATTACATGCATCACACGAGTGAGTTACTAGTTATATATTAATAGGAAGGACAATCGTTTTACTTTTCAAGTATTAAAAAAAAGTCGTATCAATAATTTGTAAATATTTTTAGAAATTAATAAATATAATTTTAAAATTTTACTTACAACTTTAAATAGAATATAGAAAAGCATTTAATGTATAAATAATAAAAGAAAAAATATTAAGGTAAAAGTAGGAAGTGGTATTCTATACAATACAACTTATTGCATGGTCTATCACCATGCAACAAGTGTGATAATACTTTTTTTTTTAAGAAATTGTCTAATTAATTTATTTTAATTTTTTTATTAAAAAAATATCATAATCTTTTTGATATATTACTCTATAAATAAAAACATATATTAATATTTTTTGATAAAAAAATTGGTAAAAATAATAGTACATTAGTGGTAAAATATTATTCTTAAGTAAAATAATGGTGACAAATTATCTCATTAGTAAAATATCAGTACATTAGTAGTGAAATGTCAATCTTAAATAGAAGAATAAAAATATCAACTTGCTGGTGAAAAATACACATTAGTGATGAAAAATCAATATAATAGTAGTAAAAAATCAATTTTAAGTAGAATAATAATCGTGCAAGATCAATTCACTAGTGAAAATCAATACATCAGTGGTAAAAAATTGATACACTAATGATAGAATATCAATATGCTAGTGGGAAAATATCAATACATTAATGATGAAATATCAATTCATTAGTGAAAAATCAATACACTAATGGTGAAATATTGGTTTTAAGTAAAAGAATATGGAAATATCAATTCCCTAGTAAAAAATTAGTATATTAGTAGTGAAGACCAGGTTAAGTAGAATAATGGTAAAAAAATAATTTGTTGGCAAAAAATTAGTATATTAGTGGTAAAATATCAATAACTTAGTCCTAAAAGATAATGTCAGCCGAATATAAATATCTACAACTGCAAGTATACCGGTCGCAAGTTATATAGGAAACAATGAACATTGAATTATCATCTTAGACAGACTAATTAATAATTCAAAAACTCTAATAAATTAAATAAAGCCTAGACTATCGAAATGAAATAAAAAATAATTATTATTCTAAATTAATAATTTCAAATAAAAATATCTAAGCTAAAATAAATAAAATCTAATGAATATTAAGGAATCTGGATACATTTTTGACCAACGATAAAATTTAAGTAACAAATTACTTGACTTTGTCAATTATCCAATATGTGCCAACGAAAATATATAACTAACACACCCTCTCGTGTTATACAATCATATCATCAATTATCACTCTCGCTATCTATAGTAAAAAGATTTAAATAAAAAATGATGATATAGATTGAGTTAATTAATTAGCATCTCCTATTATTTCATAAATTATGTAATTGTTTTCATAACTCATATAATTTTTATTTATACTATTCAACTTAAAGTGGATAATTGATTCTCATTATCAACTCGACTTATTAGACATCAATAAGTCCGTTAATTAGACACAATCATGAACAATAGCATAAAATGTATAAGGTAATTTATAAATTAAACAATTAATTAGTTAAATAAAATAATATAAAGAATAAAATTGTCTCTATCGCCACTAAAATAAAATTACAACATACTATTAATTAAAATGAATCTAATTAAATTAAATAAAATTTCTTAATTACATATAAAATATTAAATAAAAAAAAACTAGATAGGAAATTCCAGGACTCCGAATGCATAATCCGACTCAAAAAATAAATGATGCGCTCGTCTTCGTTCTTTGTTTGGTATAGTGCGGCAACGTCGATTTGTTTTCTCGTCACCAGCACTTCTTCAACCGTTCTCTTTGTTTTTAATTTGCGGCACTATTCTTCAATTATTTCCCCTCATCCTTTACACATACTATTGATATACATCCTTCTACTACCGTATCCTTTTTCACCTTATCTTTCTCAATCTCTTCTTTCTTACGTTATTGTTAGCTTTATTTGAAAGTTATTTGCTTTCGATATTTGTTGTTGTTTCCTTGCCGATAAGAATTAAGAAAATAGTAAATAGCAAAAATAAAGTAATAGTCCTATCTTTATCTCAGTAATTTCAGCTGTAACTTCAAATTAATTTATGACATTGATATAATCAGATTCTTTTTTTAAAATGCTATAAATAAAAGTTTATATATTGTTTTTATCTTTACACCAAAATTTAAATTACCTAAATTCAAGTTCGCATGTTAAAGTTATAGTTAAAATATTGTAAGCTAACAAAAATTATACAAAAAACACATTAAGTTTGAAATTAGTTAAAATTTTGAGATTATTATACTTTAAGCATATAATTACAAATGATATAAATAACCTCAAATATTATTCATATAAAATGATCAAAAAATTAAAATGAAAGGATATTAAGTAACTAAAAATATACATCCATCAACGCCTATATACTTCACTTCTTGTTTGCCTTAAAAAACCACGACTTTAACCAGAAGAAATAAAATAAAATTAATTAGTCACTTTCGTAAGTTTTACGATTGCAATTAGTACGTGAACAAATGATAGAACCAAAATATCACACACAAATCACATATAATTGAAACACACACTTCTAGAACCCTTAACTAATGTTGTTTTCATGATATTCTCCTTTCATAACACCAAGATTAACACTCAACCCATATTTAACACCAAAAAATTTGAAAGGGTTAATTCAAACATATGGTTGACAAACAATGATAGAACAATAATAATTAATGATGTCTTAGTTACATCAAAATCCATCCTCACAACGGCATACCCTCTTTTTTTCCCTATCTAAAATTCATTACTATGTATGTATAACAAAACACTCAGATATGCAATATAAGATGATAATAAAATGACAAGTAAATCACATATATTAACAAAGAAGACTCGCATTTTTGTGGATGAAAATCTCATAAAAGAATATCAAATGCTTGCCAAATTGACCGAACTATATGCTTGACTCATATAACTAATCTCCAACATATCAAGGTCACTCGTCCCAAGAATCAAATAGGAACATATAAGGGTTGTAACGAGGCTAGGTCTAAGAATTTAATGAAGAAAATGGAAATAAGAATTCAACAAAATTTCCTAAAACCTAATAGAGTCATGTTGATATAAAGACTCTTCTCACAATTTCAAACTTATCAAGATATATTCATATTACATAACATATCATCACATAGGCCAAATATCTTCATGTTAGATCTTCAAATCATTTTCATCACTTTTTCTTCAAACTATATAAAAGGAGACAAGCTCATTTTTCTCTTTTATTTTATTTTTGTATCTACTTTTTTCCCTTAACTCCTTCACACTTATTCTTTTGGATTCTCTTTAAAACTTTATTTTACATACAACCTTGAATCACATGTATATGTCTTATAAAAATTTCTGGTAGTTTCTAGAACAACAGTAGAGATGTGTTCTAGGTTTGGTTAGGAAAAATATGGTTGATGAAAGAAATAAATAAATAAATAAATAAATAAATATATATATATATATATATATGTAAAAGGATCAAATGAGTTAACTAAGAGGTGAACATTTTTTGCACACAAAAATTGGAGTAGAAGGCTATTTGGCTATATGTTGATAAATCCTAAAGTGCCTTTATCACTTTTTTATTCAAAATAGTTATGACTTAAAAGTTTCAATTAGCACATGAACAATATCTATTAATATCTATAGTCCATTATGAGCACTATGAAATATAATGTGAGCAAAAAAATTAGTTCATATGAGGTTTACAAAGATAAATTAAGGCAAAAAAATATACGTTATTTTATGTGAAAAGCATACAAAATAAGGTATATATGGCTTAAAAACTCACTATAGGATATAATGAATCTCAACATGCCATGTTGATGATTATAAAAGCATACATATTATCAGTCCATTCACATCCAATCGCATAGATATATGTTCTTTATACCAAAATTAACATAAGAAATCTCCAATCATCCTTATCTTAGTTTTGTGATCCTCTTTTATTCATATTTCAAATATATAGTCATCATTGTCTAGTTAAGGGCTCCTAAGACTCAACAAAAATGAAAATAAAAATTCAACTAAACACAAATCATGAAAAACACTGAATAAAAAAAACTAAAAAAATAAACATATAGCATATCAATGAAGCACAAGAATAAACCAAAAATCCCCCACACTTATCATGGATGCTATCCTCAATGGACAACAACTCTAGTTACTCTACACAGCAAAAAGTGATAGGAAAAAATGAGTAGCATATAAAGGAGCGAAAAAAAAAGGGAAATTCAGTATAAGTGAGAGCCTACAAAAGGTATTTGTGAGGTGAATAAAACATTATAAATATTGGGGGAGAAGATCATGTCTCTAAGACACAACTTGTACAAAGAAACACACCTCCTCCTCGTGTTGCCTCATAAATACTACATTCATCATGAATTTTTTCTATGTGATGAGCCTCACACCTTTAATGCCATATAGATACAATTCTTCAAACTTTATACATCCATATTCCTTGTAACTCCTTCATAAACATATTAAGTTGCTATGCATTTGTACACGAAGAAAAAAAATTGAAATTCCCAATAAATCAAAACAAAATCCAAATAAAATGTTAAACATAAACTAAATTAAACAGCACACTTGGATTGCCTCCCAATAAGCTCTTATTTCTAGGCATTAGCTTGACTCTATCCCCATTCACTTTAGATTCTTTAAATGTTTGATGGTTTTATGGCTCTCAACCACTCCACCTTTATAGAATATCAATCAATGCCCATTTACCCCAAATTTATCCTCATATAGACTACTGACCTCTATCATTTTAGAGGGAAAAATTTGTGTGACAGTGAACGGTCCAGCCAATGTGAACACAAATTACTAGGAAATAATCACAAGTGAGAATTAAAAAGGATTACTTGCTACCTCTATTCAAACTCTCATTTCACAATTCTTTGATCATGCATCTTTTCATACACTCCTTGAAGATTCAAGCATTTTCATATGCGCTCAATCAAAATTCATCTAGCTCGTTTAATTATAGGTGCCTCCTTTCACCTGCATCTTGCATATCCATGTTAAGAAAATGAGTGTCCCAAAAAGCTTGATGTTCAAGTTTTATAGGAAGGTGGAAAAATTTTCCAAAAATAATTTTATAGAGATATATTCCTATGAGAGTTTTAAAAAGTAGTCCTATATACCCCAAGTGTGTCATCTAACTTTAAAGAACAATATTTCCTAGAAGCATTAACCATTTTTCCAATATTCTTTTAAATTTATGGTTTGAAACTTGTACTTATCCGATAGTCTAGGGATGATATGGAGTTGAAACCGTATGCGTAACTCCATACTAACCCAAGAGAGAAATAAATGCTCTATTACACAAATGTGAACCCCTATCACATATTATAGCCATTGGCATTCCAATCTTGTAAATATTTTTTTCCAAGAATTTAGAAACTACTTTTGCATTGTTAGTGGGGGTAGCAATCAATTGCACCCAATTATACACATTATTAACTGCAACAAGGATATATTCATTATACAAATATTTAATAAATGATCCCATAAAGTTAATACCCCACACTCATCAAACAATTCAACAAATAAAATATTGGTGAGAGGCATTTCTTGTTTTTAGAAATATGACCAACTCTTTGACATCTATCACAAGCCTTCGTGAAAGCATAATAATCATTAAATAATGTAAGCTAATAAAAACCACATTATAGAATTTTAGTTGTAGCTATGACGGGTCCAAAATGGATACCACATTCTCATCTATGACAATGAGATAAAATAGAATGAAACTTGTGCTTAGGAATGCATCTTCTAATTATTTGATCAGAACAAATTATATAAAGATAAGGATTATCCAAAAAACAATATATTAGCTCATGCATGAATTTATTCATTTGATGATATGATAAGTAATTAGGCAAGATTACACTTACAAGGTAATTAGCTATAAAAGCATACTGGGGATGATTTGTAACTACGTAGAATGCTTAATCCAGAAAGGTGTCATGAATAGGCTCACCCTCCCCGCTTACCTCGTATGATGGTGGTAAAGTAGATAGATGATTTGTTACATTATTTTCACTTCCTTTCTTATCCTTATTATCAAGTTAAATTCTTGTAATAGTAAGATCCAATAAATGATTTTTGGCTTAGCATACCGTATAATAATTAGATACCTCAAAGAAACATGGTGAGTATGGAAAATGATTTTATTAATCAACAAGTAAGGATATAATTTATCAAAATCAAATGCCACAACTAGCAATTATTTTTCTGTCATAGCATAATTATGTTGTGTAGGATTCAAAGTTTTGCTAGTATATTAAATAGTATGAAAACTTTTATCTCTATATTATCCCAAAACTACTAATGCAGCCACATTACTAGCATCACATATGATTTCAAAATGAAGATTCCAATATGGAGCAACAATAATAAGAGCATTCATAAGTTTTTCTTTTAGAGTGTTAAAAGCCCTTAAACAAGCATTAGAAAACTTAAAAGTCATATCATTAACTAATAGGTTACATAGAGGTTTTGAAAATTTTCAAAAGTCCTTAATAAATCTCCTCTAGAAGATCGCATTACCCAAAAAATTTTAAATGCCCTAAACACATTTTAGGAGAGGTAATTTGTCTATAATTTTAATTTTGTTTTATCTACCTGTATCCCTTTATAAGAATTTTACCCCTAAAATGATCCCTTCTTGAACCATTAGATGACATTATTCCCACTTTAAGACAATATTAGTGTCCTCATAACATTTTAGAACAAGCTCAAGGCTATCTAAACATACATTAAAAGATAAACCAACTATTGAAAAATCATCCATAAAAATTTCCATAAATTTCTCAACCATGTCATGAAAAATGGTCATCATGTATATTTAGAAAGCATTAAAAATATGAAAAAGCATCTGTCTATATGCAAAATTTCCATAAGGTTAGTGAAAGTAGTACTCTCTTGATCCTCAAGAGAAACAAGAATTTTCATATAGCTGGAATAGCTATATAGAAAGCAATAAAATTCATATCATCCTAAACACTCAAGCATTTGATCAATAAAATGAAGGGGAAAATGGTCTTTTCTAGTGGCTTCATTTAATATTCAAAAATCAATACAAATATGCCATCTAGTAACAATCTTATTACGAACCAATTCATTATTTTTTTATTCTTAACCACTGTGATCCCACCTTTCTTGGGAACCACTCACACAAAAATAACCCAAGAGCTTTCAGAGGTGGGATAATCATGTCGATATCTAATATATTAATTATCTCTTTCTTCACCGCCTCTTGCATTGTTGGGCTTAGTTGCCTTTGAGGTTAGATACCATTCTTATAGTTACCTTCCATGATGATTTTGTGGATGCACTTGGAAGGACTAATCCCTTTGATATCAACAATAGTCTGTTTAAAAGCCTTATTTTGCTCCCTAAGCACTCTCATCGACTTTTCTTCTTGAATAGTAGCCAAATATGAAGAAATAATAGTACGAAGAGTATTACTATAATCAATAAAATTATACTTTAAGTGTTCAGGAAGTGGCTTGAGCTCTAAAGTTGGTGGCTTCTCAATTGATGGCTTTAACTTTGGAACTTGCTCCCTCTCTAGCCCTCTTAAAAGGACTACCTTGTTTCTCTAATAAGTTGGATAAGCACTTAGTTATTGAACAACCTATTTGAATCCTTTTTTGTCTCTATTTTCATGGGATTGTACCGAGCATCTCTCGAGGGGATCATGTAATACAATTGATTGAAAATAATCATCAATCACCTCATCTAATACATCAATATTATAGCAAGTGTCATCATCAAAAGAATGTTTCAAGCTTTTGAAGACATTGAATTTAACTTCTTCACCTTGAAACTGAAGAATCAAATTACCCTCACGGACATCGATAAAAGTTTTTCCTATAGCTAAAAACGATTTACCAAGAATAAGAGGAATCATATGACCCTCTTCCATATCAAGCACAACAAAGTCAATAGAAAATATAAATTTATCCACTTTAGCCAAAACATTCTCTATTATGCCCCTAAGATATTTTAAAGATCTTTTGGCTAAATGTAGAGACATGTTTGTAATGTTTGGTTCTCCTAGACCCAAGTACTTAAACATAGAAAAATGCATCAATTTTATTCTAGCACCTAAGTCAAATGGCACCTTATCAAATTTCTAATTTCTAATCATACAAGAAATGATAAAATTTTATGGATCTTTCAGTTTAGGAGGTAACTTACTTTGTAAAAAAGCATAAACACTCCTCATTCAAACTAATAGTATCACACAATCAACCAATTTCCTTTTATGTGTAATAACATCCTTTAGAGATTTAGCATAGCTACACATTTGTTTCACAATATCAATGAATGGAAAATTAATATGTACCTTTTCAAAATATCAAAAAATTATTAAATTGTTCATCTAATTTACTTTGGACTATTATACTTGGAAATGGAGGAGAAGGGAAATAGGGGTTTACCTCTTGTGATAGATTCTTAACTACCTCTTCTTACAACTTAGAAGATTCATCTTGAGCTTCGTCCTCTTCTTTCTTTACCTCTTAAGGATGGGGGTTAGGTAGTGTCTTCTAATTCTTTAAAGTTATAGTGTTAGCTTACTCTTTTAGGTTTTTGATTGTGTCACTTAGCAATACACTAGGCACACTTTTGAAAATTGTAGTGCTCAATTATCCAATTTGTGCTTCCAATTTCTTGAGCTTCGTCCTCTTCTTTATTTTCCTCTTAAGGATATGGGTTAGGTAATGTCTTCTAATTCTTTAAAGCTATAGCATTAACTTAATCTTTTAGGTTTTTTATTGTGTCACTTGCCAATACGTTAAACACACTTCTAAAAATTGTAGTGTCCAATTATCCAATTTGTGCTTCTAAGTTCTTGATTGAGGCATCTTGATTCTAAAAATGCATTTTAGCAATGTCTGTGAATTTTCTCATCATCTCTTCTATGGAGGTTTTATATGGCTGATGAGGTGGCAATTTAGGGGGCCTCATCATGTTATCGTTTCTCTAATTGAAGTTTGGATGAATTATTCTGTCTTCTCACATTGTTAACAAGATAATTAACTTGATCAAGAGATGGCTAGAAAGGATTACCTACTTAACATTTTGTGCTATAATATGGCCTGCCACATAAATTGTACATAGACATATTTTCTTGAACCTATATACATGAAGCATCACTCAAATCCATCATAGAATGTAATATTGTGATGGCGTCAATAGAATAATTTTTGTATTACGTTGTATTGAAGTACACTTAGAATGCCACTAATGGTAGTTGGAGGCTAATTCCTCAATAAAATCATAGAATTACTCAAGAATCATATACATAATAGTACCACTTGTGGCTATATCTAACATAAATCAATTAGTAGTAGATATACCATTATAAAAATTTTGAAGTTGTAACTAGACAGTCAAGCTATGATGTGGGCATTTCCTTAATAATTCCTTAAATCATTCTCATGCATCACATACTAATTATAAATTATTTTCACAAAAGGTGGTGATGCCATTTCTTAATTTAGCAATTTTCACAGGTGAAAAATTTTTAGAAAAAAAACAAATTTACCAAATCATCCCATGTTAAAATAAAACATAGTACTAGAGAATTTAACTAACCCTTAGCCTTGTCATGTAATGAGAATAAAAATAATATTAGCTTGATAACATCACTATAAATACCATTTATTTGAAAAGTATCGCATATTTTAATAAAAGTAGTAACATGAGTATGCGGGTCATGATTAGTTATACCTCCAAATCTGAGCGAAGTCTGTAGCATTTGAATAATAGCATGCTTAATTTCAAAATTATGCGCTTCAACTACCAATCTTCTAATATTTGATCCCAAATCCTCTACACTAGGGTTAGTATAGTCTCTTAAGGATCTTCCAACTTCTTGTTGATTTCACCCTTCTGCCATTTGTTGATTTATTTTTTTCACTACCGTAACAATTTTCAAATGCACAATTTCCCAATTTCCCTCATAATTAAAAAAATAATTATTAATATAAATTAATAATTATAGATAAAAATATCTAAGGTAAAATAAATAAAATCTAATGAAGATCAAATTAATTGATAAAAATTACCAAGAAATCTGAATTCACATCTATCCAATGTTAAATTTAATTAACCAAGTACTTAACTTCTTCAATTACCCAATATTTGTCAACATGAATATATAACTAATGTACCATCTTGTCCTCTTAAGATGTGCAATTATATTGCTAATTATCAATCTTGCATACATGGTCAAATAATTTAAACAAAAGACGTGATGATGCTATAAGCTCAATTAGTTAATTATTTTTTCCTATTGTTGTATAAATAATGTAATTATTCTTACAACCCATTTAATTTATATTTATACTATTCAACCTAAAGTGGAGAATTAGTTCTCGCTATCAACTCGACTTGTTATATTCTAATCAAAGATGATGAGTCTATTAATTAGACAAAATCATGATCAATAATAGAAAATACATAAGGTAATTTATAAATCAAACAAACAATCAATTAAATAATATAAAGAATAAGATTTCTTCATATTCCTAGTTTAATAAAATTAGAACATACTATTAATTAAAATAAACATAATAAGAAAAAATTAAAATATAAAATTATAGGACTCCGAATCCCTTGTCGGACAGAAAAAATATTTGATGTCGGTTCTTTGTTTGGTATTGTGCAAAGCCATCAATTTGTTTTCTCATTACTAGCACTTCTTTTGTCTTTCTATTTGTTTTTTTATGAGCGACACTATTCTTCAGTTTTTTCCTAATCTTCCGGTCCACACTATTCTTCTTCGTGCGGCAGTGCGTGTGTATATCCATGTATACAATGCTATCATTATCATATATCTTCGGCCCTTTCACTTTCTCAATCCGTTATCTTTTACGTTAATGTTGGCTTTATTCGAAAATTGTTAACTTTCAGTATTTGTTATTGTTTCCTTGTCAATAAGAACAAAGAAAACAGTAAATAAAAAAGATAAAATAATACTTCTATCTTTATCTTAGTAATTTCAGCAGTAACTTTGAATTAATTTATGACCTTCATATAATTAGATTTAAGAAAATCCCAATAGAATTTGCATATCTTATTTTATCTTTACTCTAAAATTTGAATAACCTAAATTTAAGTTTGTAGTTGACAGTTATAGTCAAAATACCACAAACAATAAAAAAAAATATACAATCACTTTAAGCTCGCAATTAATTAAATTTTTTGAGATTATTATACTTTAAGCACATAATCGAAAATGATATAAATAAACACACACATTATTCACATAAATTATCAAAAACTTAAATTAAAAGGTATAAAATAACTAAAAATACATGATTATTAGAAGATTAATATATTAGCAGTTAAATATCATTTTTAAGTAGAATTATAGAAAAATAACAACTCACTAGTAAACAATTAGTACATTAGTGGTGAAAGACTAGTAGATTAGTGGTGAAAGATCAATTGTTAAGTAGAATAGTAATAGCAGGGAAAGATTAATTTACTAATGAAAAATTGGTACATTAGATGTGAAAATCAATACATTAGTGGTGAAATGTTAATATATTAGTGGTGTAATATTATTTTGAAATAGAATAATAGTAAAAAATTAACTTAATGGTGTAAAATCAGTTTAGTGATGGTGAAAATTTTTTGTTTCATAGTGGTGAACGATAACTAAATGCATGATGAAATATATATGTAGTTGTGGTGAAATATTTAGTAAAACTTGGGTGATGAAAGATTGATACAATAATAGTAAAAGATGTATACAAACTATTTTTTAAATTAAAAGTATATTAATATGGGTATTAATTTATAGAGAAAAATCTTAGAAACAATATGGTATATATTTTTTTTCTAATAATTCTACTGACAGTTTTTTTTAATAAAAATGGTAACATTGTGTTGATATCAACATGTTTCACCTATCACCTATATGCAACCAGCCCTAGGTATAAATATACCCTTTGGTTGTTAATTTTACACTTAGCCAAATCTCACACTTCTACTTTAGTTCCCTCTTATCTCCTCTGCCTTGTTCTTCTTTCTCTTTCCCCTTGAGTGGCAACATTTTCTCCCTCTATTCTCTCCAATTTTTTCTACATCTTCTTACTTCTAAAATCTTACACTTTAACTTTTTGGTGCTTACTTTAAGGAAAATATAGTTAAACTTATAGATTCATGAAGGCTTATCAAGCTTGTTCATACCCATAATTTAGCGCTTGAGAGTCTCTTTTCTCCCCTCTAATTTTTGTTTTCCATGTTAAAACTTTATTCCATTCTCCTATCTAATTCTATGTTATTTTCATTTATGTGATTCTAAGGTGTTGGAAGGTGTTGTTTAGGGGTAATTTTGCTTTAAAAACCTGTATAGCTTTTAGTAAAATACACAACTATATATAAACTATATGTGGTTCTTTTTAAGTAAATTCCATGTTAGCATCCTTTGGTGCAAAAACATAATGCTTTAGGCTGTTGAGCTTATATTCATGTATTTTATGGTGAGTTCATGTGTTTATGTGTTTTTATGGTTTTATGTTAAATGAGTTATGTTAGACCATACTAGGCCTTATTCTTAAATTTCAAGCATAATGATGTATTTTACGATTTTTAATAAGCATGATGATGAGTATATCTATAATACCCCATCCTAAAATTTTCTAAAATGTGTTTAAGATTATGTTAATATAAATAAAATAGTTTTGGTTCTAGAAGGGATTTGAAATTGGATGAAAATGTAAAATTTAGCAATATAAGTCGACTAGGTTCTTGAACCAATCGACTGGTACATCCAGTGGCTAGTTTTTTTTTATTCCCAGCGAAACCAGTACACTAGTTTCCTTAAACCAAACAACTAGTTATGTTGTATTCCATAATCCTTTTATGCTTTGCTTTGATCATCTTTCTAATATTTATGAAAACTTCTATTTAGAGTCTATTTGTGCGAATAAGCATATTTTGGTGATTTGAGATTATTTACACATTATTGAGATCATTATATGATTTTATTTAACTAAAAATCTCCCACAACCATTTTTGAGATACTTGTCCTCACCTACCATATTTTCTCTCTCATCTTAACTTCTTATTCTCTCCTCTAGCTCATGTAGAACCTCCTGCTCTACTTTGACTTAATTTATGCTTTACGTTGTTTCTTTTACCCCATGATTCATCATTTATTTATTACACAAATTCACTTAATACTTCACTCCACCCTTGCAAGTTAACCATCTATCTTCTCTCCTCCTTTTTTATGATCCACCAATAGATCCCTCTTGGCCCTAAAACTCTAAATCTTATCACCACTTAAACACTTGCTCTCCCTTCTCTCTCCATCCCTTAGTATACTTTTACTAAGAGTGGAGAACCACTTTTCTCTTCTTTTTTTTCTTTCCTTTTTATAGTTCCAGTAAAGAATCGACGCCTTTTCCCCATATTCTCCAGTTTGGATTAGATTTTTCCTTCTCCTTGATGTTTACTTTAGTTCTTTTTTTTTTCTATAAACAAAGAAGGATTAAAGCTTAGAGATAGTCGAACATTTCTCGCTCTTCAATACTATTGGCTATCCATCTCTTGGGTTGAGGTTGAGGATTTGTGTTTCTATCATTCTTTTCTATTTTTCTTATTTAAATAAATTTTAAAGTGTGTTTTACTAAATATTTAGATTATTTATTTTCTTAGATAATCAAAGATCTTGTAGTTGGCCATCAAGTTAGGAGTATTTTCTCCTTGCTAGAATATTTTTCTTGAGGTAAGACAACTCTCTATTCTATAGTAAAGATTGGTGTTCATGTTTTTGTTAGTTTATATCTTTGAATTTAGGCATGATTATGTGAAAAGCATGAATTATTATATAATTGATCAAGACATGAGTTGTGAATATGGATGGTTGTAGCACAAGTTGTGGCATCATGTGAGTTTTAGCCATAAGTGTGAATCATGTGTATACATCAGAAGTTTGGCTTAATGACTATTTTAGGAAGGTACTATGTATCAAACATGCCTAATACGTCTAGTAAATTCCATGATTTTAGTTTTCAATCGATGTATCACATGATTGGTCTAGTTTCGTAGCATATGGTTATTAGGACCTTTTTTTATGAATCTCAAATATGTATGTATGTTTAATGTTATATGTGATCCTATGAAATTTATTTAAATAATGTCGTGGTTCTTATTGTTGCTTCCTTGAAGTTGGATATATGAACATGTTTAGGATGTATTTATGTTGTTGGCAGTAGTAGCATGAGTAGGATGTAATTCATGGGATGTTCAGCATGATTTAGCTATCTTGTCCTTGTTATGAAACTGGTGAGTATGGTATGAGACTAAATATTTAATTCGGTCTTAGAGAATGACCCATGTGTTCAATGTTTTAAGCGCATTCTTATATGTGTTTAAATAGCATAAAGTGTATTTTGTCTTACTTATTTGAGCATAGGTTGATGCTAACATGAGTTATATATTATCTTACCTATGATGATGAATTGGGACATGAATTATGGTTTTTATTATATTCAATCACGGATTGAAATGTTGAGCATGATCTTGTATATTATTGATTTCTACATTTACCTATGTGATTTTATATGTGGAGTATATCTTTTTATGTGTTTTATGACATAGATGCATGCTATGATTTATTTAGGAAAGTTTGGTATTTTTCTATTAATTGTGAATTGGGGGTCTAGGTGATGTTTCATCTAGACAGGTAGATTAGGCTATTATATTGCTTGAATGGTTGTGTGGAAAGTCACCCAATTTGGAGATTGTATTCGACTGATTTCATGAACATTTGAGTGGTTGATAAACCAGTTGACTGATTACCTAGAATAATTTATCGATTTTATAAACCCATCGTTAGTTGTTTTGTAACCAGATTGGTTTGGTCTCAGTTTAGACACAACAATTAGTCTAGCAAAATCAATCGACTAGTTTCTATTATTAGCTTATTAGTTGGTTTTGTTGTGTGCTATTTTTCTTAGGTCTGGTGTGACAAGATTGGTCAACTAGTCTTTACAATTGATCGACTGGTTCTACTTGAGTTCACCATGCTTATTTTTTATTTTATGATCTTACTTCGGGGCCTTTATTTTAACTTTTTATGTGATTACATTATTTAAATCATGATTTCAACCATGATTAATCAAAACTTGTTAGAAATCAAAATGATAATATGGTGGTGCCTTGTGTGGTTGAGTTTGATATTACCTTTAAGTACCCGCATTTATGGCTTATATGCCTTAAGCTGTGTTTTATGTTATCATTTGTAAACAATCAATTGGTTATTAATGAAATTATTGTGATTCATGATATCAATTGGTAATTATTAATAATGGGAATAATATTTCGTTTGAGTCTTCTCCTCTAACTATCGAGGTGGTTAACCAGGAGTTACTGCCTTATGTTAATTACTTTCTCTTTCACCATGTACCTTTCCCATCCTACTAGTTTGTGGCATATATGTGGATTTAGGAATAATAATGTGGCATACCATCATGGTATCGGTGTTCCTATAGAGGGTTTACCATGATTGGCAGGGTTTCATCTCTATTCACTTAGTACTTTTCTTGTTCTACTAGGTTGTTGCTTGTATGTAGGATTAGAAATAGTATTGTTGAAGACCATCATGGTGTTGGTGTTTGTGTTTGTGTAAAGGGTACACCATGATTGGTGGTTTTACCTCTTGCATTTGGTGTAATTGCCTCAATACCCAATTTGGAAGGTATGGATGCCTAGGATATGCATACTCCATTGCATTTGGTTTCATCACCTAAACACCCAACGGGAGGTTTGGATTCCCTCAATTTGTGTTTGGTATGATTGAATACAAACACTCATATTGGGATCTATAAGAACCCAAATTTTATAGCTAAATTTTTTCTGTTTAAGAGAAAGCATGAAATAACCAAAAATAGGTGTTACCACTATATTTGATATAAGTCTAGCTTACATGCCGGTCTCACTTCATTCACAAGGTAGGGTAATTTAAAACATTAAACATAATAAAAATAAAGTGAGAAAACTTTCATAAAAATAAATAAGAGTTTTGGAGGTTAAATCTGAATACAATATTCAAATAAATAATGAAAATGTCTTGGGAAAATCCCAAAAGGGTACCCCTATCATAATAAGAACCGGATAATACCACTTTCCGATTCCCAAACCCATACATAGTTATATAATATCTCCTCCACAATTAGAGTGTCATAAACAACATAATCGTTTGGTGGGTCATTAGTGACTCGTGTAAACTCATCCGGATTTTCAGCTCATGGAAATGAACATCACTCAAGAAAATGGTGATCAGTACACTGCATAATGAGTAAGGTAACAATATAGCCATAACTAGATACAATATCATAAAACATATAAAATTATAAGCAAGCATGTTACATAAGGTAAGGCAATACTAATTCTAGGACTCCACAACTAATTACAATTGTAATCTATATTTTTAATACGTTGATTTTAAAGACTCCACTATTCTTAAACTGGAGGAATGGTCTGAAACATCTCCTAAGGACAACACACTTGAGCCATTATTGTCGTACGGTGGAATGGAATCAACATCTCTCAAGGTAAAACACACCTAACCACTATTCTTAAATCGGTAGAAAAATCTAAAACACCTCCCAAGGAAAAACACATCTGAACTATTATTATTGTTTGATGGAACGGACTTAGACTTGGACTCACGTAATCTTTCACTTTAAGTGATTAGTATCTTATTTTTTTATTATTATCTCATGATTCTATTCTATTTTATGTTGAACTTGGGAACCTTACTATTCTTAAATCGGTGGAAAAATCTAAAGCACATCTCAGTGAAAAACACACATGAGTTACTATTATCTTCTGATGGAACATACATACAACACCTCAGCCCCAACTCATGTAATATTTATTTTTAAATAATTAGTATATTATTTGAGGTAGTATTTCTCAAGATCCTTATACATACAAAGATTTAGGCATGCAAAATACATAGTGTTTCTAAACATAATCATTTAAAACACACGAAGCATAATTACATGAATACTGACTAACGTCTCTGAAGAAAAGGCCACACTCCTCATAATAAAACCTAATTTCATGGTACTTATTTTATCATTTCTTTTACTAATAATCCTTAAAGTTTTATTTTTATTAACATAATAAAAAATCATGGTAAAATTCCAATGTCTTAAACATGTAATAATAGCCTGCCCTCAGAGTTACTATTTATGGATTCTCTCAAATCCCAATATTACAATTTCAACATAACCATTCCCATAAGACTCCTATGACCCCTAAATTGTGTTCAAATTCCTAAAATTAAATTAATAACAACATATATAGGAATAAAGGTCTAAATTCATTATTTCACACAAGTGATTAGGAACCTGCCGTTAGGATTATTATTCCCACGTTTGTCATTCTTCTCATTAATTGAACTTAATTTGTTCATAACCGCTCTAAATACTCCACTCAAGGTATTTAGTACATTCCTAAATATTTAATGAATTAAAATACCAAATATTTTATTTTTAACCTATATTGACCAAAATACCCCTGAACTAGCCAAAATGCCCATTTTCATAAAAAACGATGGATCTCAATGTGAGTGGTTCCCAACTTCCATTGTACCATCATGATACTAATCAACACATCTTTATCAATAATCCAATACCTAGAAAAAACATATTGAAATATCATAGGTCACATGATCACACTTAAGGTTACAAAGCGAGATTATTGTAACAACAACATTTAAGGTCATGGTTTTCAAATATTCTCACATTACATAGATTTAGTACCAAATCATCATACCAATACAATATTGACATAAATTTACCATCATAATAATATCAAATATGAAATATCATATAAACACACACATTTTACACACAAAGCCTAGTTACGATATATATCCTTACTAAAGCACCTCTAGTCTCTACACACATATATCCTAAGGTACCTGCTTCGAGACCACAAAAAGACCAACTAAAAATTTATTAAAAAATACAACATTATAACTCATGGAATAACTAAGGAAAAGGATAATAAAAAGGAAAGTGGTGTGCACAAATAGAGGTTGCTATGGAAGGGGGAACAACAAGGTAGACTACAACAAGGGGAGGGATCGGCTATGGAGTGTGTAGTAAGGGGGAAAGGATCAATGGTTGTTGCCAAAGCAAAGGGAGGGATCGATGGAGATGGTCATTGGTGGGGTAGGGGTTGCGATGTTAGTTGTAAGGGGAAAGGATCTATGGATATGGCCGATGGTGGGGTATGGGTTGTGATTTTGGTGGTTGTTGGCTACGGGATAAGAATGGTAGGGATAACCATTTCTAGGTTATTATGGGGATTTATTCAACACCAAGAAAAGTAGAAAGGAAAAGGAGGAAGGAAGGAGTAAGGTTTTGATGCTCAACAATGAGAGAAAATGGTCATGCCATATGGAATAAAGAGGGGTGTTAGCTTGAGGTTCTTGAAAGGGGATGTCGTAGAGGAGGATAAGGCTTTTATAGGAAGTGGGAGGTGAGGCATGCCAAATGTAACACCCCAAAATTTACTATTTTTTTTAAACGGAAGCACTTAAATTAAAACCCGTGAATTCTGGGGATGTTACCGCCACACTTAATACCAGACCGGTTCACTTTGACCGTTCCAGTATCAAGTGCTAAGGCTAACAAGATTATTTTCAAACTTAAACCGATAGTTCATAAAAAGAACTAGAAATATCATAACATAGAAATCAGAGTACACATAGAAGTTTATAATTAATGATAAAATTAAAATTCCTCAGAGGGAATAATCTTACAATCAATAAAAGGTTTAATTGAAATACTAAATGCAAGGTAATAAATCATAAAAGGATGAATATGATACAAAAGAAATATAGAAGGAATAAATCGCACAAAGAGTAAAAACAACCACGACACTCTCAAACTTTGAGCCAACTACAAACTCAACACTCATCCCCGCCTGATGTCTTGCCCACTTCCACAAAGTCAAAAGGGCCTACTACTCGTGGAGTGGGAATGAGCAGTAACCATAAAAAGGGTGATTAGTATGCTACGTACCGGGTAAAGTAACCGAGTACTAAGGCCAACACAAAAATCACATAAACCATGCAGAAGAAATAACACAAGCATAGAGACCACTATTATAACCGGTGGATCGGTCACGGATAGGGTAAAACCCTAACCACTATTATAACCGGTGGATCGATCACGCATAGGATAAAACCTTAACCACTATTCCTTATCGGTGGATCGATTTAGTTCCTGCTTGCATAATGTTCCACTGTAAGTAATTAGTATCTTTTAGGTGCCTTAGCAAAAACTTTAGTTTGTGTTTATTAAGCTCAGGATTCCCCACTATTATAATCGGTGGGCCGGTCACGCATAGGACATCCTGTCCTAACAACTATTATAACCGATGGATCGTATTATAATCGGTGGATCGGTCATGCATAGGGTAAAAACCCTAACCACTATTCCTAACCGGTGGATTGGCTAGATCCGTCTCAATAATCTTTCACTTTAAATGATTAATGTCTTAAGTATATTATTTATAGGCTTTCACCCTAGACATGCATGAATCACTCCCTCTACACTTATCCTCTAACTGACCCGTATCATATCATGAGAACCCTACACCTTTTAACTTGTCCAATAACCTTTCCTCTGCACTCAAACTTACACCAAAACTCTAACATCGAAATATGTGGGTCAAGGCCCACTACTACACACCTCCCAAAAACCCTAATTTAGACTTTAGTGGCCCATCCTACTCCACCTCACACAACCTAAATCACTTTAACACTCCCTACATCACAACCCATAGATTCCATATTCATCATCATACTTTATTCACCAAGTACACACATGTTACCACCGAACCCTAGTTAGCCATATCATAACCTTAGTTAACCACACCAAACCCTAGTTAACCACTCTAACCCTAGTTAACCACAACAAACCATAATTAGCCACTTCAACCCTATTTAACCACAACAAACCATAATTAGCCACTCCAACCCTATTTAACAACAAACCATAATTAGCCACTCCATCCCAATTTAACCACAACAGACCATAATTAGCCACTTCAAACCCTAGTTAATCACAACAATCCATAGTTAATCACTCCAAACCCTAATTCAGTCTCCTTCATACCCTTATAATGTCCTATGTACTATTTTTCACCTAAAATTTCCAAACACCAAAAGAACTCTTTTGTTACCTTCCTTACATCCCAACTCAACTTTTCATACGTAAACTTTACTCCCATGCAGACGCAAACCTCCCCATGTAAACCTTCAAACTTTTTCATGCAAATCCTAAAACTTCCACGTGAAACCCTAGATTCAACCATGCAAACCCTATATCCATCCATGCAAAACCCTAGATTCCACCATACAAAACCATAGATTCAATCCATACAAAACCCTAGATGAGGTTCTCCCATATAAAACCATAAATTAGATTTTTCCATATAAAACCATAGATTAGATTCTTCCATACAAAACCATAGATTAGATTCTCCCATACAAAACCATAGATTAGATTCTCCCATATAAAACCATAAATTATATTCTCCCATGTAACACTATAGATTAGATTCTCCCTCACGAAACCATAAATTCTTCATTTTACTCTTCTACTTATGGATCATTAAAATACTTAGGTCAACTCACATCCCTTGGTCAACTTCTTTCCCCATCCTCCTTTTTCATCCTTTCCCCCACGCAAACCACATTAACATCCTCACATGCATGTCTAAAGGGTCATAACACATACCATAATATTTTATCACATACGCATAGTATATATGCCATGTAAACACACAAATACATACTTTAACTCCACGTCATACCCTATACGAAATAATTAATAACGATAACCATAGAATACATAGCATACGAATCATATAATGCACATAAACACACATAAGGCCTTAGTAACACCCTTACCTAAAACGACACTAGTCTTGGAGCACGCTCCTACGCCTCCTTAGTGCTTTGATTGGTCTCACCTATATAAGGGAAGAACTAAAATTAGAATCCCTCATACCAAAAATACTATTACGTATTTATTTATTCTAAGACTAGGTTTTTGATAAAATAATATCATATTAATAAAAATGACATTAACTAATTACTATCTTGATAAAGATATAAGAAATAGTAGTAATATTATAAAAGTTGATAATATAAGGTCGAAGACTTTACCCTAATAATAATAATGATATTAAAATAATAATAGCAAAGATACTAAAAATAATATCAATGTTAATATTAATAAGAATAATAATAATAATAGTAACAATAATAATAATAAGGACATTACTTAAATACATAGTGAAATAAGGGCTTCAGCCCCTTTACCAAAATAATGCTAATAATAACATTTGTAAAATAAACAATAAAAATTAGTAATAATAATAATAATAATGATAAAAACCATAATAATATTGCAATAATAATAATAGTAATGATAATAATTGAAAATAAAATGAAATAGGGTTTTGACCCTACATTGAATAATAATAAACTTATTAAATAATAACAACAACAACAACAACAACAACAACACTAATAAGAATAATAAATGATAATGATAAAGTTATTAATAATATTAATAATAATAATACTTGATATGCATAATACTACTACTAAAATTCAAAATAGGCACAATAGGGTTTCAGCCTATATAGAATAATAATACTAACATTGAAAATAACAATAACAACAACAACAACAACAAGAAGAAGAAGAATAATAATAATAATAATAATAATAATAATAATAATAATAATAATAATAATGATGATGATGATGATGATGATGATGATGATGATGATGATGATGATGATGATGATGATGATGATGATGATGATACTAATAATAATCGTATAACAATAATAGTAATCATAACAACAATAATTGTAAAATGGTTGTAATAATAATAATGAAATAATAATAATAATTTCAAAATAGTAATAATAATAATAATAATAATAATAATAATGACAATAATAAATAAAATAAAAACTCATAATAATACTAATAATATTAATATTAATATTACTAATACTAATACTAATAATCTACTAAGCCAAATAAGGTCAGCCATAATAAGAAATAATAATACTAATAATATTGAACCTAATAGTAATAATTATAATAATACATAATAATTATAATAATAATAACAAATTAATATTAATTAATAAAGATAATAGCAACAACAACAACAACAACGATAACAACAACAATAACAACAATAATAGAAATAATAATAATAATAATAATAATAATAATAATAATAATATATTTTGAATCAATGAAATAAAATAGATTAAGGCTTGTATAAATAGTGAAAAAGGGTTGAGGGGGTTTAGGGTTCAACTTTAGGCTAGTGGTGACAGGCGGCACCGGTGGTGGCGATGGTGGCCGGAAAAAGAAAAGAAAAGGGAAAAAGTTGAAAGCTGGGAACAAGATAGGGAGAATAAAGGTGGGAGTTGGGGTGTTTAATACTGCCTAGAGGGAGAGGAGTTGAATGAGGGTGGCAGCACAGCCAATGGCGGCGGTGGTGGCAGAGGCAAAGAATAGGTTGATTGGGAAGGGGACTTCGCACAGCCAGAGCGACTTATGTAGGAAAAATCGCGGGATGAGGGAGGTTTAGTTGGGTAGAGGACGATGCAAATAAGGCTTTTAGCCTTAGTATTAGGCCATGATATGGGTAAGATAGGAATTTTGGTAATTTAGATAGAGGGAGATTAACCTATAGTATTTCCCTCTTATAGGTGAATCGAGTTAAAACCCCCAAAAGGCGTAGGAGCATGCTCCAAGCCCGACGACAATTTAGGTAAGGGTGTAGCTAAGGCTACTTGTGTGCTACGTGTCTTACTTGCCTTGGATGTCTCGTATAATTATATGTCATGTTCTATATGTTGTTATCTTACCTGTTTTATGTAGCGCAGCTTGGAACTGAGGTATGTCCATATGATCTCTTTTGTTATGTATTAATATAGATATGCTGCTAGTTGTGATGTGATATGATGTGGCCCTTAGGACATGCATGCCAGGATATTGATGTGATAATGTGGGTTGGGGCATGAAAAAGAAAATTGGGAAAGAAACATAACCAAGGGGAAGTAAGTTGGTTAATGGAGGAATAGGAGGAACTAGGGTTGCATGGGGTGGTTAAGGTCTGCATGGGGGCGAACCTTACGTATGGAAAGTTGCCTTGAGGTGTGAGGAAGGTAATAGAAGTATCATTTGGGTGTCTGGGGGCTTCGGGCAAAAAATAGTACGTGGACCAGAATAAGGGTGCGCAAGAGACTAGGCAAGAGTTAAAGGGAACCCTAATTTGAGTAGGGGAAAGAAGAAAAAGAGAATAATAAAAGTAAGTAAGAATGAGTGGACATGAAGTGAGGGTTGAACTAAAGGATCGTGATGTGTAAAGGTGCTAAAATAAGTCTGGGTTGTACGAGGCAGAAAAGGATGGGCCACATAGGTCCAAGTTAGGGTTTCTGGAGAAAACACTAAGGGAAGGCGGTGAGTGGACTTTAGGGTATAAGGTGGCGGGCCTAGACCCACACACTCAGGAGACGAGTTGCCGGTGTGAGCAAGTAGATTAAGGGAAGGATGTCAGGCGAGTTAGGAGGCGCAGAGGTCTCAAGATATGAGACGGGCCTTCTTGGGAGGATAAGTATAGCTAGAGTTAGCCATGCATGTCTAGGGCAGAATCTGTTGGAAAAGATACAATAAAACACTAATCATTTAAAGAGAAAGATTG
Organism: Tamarix austromongolica; assembly: GCA_039764185.1. Taxonomy (NCBI): domain Eukaryota; kingdom Viridiplantae; phylum Streptophyta; class Magnoliopsida; order Caryophyllales; family Tamaricaceae; genus Tamarix; species Tamarix austromongolica. The sequence continues at coordinate 18,150,812 of CM077809.1, read as the reverse complement.
TTGAGCCTGGCCCAGACCGGTCTATCGGCGAATAATAGTGGCCAGGAGTCGGGGTGCCCTAGAGACCGATCCACCGGTGAATAATAGTGGCCAGGAGCGTGTTGTCCTATATGATTCCGGTCCACCGGCTATAATAGTGGGGGATTCCGTGCTCAACAAACCAAACGTGATAAAACTAAGACATGGGAAATGCACTAATACTTACAGTGGAACACCATGTGAGTCGGGGCCAAACTGGTCCATCGGTAAAAAATAGTGGCCAATAGCGTTTTGCCCTGGAGACCGATCCACTGGCGAATAATAGTGGTCAGGAGCGTTCTGCCCTGTACGTATCTCCAGTCCACCGGCTATAATAGTGGGGCTCTCGCACTCATATGGATTAATAAAGAGTATGTGTGAAATTGAGTACGTCGTTAAGAGATTTAAAGAACAAGTCTAACTGGAGCATAACCGGCCTCACTATATGTGTTGTTTTATCTTGCCTATATGATCATGCATGTGTTGTGTACCTTGCATGTTTTCCCTTAGTTATACGGTTACCTTGCTCAGTGCGTAGCGTACTGAATACCCGTTTCATGGGTGCTACTCATTCCCACGAGCAGAAGGCCCCTCTGATTTAGTGCAGGTTGGTGATTCTATCTTCGATGCCTACAACGCTTACGAGGCATCAGGCTGGACCGAGAGTTGAGCCCGGACCTAGCTTAGGGGTCGAGAGTGACGTGGCCGAAGTCTATCGCCCACCTTCTCTTTCCTATGTCTTTATACCTAATTTATTTCTGGTATACAATGTTTCAAATATTTGGAACTTTGAAACTATACTTTTGGATTGTAACTTTTGACTTCCGCACTCTGATTCTGTCTGAATTATGTTCTACTAATGACTGGTGTTTTATTAACATCTCGTATTTGAGGATTAATCTTGTTTAGCCTTAGCACTTAGTATCGGGATAGTAGGAGTGAACCGATCTGGTACTAAGTGTGGCGGTAATGCCCCCGAGTTTATAGTTTTATCCTTTCATTTTCGTTAAACTCTTTTAAATTAAATGAAATTTTTCAGTAGTAAATTTGGGGTGTTACATATCACCACTTTTTACTGGTACTAAAATACTATTGTTTTCTAAAATACTTACGATAGTTTCCTCCACCTGCAATTTTCACTACCTACTGTGGGTAGTTTTCTATTTCGAAATATAAATACCTAAAATTTACAAAAATACCATAATTTTTCTTTCTAGCACCCAAATACTATAGTTTTTTAAAAGAATTATAATATCTTCTTTCACCAATTGAGAGTAGTTTCCACCACCTATCATAGGTATTTTCCAAACCTAAAATATAAAAACACAATATTTACAAAAGTAGAGCCATTTTTTTTTCCTTAAAACTCAAATACTATAGTTTCTCAAGTTACTAATAGTAGTTTCCACCATCTATTATGGATATTTTCATCAACTAAGATGTTAGCTCTCACTAAAAGAGGTAGCTCTCATTAAATATTCTCCATATATATATATATACGCCCCTACATAGATCTATATGAGATAAGTATGTCTATGTATATGATAGTAACAAATTTTTGATATTTATTCTAATTTAAGTTTATAATAAAAGAATAAATTTTTGATGTTTTCAAATTAAGGAAGTTCTCTATTAAAATATTATTATTTATAATCTACTTTGCATATGATATATGTGTATACACATTTAAATTTATCACATAGTTGCATACAACAATAAATACGTATGTATTAGTTTAATAAACAATTATTTTATCATTTACATAATAAAGCTTAAACAAATAAATGATTTATTTTTACTTTATATAAAAGTGATATATACATAGTTAGTTATTTTAATTTCATTTTTAATAATTATAAAATTAAAAATTAAATAATAAAATATTAAGATTGAATATTCTTTGAATTATTAAAAGTTAGAATTTTAATTTTTTTTAAATTTATCAATTTTAAGATTGTTAATCTTTAAATTTTTAGAATGTTTTTGATTTTTAAAATCTAAGATTTTATATTTAAAAAAATAGATAATATAGTGTAATTAAAAAATTGATTATAAAGAGAAGATAATAAACTCTATTAAAAAATATATAAAAGATAAAACAATAATATACCAAAATAATTTATAATTAATTAGTTTATTAGGTAAATATTAATATATTTAATTCTATATACATGTATATCATATATAAAGTAAAATATATTTGCAAAAAATTTATTATTTTAATATAAATTATCTTTTATTAGAGCAAATTCAAACCATTCATTCATTTATTGTAAAGTTAAAAATGGGTTACCCCTTGATTGGAACAAACTTCAAATATTTGTTACTTAATTGATAGTTATCTTCTTGATGGATGTTTATAATACTATCAAATAGTCACATAAGAGTATGTGCAATAGTAGTTTTTTGTAGGAGTTAAAGGGGAGTTAAGCAAATGATGGTAGTTTTTCCCCCAAAAGCTTATTGAGGAAATAATGATGGGAGGAGCTTAAAGGAGAATTAGAGCATAGTTAAGGGATAAAATTAGGGTTAGGAAACAAAAGTAAATAATAATAATAATAATAAAATTTAAGATATTAAATTAATATAGATAAAATTAGTACGTATATAAAGTGTTTTGGTGTTTATGACACCATCATAAGGTAATTTTTTGTTTTAGTATCATGTGATTAGCTTATGTTTTTACTTATTTATTTAAAAGGCTGATTTAAGCTTCTTATTGAGTAACTACTAATGTACATGATCTAACAAGTCACATATTACTTTTAGGGAATAAATAGTAAATATATGTCACAATATTTTCCTATCCCTTATTATAGTATGTTATTTATAATATAACCAAGAGTTATGTTATAAGAATGATATGGGGATATATGATAAAGAATTTTCTACTAAGAAACGGATATATAACATTTTAAACTAAATTGTGAGAATGTGAATTGTATTTGATGTATTACATAACATGGATGATTATGTTAGATGTACAGAAGTTAAGAGAAGCATGAAGTGATCGAGACTGAACATGACCCTGTCATGGTGATGGACATGAGTATGTCATCAGACACAGTAGAAACACAAAGATAAAGCTTAAGATGAGTGTTTATGGTGACATACCCCCCTCCCATGGTGATCATGATGCTTATGATGACAATGATGTTGTGCTGCCTGAAATTCATTCTTTTTCACCGCCTCGTGTTGATATATATACTTGTTGTTCTATCATATGATGGTTATTATTATAGTTAATGATGTCACCTTGGTTAGAGAGATATAGACCTAGAATTAGTTCCTTTAGAGAGAACTTATGCTCTTGAAAGATCTTGTGGTGATGATTGTTAATTTATCACTATACTCTATTATTCTCTACACCAGTAAAGATCATCTATTTCCCTAATTCGTGTTCTTGATTGTATTTCTCTATTAAATCTTCGAATCCCTAACTCTATCATATTAGGTTCTACATGTTCACATTGGTCGATCCCCAACATAAACAAAACTAGTTGTATGTGATGATATATTTTAAAAAGATTCCTTAAATAGTATGTATTTTATATCTATGTCAACCATTTGACTTTACATATCATTTTTCTATTATAGTATATAGTATTATAGTAATATATGTCACTCATTTTTACCTTCATATTCTTACCTTCAATGAAATGATAACATATACAATCCTATCAACCTATACCCTACCAAACTTATTTCAATATTATTAATAAATATAATTAAATTATGTGTCTCTTTTTTCTTCATATCTTCCTTTCTTCTTTCTCCCTTAGTTGCTTGCCTCAAATCCCAAGGATATGTCTAGAGGTTTGAGACAATAAATTTACCCTTCAACCTATTCTGCCCTTTAAGTTGCAAGGTGACATGAGAGGTAAAAATATTTGTGTCCCTCTTTTTTTTCTTTATAGAGGACTATTCATATAAAGTTATAGGAGTTATCTTAATTATGCACAATTAATACAATTAATATCCTTAGTCATTACTTACCTAAAATAGAGACTAAACCTTTTTTTAGGAAAGATGTTACCATTGGTTATTACGGTTTGCTATTTTACTGTATTTAGAATGTTTATTAGTATTTTTTAAAATTAGGATTTAGAAGCAAATGATGCTCCAAAGACTGGATAAAAATATACTAGATACATAAATTATTCTAATGAAAATTTCTAAGATTCTTGATACTTAAATTTTAATTATTAAAATATTCTTTTGAATACATAAGATTCTATTAGGTTCTTAGTGAGACAAGAAGCACAAGATGAAAACTTTTATTTATTAAAATTATTACTAGGTTGTTGGAGGTTGTAGAAATAATGTTATATTAATAAAACTTATCAGATAACATTAAAATGATAGAATCAAATATCTTAGCTCAAATATCAAATTTGAAATATAACATTAACTTATGGGAAAATTATGTTTTAAGTCATGTGACATTGTTTTAGTAGATAAAACTAAAAAAAAATATACAAATGATAAGCTATATCTACAAAGGGATCATATGTAATCTAAGAGTTATGAACCGAATAGGACTAATTTCAAGTATATATACTACTTTTAGTAAATTTATTTTCTAAATAAAGTAAAACAACTAAGTATAAATATCCAAAATTGATAATAACTTTAGTGTTGAGGATGCATGATTAGTCTTGAATAATAAGATTAGAATGTTATCAAACCAAATAAGGACACTTTTAGGTATCTAGCTATGATCTATCATACTAGGAATTGGTTGGATATGAATATGGTGCATCATGTGGACGCTAGCTAATAGAAATGCTAGAGTACTTCACATGTTTTGTATGTTTGAGGGATACTGCTCTAACTTAAACTTAAGAGTAAATTTTATCGAGTTACTTTTAAACTAACTATGCTATTTTGGGGCTAAATGTTGTTTGATGAAGTGAATCCAACTTAATGAGAAATAAAATCAAGAATGAGATATTTAGTTAGAAGGTGGGTGACTCACATGGAAGTCAAGTTGCAAAACTCATCCTTTAAAATTACAACCAAGATGAAGTAGAAATATAATCAATTAGTATAATATCATATTAATTTAATGCTAGAACACCAATAAAAAACAATAATTGTTTTAAATATCATATTTACATATTGTGGAACTATAATTTATGAATTTTCATTGTAAAAATCTTAGGTTTAATACTCTTATCATTACCATCAGTTGTAGCACCTTTCCCATGATGATTGCAAACCCCCTAACTCTTTATCTGATCCACCTTCTTCCATATTCATTAAATCCTTTTTATAATAAGTGTAATAAGTATGGATACTATATATATGGGATATGATAGATTGTACATATAAGAGTATTCATACGTATGAATGAATAAGATACCATATTCCCTCCTTCCTCTATCTTATCGTATTATTTATATTTGAGTTTCTAAATATCATAATATGTTATCAACACAATTATGCTCTATATGGGGGGAAAGTATACTTTTGTGTTGATCTTATTTGGGACATTTGGGTGTTCAGAAGCTAATGACCATGGAGTTCATAGAGTCTGATTAGTATGGAGATGTCAAATTTTTATTGAGTTATCCCATGTGTGCTTAATAAAAGGGAGTATCATATCTTATTTATTTATCATTCTATATGGATATGAATATTATGTGTTATAGAGGACTAACATACCCTTTTTTATTTTTGTGCAAGATCTCAATACTAGTAGGGAAATGAAAGGTTGCATGTTTAACATATATTATAATCAATCAAATTTCAAGAAAATTAATCCTGCATTTAGTTTAAATTGACTAAGCATTTTAAGGAGAAAATAAAATCGTCTAGAATTGACTCAAAATAAGAGAATATTATTTCTTATTTTTATCTCAGCCTTTCTTTTAATCTTATGCTAATTCATATTTTTATCAATTTTAATTAGATATATTGGCAATTTGTATTTTAATTTTATTGTATTTATGATTACCTCCCTTCCAGTTATGAGATAGAGGATAAAGATAAATGATGTTGGAAGGGTAAATGTATCTCATCCAATAAACTCAAATTGGATATAATATGATCAGTTAGAAGATCAAAAGTGATGGATCGATGGCCATATCACCCATCACTATAAGTAGATCTCTATTACTTGAAGATGTTAGAACGTCATCTAAAGTGGTAACATTAAGAAAATTACATCAATTTAAAATTAATGGATCAACGGTCTCATTGCTCATCATCGTTTACATAAAAGTGATGGATTAATGGTCTTATAGTCCATCACTATGTACATATCTCATCACTTAAAGTGATGTAGGAGCATTTATGGATTTTTAAGACAACGAGGGTTGATCATACATAGTTATGGAGATTATTACAATATTTATCTTTGATGATAACATTAATAATGTGAATAACCTTAAAAAGTATATTTTGAGAAATTATTGCAGGTATGTAACATATTTTAAAGGAGAAGATTAATGCACTTCAAGATGTCAATATATCTAATATTTTGTTTGTTACAAGTAATTACAAGTCAAAGTGATGAAAGCCCAAATACTCTTAGTACCCTTACTAAGAAAAGCATCAATTATCCTTTAAAAATAATTAATTATATTTGTATCGTTGTCTTGCAGGATAATCAAGAAAATTGACAATTTAGCCAAGCAAGTGGGGAAAAGGATTCAAGACGATACTATCAAGAAACGGGATTCTGTTGCTGAGAATAAATATTCAAGTTTTAAGATTATTAGCAAAAATAATGGCATTATCGCCCAATTAGCAAAATTCTATTATTAGTATTTATTTATTTATTTTTATCTTGTAATAAGGATTTTAAGCAGCTAGTCAAGTTGGGACTTGCCTAATCCACCATTAAACTACCTTCAATGCCCAAATCAACCTTTAATCCTGCCATAACCTTAGCCCAAATAAAATGCCATAACTTCAGCCCAAATAAAATGGACACCGAGGCCCATACGCACCAACAGCCTTAAACCCTGCCTTCCTTCTCAATTCCGTCAGGTCAAAATGCCCCTTCAACTCTCGACCAAATTCAAGTCCCTTCCTTGGTCGTCCCCTTCCTCTCACTACACCTTCTTCGTCGTTCACCATCAATGGATATTACCAGCCATTAATCCACTCTGGCCGCTCCTCCTTCTCGACCGTTGTCCAATGTTCGGCTCCCATTAATTCCTGGCTAGTTGCTGCCCTATATAAAGCTTCCATCTTGATGTAAAGAGAACTTACTCGATTAGAATTCAGTTTATGAAATAAAGCTATCTGCTTAATTCTTACGATCTTGCATCATTTATTGTCGGTTTCTGGCGACCTTGTTATTCTTTGTTTAGAGGATTTAGATCGGGCAGTCCCGATCACCTTAACCTTATCCCTGCTTCAGTTGCTTTGCGATTATTGTGTTAATTTTTATCTAACTCCATTTGGGGTTTGTTTCAGCTGGTATCAGAGCGTCAATCTACTTCGCTCATCTCTGGTTTAATTTTTCTAATTATCGAACTTGTTTGGATCTGGGGTTATGTTAGTGTCGATCCCGTGTTAATTTCCTATCTTTAATTCCCAGTTTTGATTTCATATTTTTAATTTTTGTCTTGATTTCCAGTATCAATTTTCTGTCTTTGATTTCTATTATTCTTGTTTTGAGTCATTCGTATCGATTGCATAGATTTTCTTTCGTTGATTTTTCCAGTGTTTCCATTATGAGTTAGTCGTGCCGATCTCTTGTTTGAGTCGATTGAAGTAATCGTGCATTTCCTTGTCGTGTTGAGTTCATAGTTTTGAAAGTTTGGTATTTCTTTTCTTTCCAAACAAAGCCTTCGTTCGCTTGAATTCGATAGCACCCTGTTTGGCTCGTCTGGGTGTCAATCTTTGCTAATTTTGTTTAATAAAAAAAGCTGTTTTCCTGAGTTCATTGAGTACCCTCCCCCCTAGTGATCCGAACTTGATACCAAAATTAATTTGGTATCGAGAATTGGGGCAGGCTATCGGGTATTAGGCGGCGATTTGAAATTCTATATCGTCTAAGCCACCAGCTCGAAATCCCGTCCTATCGAACAGTCACGGGCTAAAAGCCCAACATTCTAATCACTTGCTACTTAAGTAATGCCAACCGATCATGTGACTATTTAATATATAAGCGGGTTGAGATGAATTCACGAACCAGACATGCATTATCAGGACATGTGTCGGAAGGATTCGATAATAATTCAAACCCTATTTCAGCACAACTACGTATCCTAATAGAAAGACTGGATCGGATTGAACAAAAAATTAATAATACAATTGAACCTATCCAATCCCCCCAACCAAACAGACATCCAAGGAACTTCCACCCCGAGCCAAATGTTTTCTCGTCTGACGACTCATCAGCCCAAGAACATGCTAGGATGGGACATCGACCTCGCCAACATCTAAGACGGTACGATCGGGAGGACCGGAACCTAAATAATATCAAATTAACGATCCCAACATTTAGTGGAAAAAACGATCCTGACGCATACTTGGACTGGGAAAGGAAAATAGAATTGGTTTTTGACTGCTACAATTACTCAGATGAAAAAAAGATTAAACTCGCCATTGTTGAGTTCACCGATTATGCCATCAATTGGTGGGATCGGCTTGTTACTAATCGGCGCCGAAACCATAAGAGGCCAGTAAGGGATTGGGACAAGTTCAAAGGGTTATTACGATGCAGGTTTGTACCTAGCTATTACTATCGAGAACTCTACCAGAAACTGCAAAATATCGTCTAGGGCCCACTAAGGAATCTAGCCGTGGTCGCCTCCCTATCTTCTATTATGTTACCCTTTTCCTTACCCTTTTCCTTAAGAGGGCTTACAACATATATAATCATTATCCATATTCCATAAGGAAGTCACATAATCATACCTTCACTCCAAGTTGCGCTACAAATGATTAGCCATTAAGCATAAAGTACACAACATGGCATAACACATGGCACATAAGGCACATAACACACACATAGTTGTTCTTAGCCACATCCTTACTCGGTTTAGGTTACCAAGTTATCTCCCACACTTATTAGGTCACCAATCACCCTTCATAATTATTACACTTATCATATTTCCCATTTAGTTGGTTAGATTACCAAATTGCCTTTCTCCTTTATTATAATTACCAAATTGCCCTTCTTCATTATCATTACCAATTTGCCCTTTAGTTGGTTAAATTACCAAAATACCCTTCTCCATTATTGTAATTACTAAATTACCCTTTAATTAGTTAAATTATTGAATTTTCCTTCTCCATTATCATAATTACCAAATTGCCCTTTAGTTGGTCAAATTACCAAGTTACCCTTCTCCAATATTACAATTACTAAATTACCCTTCTCTGTTATCATAATTACCAAATTACCCTTCTCCATTATTATAATTACCATTTTATTGTTCTGCATTATTATAATTACTATTTTATCCTTTTACTTACAAAATTACCATTTTCCCATTCACTTCCAAAATTACCATAATACCCTTTTTAGTTACAAATTACCATTTTACCCTTTGCCTCCAAAATAATACCCCTTTTACTTCTAAAATTACCATTTTGCCCTTTTATTTCACCACTTTTATTAAGTTATCATCACTACATGAATATTAATATTAATACTAAATTCTCATCATCTAATTAACCAATTATTATACTTCAACATAATACTCATTAACATTAACACATATTAGGCCACACTCTTGCACAAGACATATTCCTAAAATGCCCCTAGGGCTCATAATAATATTATTCATGGATCAATGGTCACAATAACATAATATAACAGTACTCAACATTTTCATCAATAACCAAACTCTTTCCTTAAGCAATGTTTCCACACATAGCATATAAACTAACATGCTTTCCCTTTTATCAATTAATATAAGCAACAATATATAATATATTAAACAATATACATCATGCAAAATAACATATTAAAACCCCAATGTGCTAGCATATGTTTATCCATGCGTTTAAGTAGGGCTTAACGATTACCTTAATTCCCATAAAAATCGAACCTTACTAGTATCCTGGTTAAAGATTCAAGCTTTGATTAGAAAAACCAATAGCTAAAAATAATATCAATACTTATCATATTAGAAATGAGAAAACCAAAGCATAAGACTTTATAAAACTTAATTAATGAAATAATTAACTTAAATATTATACCTTAAAGCTTACTAAACAAATTAAACCAAGAATGTAGCAACTCATGCTGCTCATGCAGCATGAGCTGCATGCAAAAACAAGGGTGGAAAGGTCAAAGGTGGCATGAAGAAAACTAAGATTGACTATTTTTGGATTGGGGTTTTGGGGCTAGGAAAGAGGGCAGGTAAGGGAGGGTTTAGGGTAAGGGAATTGTGTAGGGGTGAAGAGCGGGTGGAGGTGGTGGTCAGGGATAGGTTGTTAGCGGCTAAGGGCGATGAAGGCGGTGGTGGTGAGGCTATAAAGGGGGTTGTCGTGGTGGGGTGGCTGAGAAGGAAGGAAAATGGAGGGGAAAATAAGGGGGTGAGGGTATTAGTTTTGGCCAAAAGAGGTGTGGAGGTGGTAGAGGAGTTTGTAGGGAGTGGGTTGGTGGCTTGGGAGGTCGTAGAGGCAGCGAGACGACTGCAGACAGAGGAGGTGCAGGGCAGTTATTGAGAAGGGAGGAAAAAGAAGAGTAAAAGAGGAGGGAAGGAAGAAGGGACAGCAGAGGGCTCGAGGGGGTGGCTTAGTGGTGCAGGGTGGTAGCAAAGGGTCGCAGAAGATGGTGTAGATGGCTGGTGAGGTGAAGCAAAAATAGGGAGGAAAAAGGAAGGAGAATGAAGGGAGAAGAGGGAGGTTGGGGAAGGGATAATGCTCGAAGAAATTGGGGTAGGAAGGGCTAGTGAGGATAAGAAAAAGGAGAGAGAGAGAGATAGGGGAGTAGGTGGACGGTCAGGGCGGCAATAGGGTGGCAGGGGTTGGTTTGGTTCGAAATGGGGAAGAAAAGGATGGATGAGAGAGAGAGAGGGAGAGGCAGGTGGTGGTTGGGGTGGCATTTGTAGGCGGTGGTCGGGCGTGCTCGACATGGATGTTGAAGAGTAGGTCGGGGTAGAAGGTAGGATAAGAAAGGAAGGGAGAGGAGGGGCATTCCGGGCATGGGAAAGGAAGAAGACTTTGGGTCAGCTCAATCGGGGGGAAAAGAGAGAAAAGAAAAGAAAGAGGTCGAGCCGGGTAGGTATGCGCGGGAGACGGAGGGGAAAGGGGAATATGGGCCAGCAGCCCAACGCGTAGGGTGAAGGGGAGAGGTGGGCAGACTGGCGGCCCGAAGAGAAGGAAAAGGAAAAAAGAAAGAAAGAAGAAAAAGGAGAAGAAAAGGAAAAAGGGAAAAAGGGAAAAGGAAAAATAGGGGGAAATAGATAAAATAATTTATGGAAAAATAAGATGTAATATTTTTGGGAAATAAATTTATTTAATAATTTAATTTAATATAATTAAATATATGGGTTAAAAAGGATAATTTTAGTAAAATATTGGTTTATAAAATTATTTAAATAAAATGAGTATGGTAAAATGAAAAATATTTACCATAATTTATTAAATATTCCTATCCAATTTTATATACTCAAAAATCCATAAAATAATTAAATTAAATAAATTTAAAAGTTAATTTATCCCAAATAAAAGTTATTTATTAAATTATAGGTTTTTAAAATTTTGAGGGATTACAGATTGAGTAGAAGGTATGGTGGGGAATGAGGATGGGAGTCCAAACATAAGGTGGATAACTCAATAATCAAATAGAATATGATGAGAAGGCAATAGAGAATGGCTCCAATGATTTCAGCCACAATTGATGAGGACATGCAAATTTCCAACGAAGGTATAATCATATTGAAGATAAAGGTATTAAACTTGATCTCCCTAATTTCTACGGTGAATTAGATGTAGACTTATTTTATGAGTGGCTGCATAAAATAGAAGTTGTCTTTTAATTTAGCGAGTATGATGATGAACATAGATGTAAGTTAGCAACTCTCAAACTTAAAAAGTTTTCTAGAGCACATGCACACTCCCTCCTTTGTTCTCCTTTTGTGTGCTACCTCCTACCTCCCCATCCATCTTCGTTCACCACCACCTGACCTTTCCTTCTTCTTTCTTTCTTTATTCTTCCACTTCTTCCCTACTACCTGTTTCTTTCCTTTCTTTCTTTCTTTGCCTTCCCTATAGAAGGTTTTTCTAAAACCTTCCCCAAACCCTCATCTCACTCTCTCATAGCACCCCCATCTAGGTAACGACAATTGTTGTCGTTGTTGCTCCCTTCATTTCTTACTATAGCCAACCACCCCAACCTACACACCATAACACCAACACCTAGTAGGCCCAACTAGTCAACATTTCCCCTACTCCCCTTGCCCTCAATCTACAACATGTGTCTCACCATTTTTATCCACAACCATCAGCATCACCACTTATCGCCCTACACTCTTCTCCTCCTCCTCCTCCTCCTCCTCCTCCCCCTACCGCCAAAACCTTTCTTTTCTTCTCCTTCATTGCAGCATACTTTGTTGATTATCAACCCTCCGCTATGAAAAAGCATACCACAACTAATCATTGGGTAGTGTTAATTTATGCCATTGCTGCCCTTCCCCCTTCGATGCCCTCTACCGCTATCTTCCCTCCCTCCTTCCTCTATCTTCCACTACTGCCATCCCTCTCTACCTTCCTCTCCTTCCTAGATCGGCTAAACCAATCCTTCATCACCCCTACCATTACCAATCCTTGCACCACCTCCCATCGCAGTCGTTGCCTTCTTGAACTAGCCCACTAAACCACTGCCATCACCACCAACCTCCACCAATGTCACCCTCTCCCTTCCTCACCAAGCCAACTGACCAACTCTGCCTTCCCCACTTCGTGCGTGCATAGCTCACGCTGTATGCGTAGTGTGAGTTTGTGCTAGTTTTTAAGTAAGTTTGGCATTATATATAAGGGTATTTTGGTAATTTTAGAAAAATAAATATTTTATTATTATTTTTAGGTCCAAAAGTTGATTAGGGAGATCTTGCAGTATTTAGTAGGATACCATTGTTTTTGCATTTCTGTTGGAATTCAAGTAACCGTTATACTTTACTAAAATGGTAAATTTTGCATGATAGCATGTTAGGGTTTTTGTGTTGAAATATGTTAAGTATGAATTTTTAAATTGTAATTATCTTTTATATCTTGAAAATATGCAAAAATACCATGGTATCACATGCAAGATATTTCAAGGACAAAAGTATGGTAAAAATGATCTTTCATGATTATATGTGACCATGTACATGAGAAATGATAGGATGATCATTCTTAATTCTATTTATGGAATATTAATCATGGATGTGAGACCTACGGGCAATTTGGTTAATTTATGTGTATTATAATTTTTTTACCATGACAAGCATGCTTAATTTGTGATATATGTTATTAAGCTTGAGATTGTGGAATCATGAATGTATTAGATAGGTATGCTAGGGTTTTATCTGTAAAACCTTAAAATAAGGGTAAATTGGTCATTTGGCTTATATGATAATTTATATGCATGATAAATTAGATTAATTGTTATGTCCCAACCTTTTTATGGTAACTTAGTAAATAGAAATGGATTTAGCTATTTAAGAGGACGTTAATGTGGTAATTTTGACCTTAGGGCCATTTTTATCATTTTCAACCTAATGCTCCCAAAAGTAAATAATTGAGCCTAGGATGGCCTTGAATATTTGTATGATTGACCTTGGTAATGATCTTGATTATGGTTTTCTTGAAATAGTTAGAAATGAGTAAAATGGTCAAGGTATGAAAATGGGATATATGTGATTTGTATGCAATTTCGTGGTCACCTTAATAAAATCTTAATACTTAAAGTAAAATATCTTGAGATCCAAAATGGTGGTTCTTTAGGGATAGATACCCTAAAGATGTGGTTCAACCCACAGTTGATTCTAGATTTCTACTGGTGTATCTTAGTGCCCCATCGAGGCCGTATATCTTACTGTACTTTGTTCTGCGGACTGATAGGCGGTATGCATACTTATGGATTAGGTGTCTGTGTAGGTAGGGTAATATGTTACCTTCACATACCAATGAGACCAGGATATATTTACATCCCTGGGTTGATAGTTGGTTGGATATTGTGTTGTCTAGGTGCATTGGTATGACTTGAGTACCTTAGTGTCTCCAGGTTCGTTGTGATCTCCCCTAAAGTGAATTAAAATGGAAATGATTGATGGATTATCAGATTATTAGATTGGTTAGTAGCATCCTTTATGCCTACCCATTGTTCAATAGCTGTCTTTGTGCCTACTTGTGTTTTGGTAGCAGCCAAAACAATGTTGATGAGTCCGACGATGTAAGGAGTCTAACCAAAAACAATCCCAAAAGTGTTGATGGCTAAAAAAATTCTGGATTCCTCATCTTATGAGCCTAGACCTCTATCCGTTATGCTTACTATTGGATCCAAATCTAATCCTCCCATACCCCAACTTGAACTTATTGAAGGAAAAGTCTAGTGTCTCACCATGAAACCTACTACCATCAAAGATAAAAGAGATAGCAAGGAAGATCAAGTAAAAAGGACCGTGTAAATGCAAGCAGGACCTATTGACCTAATCAGCCTACCCACTTTATTAACAAAGTCCAACACCAGCACAAGGGATCCCCTAAAAAATCCCTTTTTTTTAGCTGGTGTTGGTAGATGTAGCCACATAGTCAATTTATTAGAAATGTTTGTTGTAGAGAGGCTGGAACATTTTCCTTAAAGGAAATCAGTTTGGGAGGGTGAATCTAGAATCTCTATCCAAGATGATGAAGCCACCCCTCTCCATACTTGATAATTATTCCTTCTTTGAGTGCCATCCCAACAATTATGTTGGACTTGAGTTGATTGAAGCTTTTTCATTGAGAATGGATCAAGAGATAGTTGAAAGCCTCTTGACGCAAACTCTCCTAAGGTATGACTTGAATCTCCTATGGTATACATTGTTAATTTTATATATTAATTCTTTAAATGCAACAACTTCATTAACTCTCTATGTACTATCTATAACAACATGTTATACAAAAGAAGATATTTGATTGACTCCTTCGAAGTAGTTGACACTTCTAACAGGTACAAAATGAACTGTCAAATCTTCAATAAGCTCGCTCAACCTTAAAAGCCGACAATGAATCCTTCCACACTAAATTTTATGAGTTAGAATCTAAAAAAAGTGAATTAAAGTCTACTTCACTTGATCTAGAATTTCTTCAAGCTCAAGTTGCTAGCTTAAAAGAGCACCTGAAAAGAGAAAATCAAGAATCTAAAGTTGAGGTTGAACTACTGAGATTCAAACATACCCATTTAGAGGATGATCTTTATAAAGAGAAGAACTTGATTGATCAACTAGCTTCCTTCAAGAAAAAATGGGTTGTAGATGCCAAGAAGGTCAAGAAGTTTGCTAATATACTTAAAGCTCAACATTAGGAAAATAAAATCCTCTCTAACAAGGTTACAGTGGTGATAAAAACTTTGGAGGAACAACTTACTGAGACTAAGCAGTTACACAAAGATGTTGTTGACAAGGATCTAGCCCATAACATGGAACTTAAAAATCTACTAAAAAACTGTCTAAGGCTGAGCTCCGAGTTAAAATGTGTCAAAAAGATATGGATAAGCATATTGAGAAATCCATTTTTAATGGAAAAATGAAGCATACTAGTAAATTTATAAACAAGTATCTAGCAAGTGAATAGTTTGCTTATTATGAGAAATAAATTTAATCGTAGTGGTTGGATTATGGTGTCTATATAACATATGCTTAACTCAAAATCTTGGCCAAGATTGATCAATGGCCAAGAGAGGGTGTGGAAGGCATTGCTGTTCCTAATGCGTTCGAGGAGGTTGAGGACAACAGTGAAGAGGAAGATAGTTCTTTGGAAGCTCTCATCCTTTTTTTAATCAATGTGATATGTACATATATCATTCATATATAGAATTATATTCTCCCCATTATTCATATGTCTTTCTTTGATTATAATCTTCTACTAATTTCGTGGTGGAGATAAAGTTGTGATAAGAAAACCAAAAAACCATAATACCGAGAATGCACACACTTCAAATCTTTATTATATTTTGGTTGTGATGAACCAAAGTAGGGTATGATCCAATCACTATTGGTTGATCAGTTTGAATGGACCAACCAGGCCCCTCAACATTGACTTAGTGGCCTCAATATCTCGGTTCAGGAATGCACCATGGGTTCCTAGGTTTATTTAAGGTGAAAAGTCACTAGGTGTGCCCTAGGGACTTCATGGCCTTGGTACCTCAACCAATGATGCACCTTAAGAATCTGGGCTTAGTGAGTGAAAGATCATAAATCTTTTATCTTACCAGGTGTGGCCCTCAGGCTTAGTAAGCGAAAGGAATTATGTCTTTCATCTCATTAGGTGCATCCATCTTCAATTCTAGCCCCTTTTAGGGCTTATGTATTAAGCATTTGGATTAGTGTAAATCACCAAGTGCGCTCACCTTAAATGCTCTATGCCCTATGGGAGACCTTGTGTATTTAGCCTCAGCTTTAATGAGTGAAATATTTTTTAGGGTACTTTCATCTCACTAAGTATTCCCATCTTCAATAGTCTACAACCTCGGTGTGAGCTTATAGAAAGTTTGTCGACGACCTCTTTGTGAAATGGCTTACATGTTTCACAAATTTCATAAGTGCCTCTTTGTGAGATGAATTTTAACTTTCACAACTGCCTCTTTGTGAGAGGGTTTATATATTAATGTTGTTGGCGGTCTCTTTATAATAGGGATTTTGTACTTAACTTTATTAGACCTCTTTTTAGAGGGATAGATATTTAAGTTGCATCTACATATTATTCAACAAACGTATTCGCTATAGAATACATTTTTGTGAGCACATGAGTGAGGAATGAACATTTATTCCTTTTCTTTTATTGGCAGATGCTATTTTGTTCTTGCCATTTTGTTTGTTTTATGGAAGTTAGCTTGTTCTTAACCCTCATCCTTTTCCATGAATCTAACTTCCCATTCCTTTATTATTTCCATTTTGGTTATTTTATGGAAGTCAGATTCTCTATTATATGCTTTTGTTGTTGTGTGTGTTTAGTGAACCAAGGGGTTCTTAGGAAATTAAGGGAGGTATCAAATTATTAAAGGGAGTTAAAAGGAATATTTTGGAGGAAAGAGGATAGAACAAAATTGAAGAATTTATATTATGAGTTTATGATCCCCAAAATAAGTACAAGACCCCACATATATAGAGGTGGAGAAAAGGATGAGGAGAATGGGAAATATACAATGCAATAGATGATAACCAACTTTTCCTACACTACATACTTGATCAACCTAGTGTGGAGCCAAGAGAAAGAGTGTCCGAAGATCTTTTGGGCTGACTGACGCCCCTTAAACCTAATGGTATTAGTTTGGGAAAGACCTATATCACTTGCCATTAACATATTTGAAATCTTCACAAGGAATTATATATGAATTGGAACTTTATCAAAGAAACATATGACTTTTAAAATTTTATGGCCATAATAAATGCAAGTTATATCTAAGCTACATCAAGCAAGCATAAACATCATTAAGTACACTTTAATTTTTCTCTGGGTCTATATCTCATGTAAGAATTCTTCCAAGTGCTTTCTTATTTCACAATCTCAATCTCATCTTCTCTCCCCCTAAGGCTAAGGAAAAAAAATATTTGCATCCTCTTTGTGGCTTAATTTCACATCCATGGGTGGAGTGTAGGTATATATAAGAATCATCCAATTTTACTAAGATAAACATCATGATCATTCCAATTTACTTGGCTTAAGAGATAATGCGGTATGCAATTAGTTCGTGCCAAAAATCTATGCAGGAATATTGACATATCATTCTAGGCCTCACTAATAAGGGTATATATATATATATCAAATGCATAATCAAAAATTCTACCAGGTCAATGTGTTTCCAACTTGAAGCATTGGTCGCATTTTTTTTCCAATTGGATAATTATTCACTTTTGTGCCAATGTAATAATAACAATTGAAAAATAACATATAATCTTACATTGATGTATCATTATATACCGTGTTATATTTATTTGGTCCACATGTATACACTTGAGTTCTAATAAAGACATGGGAATTTTTTTACTTTCATGATTATAATGAATTAGTTGTAAAAATTTCAAGAATAATATTTCATTCATATTATCATCAAATAAAATAATCTTTAGGGTTCTAACTGGGTGTTTGTGCAAGTTTCAATGATCTTGCATATCAATGTGGCACTAACATGATCTCATTTCTCATACTATAAAGATAATATTTTATGGTCTACTAACTTCTAATTAGTGAAACCTTTTAGGTTTTTAACATATATTGAATGCATATATTGTGCATTTATCTCAATCTTACTCATAGTAAATTTTAATGGTAACAATAGCATCAAATACTCACAGAAAATCATAATTTCTCCAATAACTAAGCTATAATATCATGCACAATTTTGTTATCTGCTTTCTTCTTTAGGAAACCCTTTAATAGTTTTATCATGCCACATACACGTGTAAATTCTTGTAAATTATAAGATTATAAAATACTTCACCCTCAAAATAGAATGTACAATGGCATTTTAATTGGATAAATCCATCTTCTACATTATATTTAGGTCTATAAGATGAGAAGCCTTTAGCCTTTACCGTTAAATTACCTATATTAAATGAAAATTTTCACATTTCAACCATTAAAATAATAAGTGAATGGAAAGCTTCAAGCTTCAACCATCAAACTACTTATTAGATAGGAAGTTGTAGGCTTCAACCATCAAATGTCTTTCCCCACCAAAACTATAATATAACTGGGAGGCTATTGTAAATACTCTAGCCACTATGGTGGAGGAGGAGACTTGACTATAGTATGTTTTAACTTCTACCAATAACAAAATAGGTGCATATCCTCATGAATAAAGGGCTAACAAATTATGCACAAAGTCATTATTACTACTTTGTGATTAGAATACATAGTTTAAATAGAAATTGCAAAAAGAAAATTAGTGTTAGGGTTCTATAGACCACCAAATAGTTCAACCTTCCGAATCAAAATGCACTTGAGGTATTCAATACCATCCAATCTTCTTGATCAGTATTACATAATTTTTGGAAGACTTGCTACTATTTAATTTCCTTGATCAAATTGCACATAAAGTATTCATCACCTTTTAATTATTTGATCCTTAGAATTGATTTGTGCATATGGTTGTCAAGACCATTAAATCACTGGACGAAGCTTTTTGCTTCCACCTCAATTATGTGTATATCATTTTGTACCTTAGATAGGTACTTGTAAATATTGTAGTTGTTTGAAAGATTTATGCTTCTACCAACACTTGAGCAATCACTCATCTATTCTTTGGATATGTGGGAAAAATGTAGCCACTTGTGGTGGTACTCTATTAACTTCAGGTAATGGATGTTTACACTATACTCTCTAATTAATTTCATGGTGTGAATCCCTCCCCAAATTATTAGAAAATTCAAAGATGGGAGATAATAATATGTCAAATGAATGAAGGTGAGAAGAAGGTGTGAATCTTCAAGCAAGATTTAAGGAATATTTAAAGGTTGATTTAAATCTTCAATCAAGATTCAAGGAAGAACTCAAGAAGTTTAACTTTTAATATTTCTCCCATAAGACATTCAAAATATCCTATTTAAGATTACTTCGAGTAGTCTTAGTTAGAAAAGCTCACTCACAAAAGAGAGAAAATAGCCAAGTGAATTACTTGTATTAGATTTCAATTGATAGTCATTCATGTGTTACAATGTGTTGGCCATGTGGTTATATACATAGCTAAACTTTGCTAAGTAGCACACTAAATTAGCCAAAGTAATACAAACATGGTTAACTAGCACACTAAATAGTAAAACAACATAGTATTACCTATTTAATACATGAATCGGGCAAAAAATTATCACAAATAAAGGTAGTTAATTAACATAAGGAAATAACTAATAATAGTCCTAATTTACATAAAAATGATAACTAGGTCTCTTTTACTTGGTAGTTTGACTTCCATGCATAATAATGTTCTTTGATTTGTAATAACTTGTGGACATGAAATCTTAGATATGTAGAAATCTTGAAATGCATTTATCTTCTCATTGAAAATATGTTACATACCTGTAAGAATTACTCAAATTACACTTGTTAAGGTTAGTTATATTATTAATATTATCACCAAAGAAAAATATTGTAATAAGCTTCATAATCAAATATACCAAGCCCTCATTGCCTTGAGAATCCATAGATGCCCCTGCATAATTCTCCCAAACTTGGGAAGAATTTGTCCTCAAATTGATATCATTATAATATGGAGACAAATCACCAATATTAAAAATGTCCTTCAAACACCGCCATAAGATTCAAGAAGTTCAATTTCATAAGAACTTTATCCAAATTTTCTAAGGATTTAAATGATTCTTCTGCTCTTGGCATTAGTTTATATTTTCTTAGATTAGAAAATATATCTTTTCGCAAATGTAACCAAACTAAATCACCAAGAGAAAAATTCTTTGGAGTGCGATGTTTATTACCTTGATTTTGGTATCTTTCATTGGTTCATTCTATGCTTCCCTTGATTTGTTTATAAAGCTTTTGAAATAACTCAACTCCTTCCTTGGCCTTATAATTTTTAAACTCACCTTTTTTCAAGGGTAACATATCAACTGGTATATACAGATTCACCCCATACACAATCTTAAATGAACTTGAGCTAGTAGTACTTGAAGGATTTTGATTGTAAGCAAACTCATCATGAGATAACTTAATATCCCAATCTTTTGTACTTTTACTTACCAATCCTCTCAACAAAATGCCAAGATTACGATTTGTAACTTTAGTTTGTTCATTGGTTCATGGATGATGCGAAGTACTAAATAACAACTTAGTGCCTAACATGTGTCATAACATATTTCAAAAGTAACTAATAAACATGACATCTCTATTCAAAATAATACCTTTAGGGATGCCATGTAGTCTCACAATTTTTTTTAAAATACAAGTCGACAACATGTTTAGCATCATCAGTTTTATTACATTAAATAAAATGAGTCATTTTAGAAAATATTTCTACCACGACCATAATAAAATCTTTACCAATTTGTGTTCTAGGAAACCCTAAGATAAAATACCACATCGGTTTACTATAAGTAGTACACCTTTAATCATATGTGGCCAATAGAAATTCTCTTATACTATTTATAATGTCTTTTGAGTACCAAAATTTTCCACTATATCTCCTTCATATACCTCTTTAATAAGTAAATATCTAGTACTTGATCTTGGTACACAAAGTTTATTGAGTTTAAATGAAAATCTATCTTGTAATGTAAAATTACCATTATATCCATTTTCTTTACATGCTCGATATTCACAACTAAAATCTTCATCTTTAGGATATAATTATTATAACATTTTAAAGCCTAGTAATTTAACATCTAATATGACAAGTAATGTAGATCTTCAAGAAAGAGCATCATCTACCAAATTTTATTTTGCATCTAAGTATTTGACAAAGAACACAAATGATTGTAAGAAGTTTCTTTTGATCATGTAAGTATTTTAAGCTCTCATGATCAAAAGGTATTACAAAGGCTTTATGCCTCAAATAATGACTCAATGTCTCTAAGCTATGTATAATGGCAAATAATTCCTTGTACTATGTTGAATGCTTCAATTTAGCACCATTTAATTTTTCACTAAATTATGTAATATGACTTTTTTTCTTTTGAAAGAACTTCTCATATCCATACCCCACTAGTATCACAAGTTAACTAAAAAAGTAGGACAAAATTAGGAATAGATAACATAGGAGTATTACACAGCTTATTTTTTAGGGTTTCAAAAGCTGTAGTGGCTTCATTTCTCTAATGAAATTCTCCTTGTTTCATGAGTTGAGTAATAGGTGCAACTATAGTAGAGAAATCCTTAATAAAAATCTTATAGAAACTAGCTAACCTATGAAAACTTCTTATTTGGTGAATATCATTTCGAATAGGCCTGTCTTTAATATCTTAAATCTTAGTAGGACCAACTTTTATACCTTTTCCATTAACAATATGACCAATAAAACCTACACTTGGAATTTTAAATTCACATTTTTCCATAAAGTTTAGTTTCTCTTAGTTTATGAAATAGTTTCCTTAGATTCACAATATGATGATGTTCATTCATACTATATATAAGTATGTCACAAAAATAAACCACAATGAAGTTACCTAGAAAAGGATGAATAACTTCATTAATTAGTTTATGAAAGAACTAGGTGCATTACACAATCTAAAAGGCATCACAATCCATTTGTAAATACCATATTTATTTTTAAAGGTTGTTTTCCAGTCATCTCTTTCCTTAATTCTCATTTGATGATATCCACTTATTAATCAAATTTGGGAAAACACACATGGACCACAAAATTTATCAATCATGTCATCAAGTCTAGGCATGAGAAATCTATACTTGGTAGTTATATTATTTACGGTTATAAAATCTATACACATACACAAAACACCATATTTCTTAGGAACGAGCAAGATAGGTACACAACAAGGACTTATACTTTCTCCCATATAGCCTTTATCTACTAGTTATTGCATTTGTCTTTGCAATTCCTTAGTTTCTTCTTGGTTACATATATAGGTAGGTTTATTAGGTAGAGGTATTCTAGGAATTAAATATATAGCATGCTCTATACCTCTAATAGGTGGTAGTCTAGGCGGTAAGTCATCAGACAATACCTCATTATACTCATTAAATAATCTAGTAAGATTCGAATTCTTATAATTTTTCTCTCCAAATTGAGATTCTTTTATTACTAAAGTATAGCAAGCACCTACCTCCTTAATGCAATTAATTATATCTTTTTCATGTAATAATAAACTCTTCTTAGTCTTATTAAGTTACATATGATCATATTGGGATGGTTTCAATTTATAATTCTTTTTATCTTTAAGAATAACACATTCATTAGTTAGAACATCATGGATTTCATTCCTATCATATGGCCACAGTCTTCTTAGTAATATATCACTAGCATCTTTAGGTAATACATCACACAATACTTCATAATGATAGTCACTAATATGAAAATTAATTAGGGTTTGCTGATTTACTTTAGCACCTTTTTCCTTATTAAGATATTGTAATTAGTGTGGTTTAGAATTATTAGTATTCACTAACCCAAGTTGTTTAACCATCATTTCACTATAAATATTAGTACATGAACCATCATCTATAATGACTCTACAAACCTTATCACCAATTCTACACTTAGTTTGAAAAATATTATCCCTCTGTGTAGATATATTATTAGGTTGTATATGTAATAACCTTTGAAGTAAAAAACATGAATTACCATCCTATTCAAACATACTTAAGCTATCATCATTAGATTCGGTTTCTAGGTCATCATAATCATCACCTGGTTCCATATCTTTTATTTCATTTAATGTCAAAACTCTTTGATTAAGACATTCTATAGCAAAATGGCCATATACCTTACATTTTAAACATTGTTTAGCAGATATTTCATTCACCTTATTCTTACCTTTTTCATCTCTATTAGGGTTGATTTTCTTTTCATTAGTCGAAGATGCACGTGTTTGATAATTTGAAGTAGATTCTTTTGAATAGTTTTTTGTTAAAGTATTGTTTTAGTATAGGTTTTGGTAGACTTAGTTTGTTCTTCACAATTTAAAGCCAATTTAATAGAGACATCAAGATAATCATAGGAAAACATTTCAAATTTATTTATAACCAAGTTATTAAGGCTACCTAAGTATCTAGAACATTTTTATTCTTTTCTCTCTTGCATGTCACATAAGAGTGCTAGTCTTCCAAATTCCCTAGTGTATTAATCTACATAAAGTAGTCCCTACCTAAGAGTATTCAATTTGATATACATCTCTTTTTAATACTCTCTAGGAAACAATTTCTTTCTTAGGTGTTTTTTCAATTTTTCCAAGACTTGATTTTACTCTTTTTTTTCTTGCCTTTTACGAGAACATGCAAAGAAGAGAGGAGAAGAGGGGCTAATCATGTATATAAGAAGAGAGTTGGGAGTTGTATGTGTGTGTGTGTAGTTTCATTGTAGGTGAGAGAGGAGTATGGTTCAATAGAGTGAGGGATGAGGGGTATGGGCAAAGTGTAAGAAGGGGAGGGAGATCAAGAGAGTGTTTGGGGGAGGATTTTGGGACATGCAAAGGTAGAAAAATAAGAGTGGTAAAATAGTATGGTATACATTAGGTTATTTTATTTTAGTTTTAAGTTTAATTTTGTTATGTTAGGATATCGGGTATGAAAATAATTTGGGGGGGGGGAATAATTCGGTTTGGGATGGGTTTAATAGGGAAGAAAAAGATAAGAATAATTGGAAAGGATGTTTATGATTTAATTTAGGTTATAGTGCGAAGGTTATTAATAAAATAATTAGGCCAAGATTTAAGGATTAGTTTTGAATAAAAGGCTAAACACTCATAAGAAAAGGCTACAAAATTTGGACGCTTATGTCCCTCTGTGTTTTGTAAATCTCTTTTTTTTTATATAGCACAATATTTATCCTTTTTCTCGTCTATTATTGTAACACCCCCAAAATTCACTACTGAAAAATTTCGTTAATTAAAAGGGAAATTGGCGGAAGCAAATAAATAAAACGTGAACTTTGGGAGTATTACCGCCACACTTAGTACCAGACCGGTTCACTCATACCGTTCCAGTACTATGTGCTAAGGCTAAAGGAAATCAACTACAATTTGAAAGAAATTCAACATACATAAATCAGAGTAGTGCATCAAATCATTACAAGAATATAATCCACCAATGGTGGTTACTTTAACAACGTTAACATTTAAAACCATGAATTTAAATGAGAAGGAGAAAAGCCTAACTGTACCGGATAATTCCTTACTCTCTTTCCCGTTGCCCACCTGAGTAGCACCTGGAAAGACCTGTAAGGGCAGTGCCCATTGAATATGCAGGGGCCCCATAAAGGGAATCCCTTCAGTACTACGGTACTGAGTAACCCTTTAATACCACACTTAAAGGCAGGCCCGCATACGGCACATAATGCAAGCTACACACATAAATAATGAGAGGTGCATACATAACAATAACATACATAATAATTTATAAGTCACGATCGATACTTTTGGCCTTAAGCCATGTCATAGTGTAAGATCAATACATTCGGACCTTAAGCCATTATTCCGTCATCATTCAATCAATCTCATATTTTATATCCATGTGAGTACGAGGACCCCACTGTTATAGCCGGTGGACCGGAAGTAAACACACAGGGCAGAATGCCTCTGACCACTATTATTGCCGGTGGACCGGAAGGTAAACACACAGGGCAGAATGCACCTGACCACTATTATTTGCCGATGGACAGGTCTGGCCCCGACTCACATGGTATTCCACTATAAGTGATTAATATTTTTCCATAATTTTATTCACATACACAACTAGTTTTATTGAGCTCGGGACCCCCATTATTTTAGCCGGTGGACCGGAATATATGTAAAATCATCATCCAGGGCACAACGCTCCTGGCCACTATTATATCCGGTGGACCGGTACTCAATATCACTTACTAGGGCAACACGCTCCTGGACCAATATTATATCCGGTGGACCGGTACTCATAATCACTTACCAGGAGAACACGCTCCTGGACTACTATTATATCCGGTGGACCGGTACTCATATCATAAATCATCTAGGCCCGGCTCATTAATATTTCACTTTCATAATTAGTATCTTTCCTTTTCTTAATCAACACAACAATCATATTTATTTGCCTCGGATGGGAGATCAATAACCCGAGACACAAAGGTACACCAGTCGTACCGGTGCATATAAGCTACTCAGTACCCTTCAACCACGAACCTAAGGACCCAAAGGTACCCTGGTCGTACTGGTGCATAAAGCTACTCAGTACCCTAGCGACAAGGACACCTAATCCATAAGTATGCATACCCCCTAACTATGTCCGTAGAGCTAGAAAGAGTAAGATATAGGGTCTGGCTGGGGCACAAAGGCACACCAGCAAATACCAGAATAATCGTGGACTAAACCACGTCCTTAGGGTAGCGACCCCTAAGGAGTCACCATTCCTGATCTCGGGGTCTTTCACTTTAAGTAATAGTGTCTTAAGTAAAGTGATCACGAAAAGCACAATAATCAGATACTTATTCACTTTCAATCATTCTGATATCATTAATTGTTTCTTATTCAGATAATTATCCAGGATATCACAGAGAAATCATTAAGGCCATACTAATTATTAAATACTCTTACTTGGCTAATCAGCATTATTTAAATCATATTATGAAATTCCACACTCACAATGACAAGTTAGGTACAAATTACTTATTTACCCCTTACTTATATAATTGCTAAGTCATTCCTTCCTTACTTGACAAATTACCATATTACCCTTTAGGTTGCATAATTACCAAATTACCCCTTATCCAATTTAGGTTACCAAGTCATCCCCTACCCTTTTTAGATCACCATTCACCCCTCGTAATTGATAACCTTAACATATTTCCCTTTTTGGTTGGTTAGATTACCAAATTGTCCTTCTCCTTTGTTATAATTACTAAATTTCCCTTGAGTCGGATAAATTACCAAATTACCCTCCTTCATTATCATAGTCACCATTTTACCCCTTTAGTTGGTTAAATAATTACCAATTTACCCTTTAGTCGCTTAAATTACCGATTTGCCCCTTTAGTTGGATAATTACCAAATTTTCCTTCTCCATCATCATAATTACCAAATTGCCCCGTAGTTGGTTAAATTACCAAATTACCATTTTCCATTGTCATAATTACCATTCTACCCTTCTCAATTATTATAATTAATCTTTTACCCTTTTCAATTATCATAAATCCCAAATTACCTTTCTTCATAATTATAATTACCAATTTACCCTTCTCCATATTTATAATTATTAATTTACCCTTCTCCATTCTCATAATTACTATATTATCCTTCTCCATTATTAAGATTACCATAATGCCCTTTCATTGGTTAATTTACCAAAATACCCTCTCTATTATCATAATTATCCAATTACCCCTTTTTAATCACAATTTAATTACCAATTTATCCCTTGTCATTATCATTATTACCAAGTCACCCCTTACTTCCAAATTTGCCATAAACGTCCTTTATTTACAAAATTACCATTTTACCCCTTACATCCAATTTTACCATAATATCCTTTTGTTTACAAAATTACTCTTCTACCCCTTACTTTTGATACCATAATATCCTTTTATTTATAAGAATTACCACCATACCCTTTTACTTGTAAAATTACCGTAACACTCCTTTTACTTTAAAATTTTCTATTTTACCTTTTTACATCCAAAATTACCATTTTGCCCTTCTCTTTTAAAATTACCATTTAACCTTTTACTCACAAAATTACCATAATACCCCTCACTTATAAAATTACCATTTCGCCATTCACTTATAAAATTACCATATTACCATTTACTTATGAAATTACGATTTTACCCCTCTACCTCCAAAATTACCATAATGCCCTTTTACTTGAAAATTTCCCATCTTTTCCTTTACTCATAAAATTACCATAATACCCTAACTTCCATAATTACCACAATACCCCCTTTTTACTTGTAAAATTACCATACTACCCTTTTTCCTTCAAAATTACCCTAATACCCTTCTTTCTCACAACTTACAATTTTATCCTTTTACTTATAAATTATCATTTAACCCCTTTCTTTTGAAATTACCAAAATACCATTTTTTCTTACAAAATTACCAAAATACCCTTTTCACTTATAAAATTTCCACTCAACCCTTTTATTCACTATTTTTATGAATTTACCAACATTATATAAAATAATGATATTAGTACTTCATTCTTATCATCTAAGTCCACCAACTTGTCATTATTCAACATAATACTCATTAGCAACTACATATATTAGATCACATACTTCACAAGCATATCATTAAAATACCCTTAGATAATAATATTATTCATGCATTAGCAACATAATACATCATAGACAAGCATTTAACATTTCCATCAATAATTAAACTCCTTCCTTAATTAACATACCTACATATGGCACAAGAGTTATCATACTTTTCCTTTTTATCAAACAATATAAGCAACTATATATATATCATGCTAAGCACACAAAACATGCATAAAATCATACTAAATCCCTAATGTGCTAGCATACGTTTTTCCATGTATTTAAGGGAGGATTAACGGTTACCTTAATCCCGCAAAAACTCAAATCTTACCGGTATCCCGGTCAAAGATTTAAGCTTTAATTAGCAACTCAACACCTAAAATAATATCAACCATTATTATGTTAGAAATAAGAATTTAAAAGGATAAGACTTTATAAAAATTTATTTAACAATAAAACACTTTACTTAACTATTAATATACCTCAAAAAATTTAGCCAACTAATTTCCAAAACAAGGGGAAGCTCACGCTGCATGAACAGCGTGAGCCTCATGCAAAATGAGAGGAGGAAAAGGGTTCGAAGGGGGGGTAAGATAGAAGGGAGGAGATGGCTCGGTTTAGGGACTTTAGACTAGAAAAGAAGGTAGTTGGGGGAGGTTTCAAGGCAAGGGAATGGTGCAGGAGTGAAGAGGGGGTGTATGTGGTGGTTGGGGGTGGTTTCATGGCGGAAGAAGGCGGTGGAGACGGCGGCGGCGAGGCGGCGAAGTTGGTTGCTAAGGTGGAGGGGCTGAGAAGGAAGGGAAAGATGAGGGAAAAATGAAGGGTTAAGGGGGTTGTTTTCGGCCAACTAAT
Source organism: Tamarix austromongolica (assembly GCA_039764185.1). Lineage (NCBI taxonomy): Eukaryota > Viridiplantae > Streptophyta > Magnoliopsida > Caryophyllales > Tamaricaceae > Tamarix > Tamarix austromongolica. The sequence continues at coordinate 18,121,936 of CM077809.1, read as the reverse complement.
GCATGGTGGTGGTAAAGGGGGTTGTAGGGTGTCGAACGGTGGGTTGGGTGGTGGCAGAGGTGGCCGGACGGCGGCGGAAGTGGCGGTTGCAGGTAGCTCGGCGGTAAGGGGAAAAATGAGGAGAAAAAGGGAGGGGTGGATAAGGGAGGAAGTGCAAGGGGCTTGAGGGGTGGCGTGATGGTGCAGGGCAGTAGGGGGTGGTGGCAGGAGGTGGCGCAGGGGCTGGTTGCGGTCGTTAGGACGACGGTTGGCGGTGGTGATAAAAAAAAGGGGGGAAATGGGGGGAGAAGGAAGGAGAGAAGAGGGAGCTCGGGGAGGGAGACGAGGCTCGAAAAATGTGGGAATGAAGGGATGGTGAGGGTAAGAAAAAGAAGAGGGTGAGGCAGGGGGAGCAAGCGGCCGATCGGTGTTGTAGTGTGGTGGCAGGGCTGTCGGTTGGCAGAGGGAAGAAGAAGGAAAGGGAGAGGGGCACGCAGGCTATGATACAGGGGTGGTTTGGCTCGAAATAGAAAAGAAAAGGATGGGATAGAGAGAGGGAGTAGCAGGGGCAGGTGTGGTGGCAGGCGGCGGCAGTTGCAGGCGACCAAACGCTCGATAATGGCAGAAAGTGCTGGTTGGGCATGGGAGAAGAAGAGAGGAGAAGAAGCTGGGCGAGCTGCTGGACTGGCGCGGGAAAGAAGTGGAGACGACCGGTCCAGGGGAAAAAATAAAGGGAGTGTTTGGGCTTGGTGTGCCGCACGGGAGAGTGAGGTGCACGAACGGCTGGGCTAGAGGGATGGGCGTGCGAGGAGGAGAATCAGGCCTGTCAAGAGGGCTGGTCAGGCCGGGCGGCCCAAGGGAGGGGGAAAAAGGGGAAAAAGAGAAGAAAAAGAAAAGGGGGGAAAAGGGTAAAAAGGGAAAAGGATAAATAGGGAAAATAAGGTAAATTAATTTATAAAATCATAAAATGTAATATTCTTGATAAATTATTTAATTAAATAATTTAATTCATTATAATCTAATATATTAGTTTAAAAAGGATAAGGTTAGTAAAATATTAGTTTGAAGAATTATTAAAATAAAAATAGCATGATAAAATAACAAAATATCTATTTTAATTTACTTAATATTCTCGTCCAAATTTATATACTCAAAAATCCATAAATTAATTAAATTAAATAATTTTAAAAGCTAATTTATTTCAAATAAAAGCTATTTATTAAATTATTAGTTTTCTAAAAATTTGGGGTATTACAATTATATTCCTTGTAATCATATATTAAATTTAGGTAAAGTAATGATTTTAAGCCTTAACACTTGGTATGAGAACGGTAAAGGTAACCACGCTTGTACCAAGTGCCACAGTAACATCCTTCATTTTTATTATTTTAGCTTATGTGCTTAACTCTATAAACAAAATTGTTTTATTCTTAAAAACTATGGTGTTAAAAGTTGGTATCAAAGCTTTTGGTTGTTGAGAATTGGATTTCAATCAAAGACTTATATGTTTTCCAGTTAAAAAATTTAAGAAAAATAAAAAATATTTTCCCTGATTATTTTCATACAAGATATATTCTCCTTCCTTATTGAAGGTTTCGTCATAACCTTCCCTAACCCCTCAGATCACACTCATGTGGCACCCCCATCTAGATAAAGACAATTTTTGTCATTCTTTCTCCTTTCATTTCTTGCCGTAGCCAACCACCCCAGCCTACACACCATACGATCAAGACCTAGCAACTACCACTAGTCGACATTTCCCTAGCTCCCCTCATCTTCAACCTACAGCCCGCACTTCACCATTTTCAACCAAAACCATCATAATCATCGCTCGTCACCCTACACTCTTCTTCTTCCTTGTCACAACAACCTTTCTTTTCTTCTCCTTCGTTGCAGTAGACTTTGTCGATTCACAACCCTCCCCTAAGATAAAGCATACCACAACTAAGTCGTGGGCAGTGGTAATTTATGTCATTGTTGCCCCTCCCCCTTCGATGCCCCCACTGCTGCCTTCCCTCCCTCCCTCCTTCCTCCATCTTCCACCACTACCAGCCCTCTCTACCCTCCTCTCTTTCCTAGACTAGATGAACCAATCCCCCATCACCTCCACCATTCATACCCCTTGCACTACCTCTCGTTACAGCGCTGCCCTCCTACATTACCCATTTAGCCATTGCCATCGCCATTGGCACCATCACCACTAGCCTCCACCATCGTCACCCTCTCCCCCTGCCTCACCCAGCCACCTGACCAACTCTACCTTCCTCCCTTCATGTTTGTATGGCTCAAATTGCATGTACAACGTAGGTTAATGATAGTTTTTAAGTAAGTTTGGAATTATATGTATAAGGGTAGTTTGGTAATTATAGTAAAATAAATTTTTTATTATAATAATTATTATTTTATATGTTAAAATATTAATTTGGTATTTTGGTATTATTTTTAGGTTTGAAAGTTGATTAGCGGGATCTGGTAGTATTTAGTAAGACAACACTACTTTTGTATTTTTGCTGGAATTCAAGTAACTGTTATACTCTACTAAAATGGTAAATTTTGTATGATATCATATTAAGGTTTTTGTGTTAAAATATGTTAAACATGAATTGTTAAATTATAATTATCTTTTATATCCTAAAAATCTACAAAATGCCATGTTATCAAATGTAAAATATTTTAGGGACAAAGAATGATAAAAATGACCTTTCATGATTATATGTGGCATGTATAAGAGAAATGATAGGATGAGTATTCTTAACTCTGTTTATGGAATATTAATTATGGATATGAGCCCTAGGGACAATTTGGTAAATGTATGTGTATTATGATTTTTTACCATGACAAGCATGCTTAATTATTGTTATATGTTGTTAAGCTTGAGATTCTGTGACCATAGATGTATTATATATGTACGCTAAGGTTTTATGTGTAAAACCTTAAAATAAGGGTAAATTAGTCATTTAGCTTATCTAATAATTTATCTACATGATAAATTGGTTTAATTGTTATGTCTCAACCTTTTTATGGAAACTTAGTAAATAAAAATGGGTTTAATTATTTAATAGGACGTTAATGTGGTAATTTTGACCTTAGAGGCATTTTGGTCATTTTTGACCTAATGCGCTAACAAGTGAATAATTAAGCCTAGGATGGCCTTGAATATTTGTATGATTGACCTAGGTAGTAATCTTGATTATGGTTCTCTAGGAATAATTGGAAATGAGTAAAATGATCAAATTATGGAAATTGGATATATGTGATTTGTATGCAATCGATACTCTAAAGATGCAGTTCAACCCACTGCTAATTCTGAATTTCTGTTGGTGTGTCTTAATGCCCCAAGCAGGTCCTATATCTTACTCTATTTTGTTATGCAGACTAATAAGGGGTATGCATACTTATGAATTAGGTGTCCTTGTCGGTATGATCATATGTTACCTTCGTGTACCAATGTAACTAGGGTACATTTGTGTCCTTGGGTTGATATTTGGTAGGATACTGTACTGGTTGGGTGCTCCGGTGATCAGAGTACCTTAGTGTCTCCAAGTTTGATGTGATCTCCCCTAGAGTGAATAAAAATGGAAATGACTGGTGGATTATTAGATTGGTTAGTGGCCACTTTTGTGCCTACCTGTGGTTCGGCAACAACCTTTGTACCTACCTGTGGTTCGGTAGTAGCCTTTGTGCCTACCTGTATTTCTGTAGCAGTCTTTGTGCTTACCTGTAGTTTGATAGGAGCCTTTGTACCTACAATCTATAGTTTGGTAGCAACCTTTATGCCTACTTATGTTTCGGTAGCTTCCTTTATGCCTACTTGTGATGTGATGAGTTGTATTGATCTGTGCTTATGAGCCTACCTGTGTTATGAGATTAATCAGGATTAATGATGAGGTATGTGGCATGCGGTTATTGTCTTATATTTGAGGTTGATGTGGTTTCTAATTATACTACAAAGAGCATTACTTGGATGTTTCATTGGTAAGATTTAGTTACTCTAGATGGATGAGTATAGTTAGTGTATGGTATTGGTGGTATATGACCATATGAATGGTCAATTAATGCATGTACAGTTTGATGTTTTATACCATGTATTATTATGATTCCTTGCATGTGTTCTATGCTGGTTTTTTATTTTGGTTTAGTATAAAGGGTTGTTCGGTACCATTATACTGAAGGGTCCCTTTCATGGGCCCCTTATCTATTCTATGAGCATTAGTCTTTGCAGGTCAGCTTTTGAATTCAATTGAAGATGGTAGTTCTGCTGAGAGAGCCTAGGATTATCTAGTGTATTTTGGTATATTGATTTCAATTATATTTGGACGCCAGTGTCCCTTTGTATTTTCTCCCTCCGAGTTTTGTAAATATCCGATGTTGTTTTATGTATCACAATATTTATCCTTTTTAATCATGTATTAAATCAAAGTGGAGAAATAATTTTAGCCTTAGCACTTGATATGAGAACGGTAAAGGTAACCAAGTGTGGTGGTAACACTCTTTGTTTTTATTTTTTTAGCTTCCAAGATTAAATCTATAATTTTTTCTTTATTCGTAAAAACCTACATTTTCCCCTCTTGTCTAGATGGAGTAGAAGCCCAAGGCCAAGGACAAGGGTTGGCTCAAGAATTTGAAGAAGTACATGAAAAGTTACGTTGTTGGTACGACTTCCAACAAGTGACATCCATACTAAAAGCTTGTCCCCATTCACCAGGCATTGGGAACAAACTAGGCAGGGATGAGCTAATAGGCTTAAAGGTATTCCCTTATAAATGGATGTAAAGGAAAATAAATGTCAGCATAATGAGCCAACATATAAAGATATACACATGTCTGAAGGATTATTAACTTTATCTGAGGGGGTTGATACAATTAGAGTAAGAGAAGAGGGGTAGTATTGTATGCAAAAATGTTAGAGTTGAGCATCAATAATATTGCTTGGGAGGCGAGTGCATGAGTAGAATAAAAAAATATTTAGACATGTTGACAAGAGATTAAATATAATAAAGAGGTGAAAGAGTAAAGGGATTTGTTACCAATAGGTTTGTTGAAGATGAAAAAGGTAAAATAGAAACTGAAGGTGATATAAATGTATTAGAAGTTTCACAAAATAGAAGAAGATTTAGAATTACTAAGATGTTGAGCCGATTGGATTTTAAATGTTTTCGACTCGGAAGATGAAAAATTTGCATTCATTACCAACATGGTCTCCTTGGTGATCTCGTCTTGGAGAAGAAAAAACATCAAATCAAGTATTGATTCTTGCTCGATCTTTACCTTTTCTTATGCAAAATAACCACATGCAAATGAGTGGTCTTCAATGACCTAGGAAGTTTTTCTTTTTATAATTGTTGTTAAATGTATTATGTGACCCTAATTCAAAGAGCTTACTTACAATCTAAACACATGAAGGAAGGAAAGTAAAGATTATTTAACAAGCCTTATTTTGGTACCATTTTACATTTTACCAACATTTGAATTTTGAATTTTACAATAATTGATGAAATTGGTGTATTTTTATTTTTCTCTCAACAAGACTCACTAATAGTCTTTCCTGATGGGCTATGATTTTCCAACACTTTCTAATATATATGCTCTATTTACGATAGTCTTTTTATATGATTATTTTTAAGTGACTGGCAATATTCTTATATAATTTTATTTGTGAGTGGCCGACAGTATTTTCTTTTGTAATCAACTGATGTTTATTTTATAATTTTGCATTATAAGTTAGTCTTTTCACTTGTAAGTATTTAATCATCTTTTTTATTATATTTTGATAGATAATTCACTTTTTTTAAACACATAACATGGACCACAAATAATGTAACTAAAGCCTAGTCTACCTATAGTAGAGCGATTGCTGATGTGATTGGCAGCTAAAAAATCAATGATGTTCAACCTATCTACTCTAGGTTAGCGAACAACTAATGACTTATGTCCTTTTTTGTTTCCAAATTGTTGAAGTTTAGTGTATCTACCCCAATAGATCGATTGATGTGATGGATAAAATTTTGAAGGAAGTGATAATATGGACCTTTTTCCAAACTAATATTATTGGGTCTAAGGGGCATTAACCCAAATAATAAAGGTCCGCCCAAAAAGTCTCTAGACACTCTCCCTCCTAGTTCTACATTGATCTGGTTGAGTATGCAGTGCAAGAATGGCTGATTATCTTCTACCACACTACATTTTTCCACTTCTCCTTGTCCCCCATTCCACCTCTATATATATAAGGTCTTGTACTTATTTTAGGGATTCAAAACTCATAATATAACTTCCCCACTTTTGCTATCTTCTCTCTCCTAAAAAATTTCCCCCTTATCTCCCTTTTATCATTCAAAACTCCCTTAATTCCCTATGAACTTCTCAATTCACTAAACGCACACAAAAACAAGTATGGTACAAATATGCTAGAAGTGTATGATATGGGTCCAAAAATATACACTCTCATAATAGGAGTTATAATCCTTAAAAAAATATAGAAACAATGATTTTACATGTCTATATGGATAGAATATAAGAATAGATTTTTCCAACGAATGAAATATCCATGAACTATCCTTACACCAATGTCAAACAGTATGAGGTAAACATTGAAAATGTCTTTAACAACTACAAACAATAATGGATAAAATTGAGAATTATTTTGATTCACTATGGAATAATGTTGGATAAATATTTATATATTAGAATAGTCAAATATATTTGCTTAATAAGAGAAATTTAGATAGATAAAAAGTACAACATTTAAAGGTGTTATATCAATTGATCATGAGTAGATGTTTGTAAAGAAATGATTTAAAAGTCAATTTAGAGAGACGTGTGTTTGTATAAAATCTAGGTTGTTATCATTGACAGGGTTTATTGGTTAAGTTTCAAATGTAAGTACTATCAAAGTGTGATCGTACATACATAATCATGCGTAATATGACATACGAAGGACACATAAAAAAAAACTATATTATTTTTCTGAGTCATGGTTTTACCCCCATTGAGTTTTACTAGTGAGGTTTTTAATGATGTAGTATTTTAAAGATGTACATCCAATGGTGAGGGTTGTAAATATCATATTTACATATTGTGGATATAAAATTTCAGAATATGTCTTGTATTAAACCATGGGTTTAATACTCTTATTATTATCATAAGTTGTAACACATTTTCCTATTATGGTTCCAACCCCTTGATTCTTCGTCTCCTCTGCCGCCATATTTTTCTAAGTATTGACCAAATAAAAGTGTAAAACTACATCTTGATTAATTTTGATCTATAATTTGCACTTATGTGAACTAAATATTTTAATAATAGTAAACTAATCTTCCACTACCAAACAACATATCTCTCACTACCAAAAAATATATCTCCAGCCAAGTAAAACATATAATTCACTAACACAAGCATAACTTTCAGCAATGTAAACAAATATATTTCCCCATTTTTGTATTAAATTTTCACTACCCTAGCTATATACAATATTTTACCACGGCTACACATATATTTCATCATACATCTAAATTTCTTTCACCACTATTAGCCATATTTTTCAATGTTAATTTTCTGAAAAGTTGTCATCTTTAATTAAAGTTTTGTGTATCTTTTGCCAATATTATGCATATATTTCAACACACATCTAAATTTCTTTCACCACTGTTATACATATTTTTCTACGCTATAATTATTTTCTCAACTTTCATTGAAACATATCACTGGTTCATGTGTATACCTTTTACCACAATTATACGTACATTTCATCAAACATTTACATATCTTTTACCACTATTAAGCATATTTTTCTTCATTATTTTCCTCTAACTTTTCAACATTGATATAATAATATATCGCTAGTTTTGTGTGTATCTTTCACTACTATTACATATATATTTTACCACGAGTCTAAGTATCTTTCCCCACTGGTAAACATATTTTTCACCACTCATTTTCATAAGCTTTTTAACATGAATCTAAGCATATACTATTAATCACATGCACATGAAATTTTTTTATTATAATAAAATATATATTTTACCACACATCTAATTATCCTTCACCATTATTTTTTACTTATATTTTAGTTATTCCATGATCTTTTATCACTATTATACTAATATATATATATATATATATATTGTAAAAATTATGCCTATTTGTAGAATATAGTTTTAGAAATATTATATGGCTGTTTTTACTTTTCAATACTTGAAACTAAAAATACATAAATTTTAATTAAAATAAGTTATTGATAGAATGTTGACACCATTAGTCATATGGTGATGCACCATACAACCAATTGTAGGGTATAATTTGTGTGAGTGGCTTGATGGTATCTTCTACAAGTTTATTCTTACTTCCTTGCTAGGCTTTTGCTTTAAGTTTAGTTTAAACAAGTTCATATAAATGTTTAGGTTTTAACCTATAATTTCACATCTCATTAAAAATTCATTAAATGTTGTTGTGAGTCCAAAACATTGTCCATTCACCATTGCAATGAATTATTATGATATTGATGTCCAATAATAATAATAATAATAATAATAATAATAGGAGGAGGAGGAGGAAATTTACCATATAACTTTTATTTTAGGTGTAACATATAATATAACCCTGGGTATTCAGAAATGTGCATATAACTTGGATTTTTGACAACTATGCACTAGTAGTGAATCAAATATCCACTTTTCATCCCTTAGACTAGATATGAATTTCCAGATATTCAAAAATATGGATTGAATATGGATTGGATATCTTATGAATCAAATATTAGTATGAAAAAAAATTATTTTAGCAATCTTAATAACTTTTATAAGAAAATTTTGAAAATAAAGAATGTATATCCATCAATATTCATATTTATATTCATATGAGTGCCTTACTTTATCTAAAAAGAGTAATACAATATTATTAACAATTTTTAAACTAAAATTTTTTAAAACTTATCATAATAAAAGTATAATATTATTATATATTGTTAAAATAATCATCAAAATACCAAACATTTTCCCATATAAGATAATCCGGTCAAAAATAAGATATTCTTTTGGAAAAAAAATCAAATCGGATATCCTAAATATCACAGAGGATTTATTAGATTATGGATTAGATGTTCGGTTGTCGGATTTTTTGCACAACCCTACTATGCACCATCTAACCTCAAGTTTTGATAGTGACACACTATATAACCCCCATACATTTTAGAGACCGACACCATATAACCTTGAGTGTTTAAACAAAATTTCATATGGTGAGTAAAAATGTAAATTCAAGGTTGCATTGCATATTACATCTAAACACATGATTATATAGTACGTTTCTCCTTAAAAAACTCAATGTTATATTGTATATTATGCTTAAACTCATGGTTATATGGTGCATTATCTCTAATAACAATAATATATATATATATATATATGATTTTTGAGATATAATATTTAAACTAACTTTTAACAATGTACAGATATCAATATTTAAATAAGTATAAAACCTTAACATTTTTACTAAAGTAACCCTAAGTTCATATTTGGAGGCATGTATTGAGGAAAAAATACTATTTTGATAACTTTTAGTGAAATAAAAAATAGGAAGTAAAAGTGAATGTGAATAATATTTTTTTAGTTAGAGCATTGAATAAATTTTGGATAAGATCGAATAGATTTTAGATTTATAACTTTTCGTATTATATCGAATTTTAGATAAGTATTATATTAGGGAGGATAGGTTTTGTGTTTATAAATTTTCAAGTGGATATAAGGTTGATTTTTGGGCAGATTAGATTGATTTTCATCAATTTTTCCAAATTAAATCATGCTTTATCAGTTCTAGTAAGAGGGTTAAATACATAAAAGAAATAACATTTGTAATTGAATTGTGCAGTGTGATCCTACTTTATCACAAAATTCATTAAAATGACTTAGAGCTAAAGCCAAAATATTACTTGGAGTGTATCATGGACAACATCTCTTGTAATGAACTAATTTTGGTTTAAACTTGAACAAGGTCACGTGATACTCCACTGGGATGCTTAACGAGCCTAAGTAGAAGTATGATCAGAATATGTGACACTGACTCATCAAATTATCAAATTGGCTTGATAGTTTAGTGGTTGTGTGGTAAGTGAAAACTTGCAAGCCTTATCATCGCAATTTATTTATGGTAGCAACTAGCAACATGATAGACACCGGTACAATCATCCACATACAGCGGCGTGAATCGATCCAAAATCTAAATAAAAATTTTCAATGGAGGAATTAGATACTAGACTAAAATTATCAATCTTAGAATAGTTAGGAACGAAAATTGTAAATTATACTATATATTTTTTATTAAAAAATATTGGATAAATGTTAAAGAATTTATGAATCAAACCTAACGAGACCAAATTTGGTTAATGACAAAAATGTATTTATTTATGGACAAAATTTAGACCAAAAACTAATATAACCAATATGATCTTAGATCAAAATTTGAATAATAGGTTGGATCTTTAACACTTAGTGCTCGTTTGGTATGGGGGTTAATAAGGGTGGAAAAATTATCCTTATATTTTATATATCTTGTATAATCTATTTAAAATTAAATATTTTTATTATAATAAATATCCATTTAAGATCTTAATTTAATTTAAAATGGATATTTCATTAAAAATATATTTATTATTATTATACATTTAATATAAAAGATATAAAATATATAAAAAAATCCTTCCTGTTATCTCCATATCAAACAACTCTTTTAAGTGTTGTAGAACCGTAGAAGGTGCCTGGCTAGTCTCGCCTCGAAGAGAAATGTGTGGCTTATGTAGCGTTATCTTCGGCTACCTGTCCGATTTTGGGGAAGGAAAGAAATAAGTCTTACCTACCGATAATATAAAATAATAATAATAAATTGAGGTCCTCAAAAAGGGCATATCCAGTACGAATGCTTGCGCCATCTACACGAGCCAAGGGCCACACTACTATAGACTAGTTATCTTCCAGACATCGTCGCATGATTTCTGGTCAAGATTCCTGTGAATTCATTAGAAGCAATCCAATTGATGTCGTAAGCTTATGGTGTCCAAACCCATCAGAGAGTAAGCCATCAAGAATCCTGACCCAGAAAATGATTGGGTCAGACCGTAGTCAAGTTGGGGGCGCCCAACATCTGAAGTCGAAAACTTTCTCTTCGCATTTAATATGTGAGCTGGGCTGATTCATCTGTAACTTATTTAAGGAATTCTTGATTTATTTAAGGGGCCGAGGAAAACGCTGAATCGCCAACACTCACTTAGTATGATTGATGACTAAACGCGTGGAGGAAGGGGAGCAGTAGAAGGAACAAAGCACATGCTTCACGAGTCGCGATGAAAGGTGGAATCCAATCATTATCGATGCTTGATTGATGTGATGTCAGCGGCGCGTTGATTTATTTACCCCAAAAAAAATGCCGCCGCCGCGAGAACGAGCACATGCTTTGCTTGAGATTAATTTCTTGCTTGAAATTGCTTATAAAAAATCATTATAATATATAATTATTTTCTTTTCTTATTTGTAACTAGCTTCATATATAGAGTAAGTTGACGAATATTTACTTTTAGAATTGTGTGTGTGTGTGATATTTAATGAGAACTATAATTTTTTAAAAAAATTGAAAAATTTTAATTTAAATCAGTATATCAGAAATACATTGTTGACTTCAACATTCTACTACTATTAAAAAAACTGCACGCAATAGACTTTAAAAACTACCCTTAATAGATAATTAAAAAAAATTATTCAAAAAAATTATAATATTTGAATGTAAAAAAACGAAGACATTTTTATCAATATTATATATTTATATTTACAATTAAAAGACCACTGTAGTTACGTCGGGGCAGTGATGCATGGAAACGGCACCTAGGTGCATGTCCCCAAAACATTCTAAAAATATTTTTCGTTCTAAAAACATATTATGTCATAATTTGTACTAAAATTATTTAATTAATTTTTTCTATTAAAAAAATTATTAACGATTTAAATCAACTAACATAAGTAATAATTTTAAAAAAATTATTTTTCTATCTTAATTTTAGTAGATTTGGTCAATTTTTTATTATTAAATTTTAAAAAATAAATTTTTTATGTTTCTCTCCATCTTCATTTCCTCGTTCCCATCCCCGTATAACACTAGTCAGGGGTGACAAATAGTATGGTCGTAGACGATACGCAATTTAAGTTATCTTATTGACAATTGTAATATTGGTAAATGAGGGTATCATTCTATACCCATGATCGAGAGAGATCATGTAATACCCCAAATATCTAAAACTTAGAATTAAATAAATAACCCTTATTTGGGATAATTTAAATTGTAAATTTATTTAAATTAATTATTGTATGGATTTTTAAGTATATAAAAATAGATTTAAATATTTAATAAATTAAAATAAATATTTTGTTAGTTTATCATACTCATTTTATTAAAATGATTTTTCAAACCAATATTTTACTAAAATTACCCTTTTAAAACCAATATATTAAATTATTAAATTAATTTATCTATAGAAAATATCAAATGTCATTATTCCAAAAATTATTTTATTTCATTTTTCTCCTCTTTCACTTTTCCTTTTTCCTTTTTTTATTTTTTCCTTTCTCCTTTTCTTTTTTTTCTTTTTCTTTTCCTTCTCTTTCCTTTTCTTCTTTTCTTTCTCTCCGGGCCGCCTAGAAATGCTTCGAAATTTCTAATTTTAAAAATTATAGTTAAATAAGATTTTATTAGGAAAATTATTTAAATAAATTATTTTTATTAAAATAAATGGGAATTAATTAGGGAAACTAAGATGAAATTTATAAGTATTTTAATTAGGAGAAATTTGGGTATTTTAGCTAATTAAGGATTTTATTTTAGAAATTAATTAAATAAATTATTTTTTTTAATAAGAAGGAGAAAATAGTTCCAAATTAATATGAATTTTATAAATAATTTAACTAAAGAAAATTTGGGTGCTTTGATAATTAAAATGGAATTTATGAAAAATCTTTCAAAATCCTAATTAAGCCCAAAAAAGAATTTAAATATTATTTTATTTAAATATTATTATTTTTAAATATCCCAGATACTATAATTAATTTAATTAAGCCAACCCACTATTTTTTTCTATTTTCCCTTTTTCATTTTCTTTCTTCCATTTTCTTTCCTTTTTCTTTCTTTCATCCTTTTTCCTTTTCTTTTTCTCCCGACCTGGGCCAGCCCAACGGCCCAAGCCTTCTCCCTTATCCTTCTCGAGGCCCATCTCCATTTCGCTTCTTTTCCTTTTTCTTCAGCGCGGGTCGTTTCCTTCCTGCGGCCTAGATTTTTTTTTTAACACCACGTTGCGTTTTATCCTTTTCTTCCCCCTAAACGTTGCGTTATGTCTTCTTTTTATTACTCATGTTGACCAGTTCATCTTTCTTTTCTTTCTTTTTCTCATGATATGTCGGTCCGCCCTCACCTTTTCTTTCTACTTTCTTCTTCCCTTTCCTCCCATCGACCACCAACCATTACTGTCAATGCCTACAACTCCGAAAATCTCACCACCAATCCCGTCGTTTGACCAGCCATTTCTCCCTTCTTTTCCCCATCGTTCTGCCGGTCACACTGACCTAAACCATTTTCTCCCTCTTCTGGCGCAATTCCTCCTTTTCCTACGCATACCCTGCCTTGAAATTTGTTGCTACCGGCGGACCCTAACCCTACTTGATTACCCCCTAGCCAACCCACAGAACCCTAACCCCCCTTCTAAAATCTATAAATACCCCCATAATCTACCTTGTATCGAGTTTTGATCTCCTACCCAGAAAATCCACCTTGTGCGTCGCCGCCCCTTAAGACATTGTTGTCGCCGCCTCCGGCCAACTGCACTCCCATCTCTGGCCACAAAACTCATCCTTAGACTGTCCTCTAACTACCTAAACCTCCCTCATCCCTTGATTCTTTCTGCACAAGCCACCCCCGCTGTGAGAAGTAGCCCCCTCGACCAACCTTTTTTCTGTTTCTGCCACCCTTCGCGTTGTCGTCCGCCACCTCTTCCGCCGCTTCTTTCACCTTCTAATATATTCTGCAGACCACCCTCTACCTTCCCCTACCTTTATTTTCCTCTTCCTCCCTCTCCTCCTCTCTTTCTCTCCTTCCCCATTGGGCGCCGCCTTTGGCTACGCCCTGTTCCTCTCCTTCTGTGCAACTCTAAACACCCTATATCCCACCTTAATTCTCCCTATTTTATTCCCAACCTTTAATTTTTCCCCTTTTCTTCTCTTTTTCCACCCACTGCCATGCACCACCACCGGTGCCGCCTATCACCATCAGCCTAAGGTTGAACCCTATACCCTCTAAACCCTTTTCCATATTTTTACAAGCTTTATTTTATTTTATTTCATTTATTTGAGTATATTATTATTATTATTATTATTATTATTATTAATTTTACTATTATTAATATTAATAATATTATTTTTTATTAATGTTTTTATTTTTTTATTGGGAGCCAAAGCCCTATTATATTTGTATTTCAATTTTATTATTATTATTCTTATTGTTGCTATTATGTTTATTATTAATATTAATATTTTATTGTTATTATTATTATTATTATTTCAAAATTATTATTATTATTATAACTATTTTACTATTAGTTTTGTTATTATTATTATTATTATTGTTGTTGTTGTTGTTGTTATGCGATAAGTATTAATATTATTATCATCATCATCATCATCATCATCATCATCATCATCATCATCATCATTATTATTATTATTATTATTATTTTCATTGTTGGTATTATTATTCTATATAGGGTTAAAACCCTATTGTGCCTATTTTGAATTGTATTAGTGGTATTATAAATATCAAGTCTTATTATTATTAATATTATCGTTATTTTTATCAATAGCATTTATTATTCTTATTAGTGTTATTTTCTTTTTATTATTATTTAATAAGTTTATTATTATTCAATGTGGGGTAGAAACCCTACTTCATTTTATCTTCAAATATTATCCTTACTATTATTACTATTATGATTATTATCATTTTTGCAATATTATTATGGTTCTTACCATTACTACTACTACTACTACTACTACTACTACTACTACTAAATTTTGTGATTAATTTTACTAATGTTATTATTAGTATTATTTTGATAAAGGGGCTGAAGCCCTTATTTCACGTTTTTTCAAGTTATGCCTTTTTATTATTATTGTTACTATTTTTATTATTCTTGTTAATATTAATATTGATATTATTTTTGGTATTTTTGCTATTATTATTTTATTATTTTATCAAAATCCGAGTCTTAGAATAAGTTAGTATTTAATAGTATTTTTGGTAAGAGGAATCTAATTTTAGTTTTTCCCTCATATAGGTGAGACCAGTCAATGCCCTAAGGAGGAGTAGGAGCGTATTCCAAGACTGGTGTCGTTTTAGGTAAGGGTGTTACTAAGGCCTATTGTGTGTTGATGTGCATTATATGCTTTGTATGTTATGCATCCTATGTTTATTATTGTATTATTTCCTATGTGGAATGACGTGAGGTTGAAGTATATTTTGTGTGTTTACAGGGCATGTGTATTATGTATATATGATAAAATATTGTGGTATGTGATGATTGGTTTGTGACCCTTTAAACATGCATGTGAGGATGTATAAAAGTGGTATTGTGTGGAAAAAAGGTTGAAAATGGAAAATGGGAAGTAAGTTGACTAAAGGGGAAATGAGTTGACCTAAGTATTTTATGATCTATGAGTGGAGGAATAAAATGAGGAATTTAGGGTTTCGTATGGGAGAATCTAATTTATTTTGTATGGGAGGATCTAACTTAGGTTTTGGTATGAATGAATCTTTGGTTTTGTATGGATTGAATTTAGGTTTGGTATGGGTGAATCTTTGGTTTTATATAGTTTGAATTTAGGGTTTAATAAGGATGAATCTTTGGTTTTGTATGGATTGAATTTAGGGTTTTGTATGAATAATTTTTTTTTTGTTTTATATAGTTTGAATCTAGGGTTTGGTATGGATGAATATTTGATTTTTTATGGATTGAATCTAAAGTTTTATATGGAGAAATCTAGGGTTTTGTACAGATGAATCTAGGATTTGCATGGTTGATTCTAAGGTTTTTACGTTGGAGCTTAGGGTTTCGCATGAAAATTTTGAATGGTTGCATGAGATGTGTAAATTCTGCATGGGCATGAAATTTACGTATGGAAAGTTGATTTGGGATGTGAGGAAGATAATGTAAGTGTTCTTTGGGTGTTTGAACACTTTGGATGAAAAATAGTACGTGGAGTAATATAAGGGTACGTAGAAGATCGAGCTAGGGTTTGTGTGGACAACTAGGGTTTGGTGTGGCTGCTTAGGGTTTTTGTGGTATCATGTGTATTTGTTGATTAAAATATAATTATGAGGGTGGAATTTATGAGTTGTGATGTATGGAATGTTAAAATGATTTGGGTCATGTGAAATGGAGTGGGATGAACCACAAAAGTTAAAATTAGGGTTTCGGGGATGTGGAGTGGACTTGGAGGTTGTGTAGTAGTGGGCCTTGACCCACATATTTTGGTGTTGGAGTTCTGGTGTGATTTTGAATACAGAGGAAAGGTTGTTGGACAAGTTAGAAGGTGTAGGGTTCTCATGATACGATACGGATCAATTGGAGGATAAGTGTAAGGGAGTGAGTCATGCATGTCTAGGGCTAAAATTCTCCGAATAATACACTTAAGACATTATTCATTTAAAGTGGAAGATTGTTGAGCCGGGCCCAGACCAGTCCACCAACGAATAATAGTGGTTAGGGCATAATATCCTATGTGTAACCGGTCCATCGGTAATAATAGTGGTCAGACTTTGTACCTGTTCGTTTCCAGTCCACCAGCTATAGTAGTAGGGGATTTCATGCTCAATAAAACTGAATATATTTGTGCCAAGACATGGGAAAGACACTAAGTACTTACAATAGAACATCATGTGAGAAGGGGCCAACTAGTCCACCAGCAAATAATAGTGGTCAGGAGCTTTATGCCCTATATGTTTTCGATCCACCGGCTATAATAGTGGTAAGAAGCTTTATGCCCTATGTGATTCCGGTCCACTGGCTATAATAGTGGGGTTCCCATACTCGTATGGATTTGATAAAAAGTATGGTGTGAAATGAGTTCTAATAAGTGATTAATTAAATAATTAATTTAGACTATAAATGGGCCTTTATGTATTTACCCGAATGATTGGTTGATAGTATGTTATCATGATGGTCTTTATGTTCTTTTATTCTTATGCATGGTTTATGTGATTTTATGTGTTAGCCTTAGTGCTCAGTTACCTTGCTCAGTATGTAGCGTATTAATCACCCTTTTCATAGGTGCTACTCATTCCCATGAGTAGTTGGCCCTTCTGACTTTGTGCAGGTGGGCGAGATATCAGGCGGAGCTATGTGTCGAGTTTTTTTTGTCTCCAAGATTCGAGAGTAGTGTGGCTGGATTCACTCTTCTTGTTATTTTGCCTTATTTTGCTATTTCTTTTGTATCGGATTTGCCCTCTTATGATTTATTACTTGTATTGAGTATTTTAAATGAATTTTTTATCAGTTGTAAGCTTATTTATCTTACATGAATTATAATTATTTTACGCGTACTCTGATTTCAATGTATGAATTTTCTAGTTCTTTATGAATTGTTGGTTTGATTTTAATATCAATCTTTTCTTAGCCTTAGCACTTGGTACTGGAACAGTCGGAGAGAACCGGTCTGGTACTAAGTATGGCGGTAACATCCCCATAATTCACATGTTTCTAGAATTTTAAATTCTTCCGCTTTTTTAAAAAAATAGTGAATTTTGGGGTGTTACACGCCCGGCCTGCTTTCCCTCCTCCCGCTCGCCCTGGGCCACCAACCCACTTCCTTTCTCCTCTCCCCTCTCCCGCGCAACCAACCCCATCCCATCTCCCCCTTTCCTTTTCTTTTCCTTTCTTCTCCTCCGCATCGTCGCCCCAGCCTAGTTTTTCCCTCCTTCCTTGCGAGTGGGCCGACCCATCCTTTTATTTCTCCCCCACCCAGCCGGCTAACCTACCTCTTTTTCTTCGTCTTCCCTCCTTCTTCTTCTTCGACCACTACACGCCTACCTACAACTCCTCCATGCCACTTGCACAGCCTACAACCACCACCCCTGCAACCTACCATTTCAGCCCTACTCTCTCCGTCGTCGCTTTCCTCCCATTTTTGGACCAAATACACCCCTACAGCCCTTCCCCGCATGCCTCATTTTTCCTTCTTCGTCTTCTTCTTCCTACCACCTTATGTGCCACCCCTTGCAACTACCTAACCAGCCATACCTGTCATCTCTCACTCTTCCTTTTTTTCTCCTTATCTTCCCTTCTCTACCCACTTTTTTGAGCCTCCCTTTCCCTGTAGACCTCCCTTTTTTCTCCCTTCTTCTCCTCTTCTCCTCCCCCTATTTTCACTTCTCTGCCTCCAATCGTTGCTACTGCCGCCCAACCAACCACCATATCCACCTCCTGCCACCCCCACTACCTCCCTACACCACCAAGCCACCGCCACATGCCCCTGCAACCACCTTCCTTCCCCTTATTTTTCCCCACTTCTAGACCTCTACCTTGCACCACCACCGTTATCCACCCTCCTTCCTCTCCCACCGCCTCCATAGCCACCAATCCACTCCCTGGAACCTCCCCTACCACCACCTTGCCTCCCTTAGCCGAAACCTAGCCCTATAGCTCCTCCCTTCCCCTATTCTTCCCCTTCCTACTTCTTCTCTACCCATCCTCCACCCCATTTCCCAACCCTGCAGCCATTGCCTCCTCCACCGCCTTGAGCCACCAAGCTTCAACCCCCGACCACCACCCACACCCCTACTCCTTCCTTGCACCCAGCCACCACCCTAACTCCCCTCCACAAGCCCTCACCCGAGCCTCAAAACCCTCACCCAAACCAACCCTCCTCTTCCTTCCATTTATCCCTCTTTAACCCCTTCTCCCTTTCATTTGCATGTAGCTCACACTACATGAGTAGCGTGAGTCTTGCTGCTCATGGTTAGCAAGTTTTGATTGATTTTTTTGGCATAAAAATAATGAGTATTGGTATGTATTAATTAAGCTTTTGATAAAAATTATTCTTTTTATTTTTTACTTCTATTATGCTAACTTTTTATATTATTTTTACGTATTATTTTTCACTAATCAAAGCTCAAACCTTTAATCGGGGTGTCGGTAAGGTTTAATTTTTTGTTGAAAATAAGGTAACTATTATACCCTACTAAAATGAATGGATATACGTATGCTAGCACATTAGGATTTTTAATATGATTTATATGCATGATATATAATGTATTTGGTCGCATATGTTGGTTGATGAAAAGCAAGCATGTTAATTTATGTGTCATGTGTAGAAATAATACTTAAGGAATGAGCCTTTTCGTCAATGATAATGCTAAGTACATATGAATGATATGATATACTAGTGTGGCCATTTGTTGCATAAATAATGTTAATATGAACCCTAGGAAAATTTTGGTAAGTTTGTTTGTGCAAAAGATGTGGCCTAAATAAGTGTGTGTGGTTGGTGCTAATGTGTATTAATGATAAATAAAAATAGTTGTTGGTGTTGGATGATGGGTATGGAGCATGTATATCAATATTTTATGTAGTGAGGGTATTTTATTAAAATTTGTGTAATAAGGGAAAAATGATAATTTATAAGAGTAAAGGGGGTAAAATGGTAAATGGATAAGTAAGGAGGTCATTTTAGTAATTTTACATGGAAAGGGGAATTACTTAGTAATTTTTATGAGTAAGAAATTATTTTGGTAAATTAATAAAAAAAAAGGAAGGGCATTTTGGTAAATTTGTAAAGTAAAAGGGTAAAATAGCAATTTAATAAAGGGGAAGGGTATTTTTGGTAATTTGGTATAAAGGAAGGGTATATTGGTAATTTAACATAAAGAAAGGGTATTTTTTATGATTTGATATAAAAGAAGGGCATTTTGGTAATTATGTAAAGTGAAGGGGTAAATGGTAATTTGTCATAAAGGTAGGGTATTTTAGTAATTTAGCATAAAGGAAGGGCATTTTGATAATTTTGTAAAGTAAATGGGTAAAATGGTGATTTAATAAAAGGAGAGAGGTATTTTGGTAATTTGGCTTAAAGAAATGGTATTTTGGTAATTTGGCATAAATGAAGGATAATTTGGTAATTTTGTAAGTAAAAGGGGCAAAATGGTAATTATAACAATTAAGAAGGGTAATTTGGTAATTTAACCCATCAAAAGGGCAATTTGGTCATTTTAATAAGTAAGATGGGCAATTTGGTAATTTAACCAACCAAAAGGGTAATTTGGTAATTTTAATAAATAAGAAGGACAATTTGGTAATTTAACCAATTAGAAGGGCAATTTGGTAAATTTAATAAGTATGAAGGGTAATTTGGTAATTTAACTAACCAAATGGGCAATCTGATAAATGTAACAAGAATGAAGAGTGATTTTGGTAACTTAATAAGCTTAAGGGGTTATTTGATAATTTAAATAAGTATAAAGTGTAATATAGTAATTTAACAAACTAGAAAGATAAATTGGTAACTTAATAAGTATGAGGAGTAAAGTTGGTAATTTAATAGGTATGGAGAAAAAATTGGTAGGCTAACAAATATAAAGAGGTAACTTAGTAATTATGCAAACATGAAGGGTAATATGGTAATTTGGCAAATAAAAAAGGGGTGGCTTAGTAATTTCACAAACAAATGATATCTCAGTGATTTGTAGGGATGATAAAGGTAATTTGGTAACTTGCATATAAAATATCAATGGATTAAATGAATCTCCTTAATAGGACATAAGTAATATTGAATAATAAGATAAGTGTATTTGATAAGCCTGTGGGTATTACAAGTGAGTATCACAAAAACATGGCATAACCTAGGGTGGATGGATAATTAAGGGTGTGACATGGTGTTCATATTATAATCATACAAGAGGTGTCTGATTGGTAAGTATGCATGGAAATGTGTGTTAGGCATATTCGAAGTACTTGTTAGGGTTTTATGTATGACATGATCCTTGATATAGAATACTAGATTCTATGACCAATATATTTTTATGTATCTAGATTCATGATATTTTTTCTTCCCTCGAATTAAATAAATGGACATGTTGAATAAGACATGAATAATGTTCTAATTACGTAAAGTGAAAGATTATTGAGCCGGACCCAAACCAATTCACCAGCATAATAGTGGTCAAGTGCAAGATGCCTTAGAGACTGATCCACCAATGAATAATAATGGTCAGGTGTGTGTTACCCTGTATGTTTCTGATCCATCGACTATAATAGTGAGGGATCCTAAGCTCAATAAACCATACATTGGATATTAATAAATCATGGGAAGACACTAATCACTTATAGTCGAATACCATATGAGTTGGGGTCAGACTGATCTATCGGTGAATAATAGTGGTCAGGTGTAGGGTATCCTGGAGACTGATCCACCGTCAAATAATAGTGGCCAGATGCGTTCTGCCCTAAAGTATTTCCGATCCACTGGCTATAATAGTAGGGTTCTTGTACTCACATGGATATAATTCAAAAGATAATGATTAAATAATGATTAATTAATGGATTAAGACTAAAAGTATTGATTTCATATTATGATCTATTGATATGGTATAAGTTTGGCTTCAGTGCTTGTCATTGCTTGGGTATGCGATGGAATTGTTAAGTATAAGAATTTTGTGTTACGTATTTCCTATTGTGTGTGGTGTTGAATGGTGTGTTAGTTCTTATGTCGATTATGATTCTCTAAGCTCATGTATGTTATCGTTTTTATATCGTTTGAGTATGATGTGTTGTATGTGGACCCTGCATTTCAGTTTGGTATAAAGGGTTACTCAATACCATAGTACTAAAGGGTTCTATTTGTGGGTCCCTACCTACTCAATGGACAGTGTCCCTTGCAGGACTATTGCAGGTACTATTCAAATAGGTATCGGATAAGAGCGTAAGGATTATCCGGAAACAATTTTAGAGTTTATTTTTCGCCTTTTTATTTCCTCATTTAAAATAATATTTATTTTTATAACCACTACTAGTGGATTTTACTCTTGTAACAAATTTATCGCGTTACTATAATTTAAATAAAGTTTAGATTCAAGTAAATTGTATTTTATTCTTTTTAGCCTTAGCACTTGGTACTGGAACAGTATAAGGAAACCGATTTGGTACTAAGTATGGCGGCAACATCCCTAAAATTTATGGTTTTACTTTCGCTAATTTTTAAATAAAACAAAAATTTTCAACTGTAAAATTTGGGGGTGTTACATATCACCTCTATTTAAATAGCTAAAAAATAATAAAATAAAAACTCTAAATTACACAAACTAAACAAACAAGGAAAACACTAATTGGGGCTTTAAAAATAGAAAATAATAAATAAAATAAAATAACAAAAATAATGGATAAATATAAATAAATATGCTAGAAAAATCGAAATCCACCATTAGATTAGGTCAAAATAGAATAATAATTTATAAGACATATTTAAACCATGAGAAAGAGATTGATCAAGTTGTAAGCTAAAAGTAGGTCTATACACTTTATATTACTTTTCTAAAATAATGAATACGACAAAACATCAATATTAATCAAATTAAATACTAGCAATATACTAGCAAAAAAGTGACACCTATATTTAACTATATTTAATTCATTTAGTACAAATGGAAGGATGGCAATCTAAGTAATAAAACTAGTACAATAAGCATATTTAGCTGTATTTATCTCTTTTGACCCACACATATCTAAATGTTCCACTACTCATGTTAGAATCACACAATTATTAAGTGAATTATTATCTAACCTAGCTACAATTTATTCATAAAAATTCTAACATATTTATATGGCCACTTAGTAAGCAAATAATCATACATACTGTCACTATGAGGAAACCAGAATAAAGCGCGTACCATATAAATGATACTTGAAAAAATCATATATATAAACGATAACAATTAAAATAGATTCAAAGAACAATCTCATAAAAAAATAATATCATATCTCAAACCATAATCTAAGATTTCAGTCTATTCCCCAACAATAAATAATTAGTCAGTCATAATGATCGAATTAATTACACAAAAAAATATAAATCAAAAATAGAGAAAGAAACAACTAAAATTAATTATGAATGAAAGTTTGGCAATTTATTTTAGATAAAATTAATTAATTTTATCTAGAATAATTTTTTTCGAACCTCCTTTCTATTTTTCTCTCTCTCCCGGCTACCTTCAAATTCAGTGCAACCCTCCTTTTTTTCCTTCTTCTTCGTAGCCTTCCCTTCATCACTGCTCTCTCTCTCTCTCTCTCTCATCTCATATTTTCTTTTTCTTCTAACTTTGACGACACGCCTTCCCTGCCACACTAACTTTCTTCTGCTAGTGTGTTTCTCTATTGTCTCTCTTTCTACTATTTCCTCCTCATATCCTAATGTTTAGCATCCATATTGCCCTTATCACCGACATCTTTTTCTTTTTGTTCTCTTCCTCTTTTAGGGCTTGTTTGGTATGGGAGTAATAGGAGTGAAAAAAATTTCCTTCTATTTTATATTAAGTATTTAATAATAATAAATACGTTTTTTCATAAAATACCCTTGTTAGATCAAATTAAGATATAAAATGGGTATTTATTAGAACAAAAATATTTAATTTTAACTAAATTATACAAAATATATAAAATATGGATGTAATTTTTCCACCTCTATTACCCCCTAACCAAACGAGCACTTGTTTTTTGACAGCTCCTTTTTATAAAATTTTCCATCACCTCGATCTCTCGTTTGGTTCTATGCTTCTTCATGCGGCCTTTTTTTCTTTTTCTTTCCAGATATTTAGGCCTTCGGTCATTGGGTCGTCAGTCCAAAGGCCAAATTATATTATTTTTATTTTTTCCTTATACCTATAAATAAAATTAGAAAATTTAATAAGTAATATTATATTTAAAATTTATAATATTTTAGTTCAAATACTAAAATTTATAAGATTATTATTGATTAATTATAATTACTTATATATATTACTTAAATAAAATATTAAATTTTAAATTTTAAATAACCTAAAATATGTAAAAATATGAACACATCACCCAACATATGAAGTCGTAAACTTTCTCTTCGCATTTAATTTGTGAGCTGGGATGATTCATCTATGACCTAGGTTCTGTTTGATTTTAATAAAATTTTAAAAAATTAAATTAAAATTAAAATACTTGTTTTTATTATTTTAAAAATCAAATAACTAATACTTAATAATTTTATTCATCATTTTTTTTATCTCGCTAATTTATATAAACGAAACATTAAAAATTATTTTGTTCTTTATATTTTTTATTTTTGTTTAACTTTTAAAAAACCAAATGGAATATTAGCGTTGGCTAATCGACGAGTAACGATTTATTTAAGGGGCCGATGAAAACGCCAAATTACCAACGCTCAATTATTATGATTGATGACAAAACGCGTGGCGGAAGGGGAGTAGAAGGAGCAAAACACATGCTTCGCGGTGAAAGGTGGAATCCAATCATTATCGATGCTTGATTGAACTCAGCGGCGCATTGATTTCTTTACCCCAACGAAAATGCTGCCGGCTTCAGAATGAGCACATGCTTTGCTTGCGATTAATTTCTTGCTTGAAATTGTTTATAAAAAATAATTATATACTATAATATTTTTTATAAAAAAAAAGCATAAGATAAATAATTATTTTCTTTTCTGTAACTAGCTTCATATATAGAGTAAGTTGACGAATATTTACTTTTAGAATTATATATATATATATTTAATAAAAACTATATTTTTTTAAAAAAATTGAGAACTTTTAATTTAAATCAGCATATCAAAAATAAATTGTTGAAATAAAACTTTTACTACTGTTAAGGAAACTACTTACAATAGGCTTTGAAAACTATCCTCAATAGATAATAAAAAAAATTATTATAAAAGGGTTAAAAACTATAATATTTGAGTATAAAAAAGACGGGGATATTTTTTTAAATACTACATATTTATATTTATGTTAAAAAAACAATATTTATTATGTGGTGGAAACTATCATCAATAGATAAAGGAAGCTACTATAGGTAGCATAAAAAAACTATCGTCTTTGAATATTAGAAAAATATATATATATAGTATTATTTTTATAAATATTATATATTTCTATTTTATTTTAGGAAACTATTCTCACCAAGTGGTAGAAGCTACCTTCACGTGGTATATAAAACTATTATAATTAACTTAAGAAATTATAGAATTTTTAATTTACATCACAAGGAGTGGTTCCTCGCTAGATATGTCTTATATATATTCGTTCCAATGTCAACATAAGTTTGCATTATTATCAAACGCTCGAAAATCCGGTTACCATCATTAAATGCTAACTTGAGACTTGGTAAAATAAATGTACAAGAAATCAATGAAATAGAGATTATTTGTCATGTTCAAAAATATGTCTTTTTTTTTACATGTGGAACAATAAGACTCTGAAAGTTACATCAAATGTGATTGGTGGGAATTTGTGTTGTTCTTTTACTAGAGACCCCCTACTCTATCACGCCACACGACAATATTGATGGTACATCATCACATACAAAATAACCAAAAGGGGAATTATGACTCATCTTTGCCAGCGCATTAGCTAATGCATTGGTTTCTCTTCAATAATGCACTTCTTGACAAAAGGATAAATTATGAATGAGCTCTCTACATACCCTGATTATGGTTGAACAAGGATGAGTAAGTGGTGTTGGCCCCTATAGAAATTTCACAACAATAATAAAATCATAATAGAGAATTACATTTAGGTAGCCTTGGTTGGCCACTTCCATCTGTACCAAATTGCCTAAAGTTTTGCATTTAATATATACTCAACTCCAACATTACTTGTGAAATATAAAAGTTAATTATCAATATGGTCATGTGCTGCTCCACCCTATTCAATCTTTTTAGGACTAGATCAGGCATTACCATCAACATTAATGTTAACATAACTTGGGGGATGGTATTTCTAGCTCAAAGGAGATAAATCTAAGTGGGCATCGCCAATGTAAAGATTAGTGAATGATGTACAGACTTAATACTCATCATTGGAGAAAGTATGAAGCCAACAAATGGCACAAAACAAACATAATCCTTTCCCTTGAAAACACATTTGTTGTAGAAAACCATACGTGACAACATATACAAGTAAAAGCAACGACCTAGGGAGGGTCATATGGATAAGCACCAAAGGAATTGTAGATGTTATCATAGAACCAATCCCTAAAGGTGCCAAAGGAGAAAAGTTGTGGGAATTGCCATGGATCAAGGAACACCAAATCTTACAACTAATCCAACAATCATGTAGGGAATGCATAATGGTTTCCATATGATAGGAATAAGTCCAACATGTTGAGACTCAAGTAAAGCCCCATTTCAACCAATTAACATTAATCAAGACTCAAGAGTGTATCAGGGAGCACAAGCTAATTGAAGGTTTTGATTTGATGTCAACCCTTAATTTTCCAAAGGTGTCTACGTCTTATTTTGGTAGAATAGGATTTATTAGATAAAAAAAGATAAGGAAATTTCACAGAGAAACAAATTTCATGGGTGAGACCCCAGACTCGTACGTCTTTGATCGAGTTTTTGGTATTAACATAATGCGTAGCTATATCAACAAGTCAATAAAGAGGTGAAAATTTTGGAAGCTTTGTCAATCCCACTCTCCACTAGTTGTCACATAATCACGAACCATCTTGAGCTAGAGGAATCAAGAATATTACAATGTATCAAGTTGATCCATTAGGTATCCCTATTCCACCAATCCTGCTAGAACTTAATGAGATGACCATTGAGGATGATCCATTTCATTCCCTTATCAAGAGACTACATGGTCTTAACAATTTAGCATCATTAGGGAAAACAAACCATGGATGCTCAAGTGGTGTTAAGAGTAGGGTGTGTTAAGTATTTTTTATTTTTTTTACTTGAGCAATTTGACCTGAAGGAGTTGGTTCTTATGTAAAAATTCAAAAGAAAGCTTCATCATTAGGGTTTGGTTTAAATAGTCTATGTTGAGTAATCCAAGTCATCATTTCTCCTTTATGAAACAAAGGAGTTCCCAATCACTATTATTATTATTAGGGTAAAGTCTTCAACCTTATATTATCAACATTTATAATATTACTATTATTTCTTATATATTTATCAAGATAGTAATTAGTTAATGTCATTTTTATTATTAATATTTTATTATTTTATCAAAAGCCTAGTTTAAAAATAAGTTAGTATTTAATAGTATTTTAAGTCAGATGGAATCTAATTTTAGCTTTTCCCTCATATAGGTGAGGCCAGTCAAAGTCCTAAGGAGGCGTAGAGCGTGCTCCAAGACCGGTGTCGTTTTAGGTAAAGGTGTTACCAATGTCTATTATGTGTTAATGTGCATTAGATACTTTGTATGTTATGCATCCTTTGTTTATTATTGTAATTATTTCGTATGTGGTATGACGTGGAGTTGAAGTATGTTTTGGTGTATTTACATGTCATGTGTACTATGTATATGTGTTATTATGGAATGTGATGTTCTGTATTGTGACCCTGTAAGACATGCATGTTAGGATGTTGATGTGGTTTGTGTGGGGGAAAGGATGAAAAAGGAGGATGAGGAAAGAAGTTGACCAAGGGAAGTAAGTTAACTAAAAGGGAAATAGGTTAACCAAGAAGAGTAAGTGACCAAAGGGGAATAAATTAACCAAAGGGCGTGAGTTGACCTAAGTATTTTAATGATCTATGATTAGAAGAATAAAATGGGAAATTTATGGTTTCATATAGGATAATCTAATTTATGGTTTTATATGTGAGAATCTAGTTTCTGGTTTTATATGGGTGAATCTAATTTATGGTGTTACATGGGAGAATCTAATTTATGGTTTTATATAGGAGAGTCTAATTTATGGTTTTGTATGAGAGAATCTAATTTATGGTTTTATATGAGAGAATCTAATCTATGGTTTTGTATAGGAGAATCTAATTTATGGTTTTGTGTGGGAGAATCTATTTTATAATTTTATAAAGGAGAATCTAATTTAGGGTTTTGTATGGTGGAATCTAAGGTTTCACGTGGATGGATCTAGGTTTTGCATGGATGAATCTAGGGTTTCACGTGGAAGTTTTAGGGTTTGTATGAAAAAGTTTAAAGGTTTGCATGGGGAGGTTAGCATCTGCATGGGAGTAAAGTTTATGTATGAAAAGTTGATTTGGGATGTGAGGAAGGTAATGTAAGTGTTGTTTGGTTGTTTGAATACTTTGGATGAAAAAGAGTACGTGGAGCAATATAAAGGTACGTAGGAGACTAAGTTAGGGTTTGGAGTGATTAACTAGGGTTTGGAGTAATTAACTAGGGTTTGGAGTGGCTAATTATGGGTTGTTGTGGTTAACTAGGGTTGGAGTGGTTAACTAGGGTTTGGTGTGGTTAACTAAGGTTTTGATATGATTAAATAGGGTTCGATGGTAACATGTGTGTACTTGGTGAATAAAGTATGATGATGAATATGGAATCTATGGGTTGTGATGTGTGGAGTGTTTAAATAATTTGGGTTGTGTGAGGTGGAGTGGGATGGGCCACTTAGACCTAAATTAGGGTTTTGGGATAAAACCCTAAAGTGAGATGTGGAGTGGACTTGGAGGTGTGTAGTAGTGGGCCTTGACCCACATATTTCGGTGTTAGAGTTCTAATATGAATTTGAGTATAAAGGAAAGGTTATTGGGGAAGTTAAGAGGTGTAGAGTTCTCATGGTATGATACGAGTCAGTTGGAGGATAAGTGTAAAAGGAGTGATTCATGCATGTCTAAGGTGAAAATTCCTGAATAAGATACTTAAGACATTAATCATGTAAAGTGAAATAGTATTGAGCCGGGCCCAAACTGATCCA
Source organism: Tamarix austromongolica (assembly GCA_039764185.1). Classification (NCBI taxonomy): domain Eukaryota; kingdom Viridiplantae; phylum Streptophyta; class Magnoliopsida; order Caryophyllales; family Tamaricaceae; genus Tamarix; species Tamarix austromongolica. The sequence continues at coordinate 18,093,003 of CM077809.1, read as the reverse complement.
CCAGAATAATAGTGGCCAAGTACCGAGGTATCCTAGAGACCAATCCACCGGCGTATAATAGTGGTAGGGCATGTACCCTAAGTGACCGATCCACCGGCTAAAATAGTGGGGGATCCTGAGCTCAATAAACCAAACCCTCCAGTTTGCTAAGACATGGGAAATGCACTAAGTACTTACAATGGAATACTGTGCGAGAAAGGGGCCATACCAATCCACCGGCATATAATAGTGGTAGGGCATGTACCTTAAGTGACCGATCGACTGGCTAAAATAGTGAACATGAGCCGAAGTGCCCTGGAGACCGATCCACCGGCTAAAATAGTGGGGTTCCCATACTCGTATGGACTTGATAAAGAGCATGGTGTGAAAATAATTTGATAAAGGATTACTTAAGTAATTAATCTGGACTATATTGGATCTTGGTGTATTCACCTGAATGTTCATATGCCTTTATGTTATTATGTTGGATTATTTTCTTTTTATTATTACATGGTTTATGTGAA